>CM031236.1:159163413-159670618 GCA_018340775.1 Taxus wallichiana var. yunnanensis
CTTAGAAGCCTAATATTGCATTCTCCCTTTATCATCAATGCCTTTTACATCACTTGAAAACAATCACCAATGAAACAGGTATAACACATCAATTTTAGTCCTTTGACCTCATCAAAACATCCTTTTTATTTTCCTGAACATCATTAAGTCATACGTCTATAAGACATGATCCTATTGGTTACCCTATCACTATATTTTTGATGGTACCCATTCATGTCTCTATACCTCATCTTGGGGCATCATTTCTCATCTCCCATCTTTCCCATCCTTGCATCATTCATCAATCAATCTATTTCGGACTCGTGATTGATTCCCTTTTTGGTCATCAATACCTAGTTTAAGGGGGATCACCTCATCATATAATTTTGTGTCATTATATTTCACATCATGTTTTTCTCATGACTTTCCTACACCAAACCACTCAACAAAAAGGGGCAAATGTAGACACCTAAAATTAGCACCACTAATTCTTAAATATGTGTTCTCTAGCCCCTAAACATTATCCCACATAACCTCCCTATCTCACATAACCTCATTCCAATACACACCCTTCATAAAAAAACAAAAATCTTGATTTGGGAATTAGTTTCAACCTTTTACCCATAAAACCCAGATTGTTTTCGATCCTAACAAATCACTAGTGACTATCCTGGTTATTTTTGATCCTATATAAACAAGTTTCACACCGCAATTTAAGGTTAGCATGAGGTTTCTTAAGTCCAATCTAGGTTTCTCATGCTTTGATACCTCACATTACATCTTATTTGTATCATATCCATGTCACATAGTCAGAGATCATCATAACAACATTCAAGACATCAATAATATATTCTTTAGCCTTTCAAACATCCAGGAATCGACTAAACAATATTCTTTCATTTGCAATCCTCCTTTCTCAGGTAAAATAATCCTCTTATCATAATTTATCAACATATACAAGGTATGTATCTTCATTCAGTTAATCATTGTTTTTATGCATCATATATAGGCCTAAATCAACCTTTTTAGCATCCCTTTTGAGCTTAATCTCTATCCATAATGGCATGTACATTTTCACACGGTGGTCACCGATAATTCACCGGGATTGCTAACGATTCCCTACGCTTGTTGACAAGATTTTTGATGATCCACCGAGGATCGCGACGATCCACAAGAATCGGTGAAAATCCACCAAAATCATTGACCATTCCTATCTAAAATGTCTTATAACCCCTAAGCTTTCTTTTTAGACACCCAGATCCCATCATTTATTACCACAAGGCCCTTTAATTGTATGTATAGTCATATCAAGCTCCTTTGATCCATCTTTAGCACTCTATCAAATATCTAAATCAAATATATCATCCTTCTCACCTTTATGAATACACAATTATATGTATCAAGCTCCTTTGAGCCATTTTTGATCCCTAGATTCCCTTTGGATCAGGTAATACCATCAGACCATCATATAACTGTGGACCACGTTAGTCACTGTGCCTTTGCATTTTTGGTTATATCATTTTATATTATCATTATCATATTCATTTCTTGAATTCGGATTGACATCCCGCAAAGAATTCCACCGACTTATGGGGACTATCATTTTCCATACAATCGCCATATATCTATCTAATCCTATCTTTTTCTAAGTATGTATTGCAGGTGACCTATCATGTTGGAAGGAAGCAATGGTGTGCGGTTTGGATCCTTATACATCTAATCAACCATCATTATCGCACCAATCATCGGGGTGTTAGTAAACCCCACCATCTTCCAAGATCTATTTTTTTTGTTATTTCACTTCATTAAGTTAAAGTTAGAAAGTAAAAACTCTCTAGAATAGCCTCTTGGTACGTTGCATCCCTCTCTTGTCAAGCATTATCTCTTTTTCTCATATGTGGGATATCTTCGTTGTTACTCCTCCATCTCAACCCTTCTCTCCTCTTGGTGTTTCATACTCCCTCCCGCTTGGTACCTCCTCCTCCTCATCCAATCCTCATTATACCCTCTCCTTCACATCTTGGGTTTCCCATGCCACTCTCATATAATCTACAAATTCATCCCCTAATTTCACATCTTCATCATTATCCCATGGACCCCCTACCTCCTCCAATGGACCAGCCATCATGAGACTCGGTAGGTCCCTCTCTATCTCATCACGTCTATATCGATGGGATCCTCCAATATTGTCTTTACAACCCCAAATTGTCGTATCACTCATGGAAATTTTACTACCTCCCCCATCTCTATCCTCTACCCTTGGACCCATCTAATCCTCCTCATCTTGAATAACTCAATATATAAACCTTTTCATGTGGTAAAGTCACAATATGGCCTCTATCGATGTGATCCACATTTAATCCCCAATCTATTTGTGTGCCAATCCTCTCCTCTTTCCCTCTCTGTCTTCGTGAGCTTGGTCGGCCCTCCATCTTAAAAATCAAAGCGATAGCTCAATGTAGTCTCCTTCCACCCATGGAAGTCCTAGCGGATTAATCACAACTATGTTCTCGTAGCCCTAGTAGTGTAGTAAAAATCCAACATCTAATCCAAAACTCCTCTTGTCGCGTACATCCAAATCTCATGGTATACCTAATCTAATAAGTTTGTGCCAAATGAAAACACGATATTTTGCTCTACGATATCTGTGAGCACCACTAACAATGTCCATGGAAATATCACTCCATGTAGACACAAAATCATGTACTTTGGGTAATTATTTAGTCTCGATCACATAGTGCTATTCATATGGTTTCTAAGTAAGAAAAGTACTAATTAACCCATGTCTTTGGACATATTTTATTACTTTTGTTTGCTACTTTCGGTCTTGCACCTTTCTTGGCTCAATAGTTCCTTTTACACTTTAGTTACTCTTTTTGTACTAGAACAGCCAACCGGGATGCAGCGTCAAGCGCCCCCATCCCCTCTAGGTGCCCCACTCCTCTTTGTACTATACTCCCACTTTTTGGGTACTTTCTATCCATTTGAGCATCTTATATTTTTGGTTGTTGGCCTTTTTGGGTTATTTATGAAATTAAAGTGAAGGAATCATACAAATATAAAGTTATTTAATCATAATAAGGGACCAAGCACTAAGCACTACTTATCACCACCTAAGGATGCATCCATTAAAGGCATCTAGAGCTCCATTTGCATCCATCTAGCTCCATCACAAGGGATAAAGGTTGGTTCTTCTACAACAAAATTCATATGAGAGGAGTCTATTATTTCCATGCACACATTATTTACATTCTTCAACTTGTTACTTTAAGTGCAACATGCACAAGAGAGAAACCTAGGTCACAATTACGCACACAAACACACAAAACTACATTGGGTCGAAGATGAAGTGTAGCACTCAATTATAAGTCCATCATTTTGGTAGATGAGGACAATATGACCCCTTCATTTTCATTTTTTTATGGTTTGATGTTTTGTTTAGGGTTTTGTAGGTGATTCATTCATTCTAGATCCATAATGACATTCAAAGTGGAATTCGGCGATGAATAGTAAGGGTTTCACACCATTTGGCGACCCTATGAAATTGGTTTCCAAACCTCCTACCAGACGACTATAGCCCCCAAAAACTAGACTAGAGCATCTCAGAGCCCCCATCCTTCTCCGGGCATCCCCCACCAAATAACTCGGATATGTAATTTTCTAGGCTCTTGTGCGATGGTATTTCACTCATGTTCATTCGGTCTCACTATGACACGGTGTAGTAACCTCTTCAAATCAGCTAATTCTCTTCTAACCCTCTTTGTACTTATGGTTTTGTTACTTTTATTGCTTAGTTTCTTGGGTACTATTTTAGGTATTTTATTACTTATTTATTTTCTACAAACTTGCATTTAGATTAGGCTATTATTTACATTTTATCTTAATCATTTTGGTGAACCCCACTCGTGATTATTCTTTCAGATCCTTCTTTGGCATATCATCTTCTTTATCATGGATCCTAACATTCCTCAAATTTCTTTGTCTGATTTACTTCAAATACATCCTAATTGCCAAGTTTTTATTTAAAAGGCCCTAGACACTATGTATCTTCCCAAGATATGCCTCCGCATCAATTTAGTGTTATTTTTATAATTCATTTGATGACCCTAGTCTTCATGATCCTCCATCTAATAAACCCATGTTGGATTCAATTCAAGCTTTGTGTGTTTTATTTCAAGAAAAATTTAAGTTTATGGAATCCACGATTACATTTCTCAAATTTTAACTCCAAAGCATCTTAAGGATGCTTCTTAGGCTCATGATTTTTCTCCTTCTACATCTCATCTTCATTGTATTTCTACTACATGTTCTCATATCAGTGAGCATAAAGTCATACCATTACGAAAACCTCTCACTTTGTTGATCTTAATACAAAGCAACGTGACATTCTTCCGAGCTCCTTAGTCATCAATTGATCACTTTACCACCTACTCATTACTATCCTCCTTATCGGCTAGCAAAATATCAAGGTCATCCATATTGAAATTATCATCGAATCAATGGACATAATGACAACGATTGCTACGCTTTACAAATGAAGAATCAAACATCTCGAGCATCAGGGCTTTATCTCATTCACTGCACAACATTCTGTTGCATGCCCATCTACAAATGCTACATCTCAATGGGTTCCTAAACCTGATTCATCTATGTCTAATGAGCACCACTCCATCACTTCTAATGTTTTTCTATGGAAATTCAAGCACCTCCTAAGTAACTACATCTCAAAATCAATATAGCACCTCCTCTCAAGACATCTACCACATTACAAAGTCCAAATATGCAACCGCATCTCAAAATCAGTCCATATTCTTCTCCTATCAAGTCATTTGCAATGTCATCCATCCCACCTAAGTTACCACCATTCAAGATTCCTCCTATGTATAATTAATTACAACTATAATATAGAATAAATTATAGTTATATATATATATATATAATAACTTATAATGTTTTGTATATTTTGTTTTAAATATTTTTGTTAATAATATGGTTTTCATGTTTTTATTAAACTCAATTGACATATAAAATTTAGAAATTCTAACTTTCTATTCATGTTTTTGTCATACCTACAAAGTTTTTTTATTTATTGGTAAAAGGTTTTTGTGGGACCTTACCCGAGAGTTCAAACAAAGGCTCAAGCGGACCCGGATATCCAAAAGGAAACAAAGTGGCAAACAAATAGGAAGGGGCCACACCCCATCCAACAATGAAAATAAACCAAGTACGAGGGCAAGGGCCTACCGCAATACAAATCCCAACTATGATCAAAACAATAGAACTGCAGCATAAAAACAACACTAAAACAACCAAAAACAACCGCACCAGACAAAAGACCAAACAAGCACTAGTTGATGGATTTATTATAAACCTTGAGCACAAATCTAAGATCCTTGTGCAGGTTCAAAGCAGTGTTGATGTTGGGATCCCAATTGGAGGCCTGGTACTTTTTGGAGAGCTTCCCATTCTTCCAAGTAGATTTTGGGATTCCACTAAGATCACATATCTAACATATGTGTACTTACAGGAGATCGATGACCGCCTTGTGAATAGCCAAAAGGTTGTTGTGATTGGCTTCCAGTGCTTTGATTTGGTTGAAAGCAGTGTTAAGATCACTCCTTTGGCCTGAAATGGAGTTAGCAATTGAGTTTTGTGTGTCAACTTTTAGGAGAAAGTCCACATTATCTTCCAGAGTTTTCAAAGCCTCACCTGAACTTTCAACTTCTCTAAGACCATATCATGATTACAAGTATCAATAACAATAGGGGAGCTAGCAACAACCATAACCTCTTTGCCTTTACTACTCCTAAGAACCCTTTTAGGGGGGCTCAATGAAAAGGTCTCGATACATGGGGTTCTTGGATCATACCTACCAAGTTAAAATTCATTTGATAGATGACTTTAGAACCATAGACATGCATGCATTTAATTCTCACTTTTTTATTAGTAACTTTTGTTCATGTCTTTGTCTTAATATCTAACAAATTAAATGCCACCCAATTAAAATTCTTTGATGTTGAAGGTCATTTGTGAACTACACATTTACGATTATTGATGAGGGGATCCCTGATGGTTACCCCAATATGTAGAGAGAAACCTTAATTTCACATGTGCAGAATTGAAGTGGTAGAAAAGGACAATCAAGGTTAAAATGTTAAGAGATGAGCTAAGGTTTTATTAAAAGACCTAAGATTATTATGAATTTTTATGCAATCACTTGAGCTTATAGTTAAAAAGAGGAGCTACAAAGTTCTACAAGAAGGCTTTGTGGCTGGGTGTCAGACCTTGAACCTTTTGGAATTTCCCTTTTTTCATTTTGGCTCCTTTAAGCACAAATTGCACTCTCATGAATAGTGCGCCCGAGATCAAAACTATAGAGTGGAGCAAAAATAGTAGATATTATTTG
Source organism: Taxus wallichiana var. yunnanensis (assembly GCA_018340775.1). NCBI lineage: Eukaryota > Viridiplantae > Streptophyta > Pinopsida > Cupressales > Taxaceae > Taxus > Taxus wallichiana. The sequence continues at coordinate 159,169,799 of CM031236.1, forward strand.
GGCGGGAACAATTCCAAGTTGTGGAATAGGTGCAAGGCATTCATGTATTTATTTTCCATCACTTATTTTCCAAAAATGACCAAAAACTTTATGGACATAACACATAAATGTGACACGAAAATGACCATCCTGTCAACATATGATATTTGTCTACATGTAAAGATTTATTTATATTGATGCAATCTCTCTCATGTGTCTTTTAACGTTTGCATTTGATCCATCACATATTGTGATCTCCACGCTACTTTTGGATTTTTCACATCAAAATTTGATCCATTCATTTATGATACATTCCTTTTGGATTGTCACCTCAGAATCTACACTACACTCCACTCCTTTGTTGCAAATTACAATTCATTTGTTTTTAAGTTCACTTCACCCAATAATTAAAACGCTATATTTGTGCCAAAGGCTTTTACACAACTAGAAATGTTGTTTGCCTCTAAAACATGCACCAACTTGTAGCGATCTTGTCTGCTACCTTGTAGGGCATGTCAATGCCCTATAATTAATCATGGTTATCCTTGTTCCCAACCCCCTCCCCATCCCGTAAATTTAGGGGCAAAATTGGTTGTAAAAACTTTGATAAATTTAGTAGAAAATTTGGTCATTGTCCATAAGAAGTCAAATTTATATGAGAGCCTATATGGAAGGGATTTATTTTAACAGGGTTTGAAGTTTTTATTTCAACAATCTTGAAAATGGTCAAGCGTGACTACAATGGGATAGTTTTGTTCCCTTTGTCGAATTGAGAATTGTAGGAGAAATTTGGGTGGAAAAATGTTTTTAAGCCTAGACTTTCTATCCCCCTCCCGTAGCTAATTATAGTCCTTCGAAAAGAAAATAATGTTTGCAATTAGTCAAAAATAGAATTAAGATATTCATAAAATAGGATTTTTATGTATCATAAAATAGGATTTTTTATGTATTATAAAATATAGTTTATAATATATACTTTATAGTGTAGTTTATAATATATAGTATATAATATAGTTTATAATATATAGCATAAAATATAGTTTTTAATATAGAGTTTAATGGCTCCTTTAAGGGAAAATTACACTCACAATGTGAGTGAGATTGAGTCAATAAAGTGGAACACAAAAAGTGGATATTACTTGATGTCATCGTCTTATCAAACATTATCCAATCGAAAACCTTGACATCATTTGTGGTTGGGTCTTGACACTGAAACCTATTGGATTTTCCCATTTTTTTATTTTGGCTCTTTTAAGCACAAATTACACTCATGTGAATAATGTGAGTGACATCGAGATGATAAAGTGGAAGAATAACAGATACTTATTAATGATTATTTGCACATCACGTATTTCCTTTCACCTAACCTATTCCCCTACACCTACTCAAGCTTAGAGCTATAAAGGGGGATGCAAAGTGATTATCATCAATGATTGTTCACACATCATTTTTTTCTATGTACTTACTCAAGCTTAGAATTATAAAGGGGAGCTAAAAAATTCTCTAAGAAATAAGCATTTCATTTGGGTTTTGAACATGGAACATGTTGGATTTTTCCATTATTTATTTTGGCCCCTTTAAGCATAAATTGCACTCATGTGAATAATGCAAGTGAGATTGATTCAAAAAAATGTAACACAAATAGAAGATAAATTATTGCATGGTTTTCCTACACATGTATTTTTATTCTCATGCGTCATTGGAGTCTACATGGAAGTCACACTTCTCCACATTTTAAGGTGGTGATTACACTCCCCCTTCGTATTCATGGACCTCTTATAAAAAAAAATCTCATGCATTAAGTATACTAGAGCTATCTTTTGACTCATGTTTAATGTTCTCATATGATGTCAAATATCATTCGAGTAATCGAACACCATTGTTTTGTTTCATTTATACTTATGGAATCTTTAGTTATTTCAAGCTTGTTATTACATATCATTTGATCACTAATATTTAAGTATGATCTTCTCTTGCATTTTGAATGATCTAGAGAATCGAAAAGAGCAAAGGAAATAGGTGTTTTTGCATGATAGTATTCTTTCTATACACTCTCGGACCAACAAACAACACCATTGATTTTGTATCATGCCAAACCCTAGGAACAACAATAAACTCAATTATCCTTACAATCAAGGCTAGATCTATTATTTTTAGGTTTTTATGGTCATCTCTAAGCTATTTGGTCATATTTCGTTTTGGGCCAAAGTTTGAGTTTTATTGGTTTTTTCAAAAAATTAGTTGATGTTTTTAGTTTCATAGATCTAGTGGACACAATTGTTATTGAGGTTGGTCATCATATTTACTCGAGTGTTATTGGTAGTCGTTATACCTTTCTTGATAGACATACTCAACCTTTTGTTGTACAATGTACCCTATTGCGAGTTGATTTTGTACTTGTGGTCTCTTTGTTCTTGTTGTCCATATGGATAAAGTTTGTGTACCTATGTCGATGGATGGTTGTACCCATACTATTTCGGGTTGAGGTACATGTTTTTGAAAATATTTTCTATACGGATATACTTGTTGTTCATGGTTATTGGTTATACATTCACACATAGTGTTTGCATGAAGAGCAAGGCAATGTTGTAATGATCGTGGGAGCTATATAGAGGGTGAGGTTGTTGAATTTGTGCTTTACCATAGATGCATCACACAATTTGAGGTGATGACATGTTCATTATCATGGGTGAAATTTCAAGGCAAAGGCATTGTTCATTGGTGTGGGTGAATGTATTATCGTAACTATAACGCTAGTTGCATATCATTTTCTTTGGAAGGTTTAATAAGTGGAGGACATGTCGCGATAAGAAAGTGCACAACTCCCCACCAAAGGTGACATCACTTTGTGCATGAGTTTTAGAAAATTGGAGAAGGCCACCCCACCACTTTTCCTAGCCTTAGCCTTTGGTCACATGGACTTTAGCCCGTGGTGTGGTCACTCCATTAGAGAAAGGATAGGAGCCAAAAACAGAAGTTTCCAATCATTTGTAACAAATTCAAAGAAAGAAAGCAAGGTTTGGGAGTCTATAACTAAATTGTTAGACTCATAATTACAAAAGGGAGTTATGTCCATACTCCTACTACTTTAATAGATGCACTCTCGTACTTGTAGGAGTTTAGTCAAAGTATACAATCAATTATCTTTATACTCTTTATATTTGTCTCAACTTAAAGTTAAAACATATGTTGCATTAATTTGATGGTTGACTATCATCTTCTAATTCATAACAAATCAAATATTATCCAAGAAAACTATAATTTGCATTATCTTATTTAACATTTTATTTATTCAAAATGTATTGAAAAAACTCATATTCCCAACCAACCTTTATTTTTTTTATTAAGGGCAAATAGTTTTGAAGGGACTATACCCTGTATACAAAAGGGCTCAAAAGCCAGATAGTAAAGGTGAGAAAAACAACCCAGAGAAGGGAAAAACTGCCAACCAAAGAGGGCTCAATAGCCAAATATGACAATATAAGTGAAAAAAGGATCCAAACGTACAATGATCCAAAAAGAAGTAGAAAAGATCAAAAAGTAACCAAAAGAGAAACAACATATAGAGCTCCACCAAAAAACAGTGCCAGAACCGCCAGATAACAACAACTTCGCAGCCAAAAAACAACATCACAGCAACCCGTTACTTGATAGCCCTGTCAATCTTGGTCTTGATAGCCTGCAGCGACATGAAGAAGGCAATGGCAGTGGCCTGAGAGGAGTCTTGCATATCCACCTGAGCAATTGCAATATCCCTTTTCTCTTTAGGGCCCCAAATGTCCTCATTAACCCCACTTAAACTGCAGACACTATGAACATGTTGTTCAATGAAATTATAAATGCTTTTGAGGGTAGACAATATGCAGTCATTGCGACTTTTAGCATTCCCCATTCTGCCATCTAAGGACTGTAACTTCTTGAAGACTTCAGCAATAACCCCCTCTTCCTCATCACTTTGAAGAATCCCTTTTCCCTTAGCTCTTTCCATATTTTTTATAGTCCCTTTGAGCTCTTGTATCTCCTTTTCTAATCTGTCCACTCTGTCCATCAATTCCTCCTCCTTGGGCTCCTCCACCGGTTTACTAATATGCAGGAGGTTTTCAACAAGTTCCAGGTCTTTGTGGCTCCTTAGGACCCGTTGGGAAGTAGGGATTTTAGCTTTGATGCTCTTTCTTTTCTTGCTGGAAGCAGCAGCTTCAATCTTTCTTTTCAGCAGGGGGAGTGGAAGCGGTGCGAAAGCGGTGGAGGTATGGAGGAAGGAGGTGGGGTAGGATTCACGAGGGGGTAGCTAGAATAGTGGCGATGGATCAGGAGGATAAGTCCCTAGTGCAAAGGGACAGCCCTAGAGTGGCTCTGAACTTCCCTAATTGATTTCTCCAGTGAGTTTATCAAATAGTGAGGAAAGCTGATGATGATATTTCTACGAAAGTGATTTAGAAATATCAGATGTTTTTGAGGTATAGTCACAAATCTTCCTTCAAGAGTTACATACCTAACCACCATCCTGGCAAGCTCAGCAAAAGGCTCAGGAATCAACGCCACCTTGATGCCAGCAGTCACGAATTCAAGATTCTCCCCCTCGTCCAGAAATTTCTTGGTCTCCACCTCCCTGTCCACCTTCTTATTGAAGAATTTGGTGCCTTCAGGCTGAGGCCCGTGATCTGGGCGATGAGCTCTTCCGTGATTTCCATCTCCATGTTACTGTATTTGACAATCCTATTCTTCCATCCCTGGGTGAATCTGATAGAAATGTCTTGGTCGAAGCCTTGAATCCTTTCAATTAAATTAGACAAACCCCGATTTGCAGGTAATTCCAAAGCTCGTATTCTCTTTCCACGCAGGATTGTGGGTCGGTTCAGTTTTGCAAGGCGGACCCCCCATGTTTCCTCTACTCCTTTTCCTATTCTCAACGGTAAAAAAGCTACCACTATGCGGGATAGGCAGAGCTTTGATTTTGGTATTTGAATCTTTCCTTTCCGTGAAAGTAGGTTTAATTATTATGCTGAACTTGTTATTATTGCCCCGCTCCTCGGCTTTCCTCCTATGCCAAGAAATGATGACAGTCCATCCCATGCACAGATCGCATCAATCATCCATATCTTTTGTGATGTCATCATAATGTACTTGAGGATCCACACATTAGCGTCTAAATTACAACCGTTAGTGTTGATTTTCACTGCCATGAAGATCAATGATTATGACTTTATTGATTTGAGCGGGCAGAACGTCCCCCCTAAGCCAAGTTTGAAAGGAATTATTAACACCAAAGTTAGCCAAACTGTCAGCGGCCCTATTTCCTTCCCGATAGGTGTGGGTGATTTGAACATTTTCAAAGCTCTTGCATATATCAATAGCTTCCCAATAGAATCCTGATAGATCAATTGGGGTGTTGCTTATATAATTAATGTTTTCTAAAAATTAATCAAACTCATTTTCCACATCCGCACAAACATAAGTGACAATAGTCGGGGTTAAATTTGACGGTCACCTATACATCACACATTTTTCGGGTGACGGTAATTTTTTAATACTGCCCTTTAAAAAATACAAAACAATGTTATTTATACCAATTATTCTCTATACATTTAATTATTTAAAAATATATGTATACATATCTATATAATTTAGATATAAATATATCTAAAATAAGACAGTTAAATTTTAAATATGAAAGTTACATGTGACGGTTATTATAAATATTTGCAAGTATTTCTGACTAAAATCACAAAAAACATCTAAACGGCCATCAAATTTAACCCCTAACAACGGTCTTCTCCAAACCTTTGCACTCACTCTCATAAATGGGCTCTCTTTCTTCACATGCATGCTTTTATATAAATGATTTCCGTTATTCTTAGCATGAACATCCACTTTAAGTTATTCACATCAACTTTAGGTAGAGCCCAATTTTTTTATGATTATGGTATTTCTTAATCATGTTTTGGGTAGACCATCCATTCAATTGTAAAATATTTGAAACGTATTCGAATATGTAAGTAAAACAATCCAAAATTCAAAGTAGCATAATATTTTTATTTATTTATGTATTTTAATAACATATGATTATGGAATAATTATTTTGTCAATATAATTTTATATTAAAGTATCAAATTGAATTGTTTGACAAAATATTGAAAAGACTTGAATTAGTTAGTAATCCTACTTGTAATAAAGATAATGTTAACCTACTTTTTTAAAAGCCTTATGTCATATTCATTTAAAAATATTAAATTAACAATTAAAAAAAGACTACAACTACAATTTGTAACCTTTTGTACGACAATATTTATCACTCTACCTAAACCTTACATATATTAACAAATTAAATTATTGACAAAACAAACAAACAAACAAAAATACCACCTAAAAACTACTAAATAACCCATTGAATGTAAACTGTCAAGATTATGATTTTTAAAACAGTCCTTTCACTTGTAGATAGTTTCCTACTTTTCTCTCACTAGCTTTCTTATTCGAAGACCATTACTGGATGCTATGCATTATTCCGTTACGCATAAATCAGCATTATTTCTTGACTCTAACGGAATTCGGGTCACCGTTTCGTATATAATCTGGTTCGAAGCGCGCGTGTGGCATTTCGCTGTCTTCCCCAACCAAAACACCACAGTTATTATTATTATTATTGCATGAAAACAGAAATTTAAAAATATAGCCTGAGAATGTTTCAAATGTTGTTTTTAAGCGTTGCTAACAGCCCACGATACGCCTTTTTCAGAGAGCAGATAGAGACGGAAATTATAAAGAAGAAAGAAACTAAAAACAATTGCACTGTTCAAAACCAACACAAATACTATACAATAATTTTTTGAAGTTATTATGAGGACTACTCGAGCTTGCATTTGTCTACCAGATTCCGTGCTTCATTCAGGAATGGATGATGTTGAACGCCCACCAATTATAATCGCACACAGACATTTTTCCCTGTTTTTTTTTTATGGGTATCTGTACGATGCGCATTGTACTTTGCTGACCAATCAGAGTGATAGCGGATATGTTCGAAGTGCAACGGGGCTTTCCCATTGGCCGCACCCCATTGCTGAGCTGTATTTTGCCGGAAGCATTCCATCACTCTGTTAAACAAAACAAGAAAGAGGCTGCAATATGCCTCTGTATTCTTCTGCGGGTGTTGTGGTGTTAGTGTTTCCTTAGCTGATTAAAAGAGGAAATAAAATTAGAAATAGACGGTGCAGCACCAAAGTTTAAATTTGAAGCGCCGTACTAAAACGTGACCATTCAGTACAAATATCCGAAAAAGCCAAAATGATTTTTACGGTATCGGAAGTGGAGTTAAAATAGTGTAAGTGTACGTGATACGGGCATGAGTTCCCGTCAAATTCAACCCTGCAACTCGGAAGTTTAACCAGGGTTAGAGCTGTGATTGGAAAGAGTGTGTGGGTGACACGTATGATGGCGACGTCTCAAGGCATGCGCCGCTCTTTCGTACCGTGCATTAGTCGGGTTAATAATGAATCAACGATGACAAGCCGCTTTCATTGGGTCCTCCACTACTTATAATGCTCGGAACCCACTTTCCTTTCTGATATTTCGAAAATCTCGTGCCACGTATGTGCACGATAGCGACCGGGCACCCAATCAGAATTTGTGTGTATTATTTTATTGCACTCCCTCGTGCCTTTGTTACGTATAGAAAAATAAGGATATCAGAGAGACTAACGCGACTTTATCATTATCTCATCGGCATCTAGAAAAGGTGGGCGGAATGACCAATGAGCATGCGAGATAGAAAAGCCAGAGTGTTAACAAGATGTTATACTTACAGATTTAAAGTGAAACAATATTCCTCCTGCTCACCAAACAAATAATAAATAAATTTCAATGTCTTATCAGATCGATCCCTGGTGCGTTGGTTTATTTAGTAAAACCGCCATTTTAGGCGGTTTAGGTTGTTTGTTTGATTCTAAATTTATTTGTGGAGGTATTGAATGCTTTATTGTGTTTTATTTAGCCTATACACATGAATAATATTGTGATGCCCACTTTTAATGAACATGGTATGTTAGGTCAAGAGTTCTTTTCAAATGTTCATGCACATAATATCAAAATTAAGAGGTCTAATACATATTATAGATAAAATAGGAGTTCAAATCTATTATGTAGCATTAAAAGATCTTGTCACATAATTGAGAGGGGTTATAAGGTGGCCAACTTTCCATCAAAATTAGTAGTTAAAATATATTAACGCGTCACAACTCAAAATTACTAGACACGACTTCAATCTTAGTTGGCTTGTTTTATTTGAAAGTCTAACGGACTCGGCCTTGGACTTACCGATATGGCTCAATTTCGTTGGAGTTGGTTAGTTGTGTAACATGTTGAATGCATTGGCATTGTTGGTTAAAAATTGCAACACATTAATATCAAAATGACTTGCCGAGTTGAAATCTCAACTCCACCATTAATAAAACTAAGCTCCAAATTTTTAAAAAATAACTAGACAAACTTTGATTTATTTTGAACATTAAAATATTTTGTCATAGGTACTTTTGTCACATAATTGACATGGGCTATATGATAGCCAACGCTACATCAAAGTTGATAACTAAAATGCATAAAGAGATAATTTTTGAACCTCAAACATGTTTCAAATGAATTTTTCCATTGAATATATAGACGGTGACTACGAATTATAATATTAAAGCTCCAAACTCCAAATTACTAGACAAGCTTTGATTTACTATGTAATTTTAAAAAACACCAACATAAAATAATATCTTAGAATTTTGGACCCTCCGCCAATGTCGTTGGGAGGGTTTCCAAATATTTGGGGTCCATGCACGGTCACTTTGAAATAAACCTTTAATTTCTACTTTTTGTAAATCAAATACATTGATAATTGTGTTGGCATTTGTTTCTCTTGTCGAGGAAGCACTTTGGATATTATTTATTGCATTTTTTTCTTTTGAACTGTTCATCTTCCCCCTAATTACGGTGTTATTATATCATTCAAATCAAAGGATTTCATATCACGACAAAGGAGCTACCTAGGCGCAATTATTTTTTTAAGAAGATATTTATGAAACAGTAAGTAAGAAGATATTTATGAAACAGTAAGCAATTGATGAATTGTATAGATTTACATTTATTCTTTGAATATGTAGACTCATTCAAACATTAATTTATGATTTAGTGGCATGGGATTAGTTATATGATTTAGTCTTGATGCTTTTGATTTTATATTGTTCTTTCTGTCTCTATGTTTTTATTGTTGATTTTCTATTCTTTAATGATTGACCAAGTTTATTTTCTCTTTATCCAAGGTTGTTTGTACGAGTAATAATGTTGTGTTTAAAGATAAGTTACAAATTGTAGATTTTGTATAAGAAACTAACCGATTAATCTATTCACACCTTGGGATGTCGAAGACTCATATGTACACTTGCAACTTTTTCTATGTAAGAATATAAATGGTACAATGATTCAATAAGATCGGGAGTGGAGGCTTATGATTATGATTATAAGGGGAATGCTTTCTTGTTAATTTTTCTATATTGGAAAGAATATAAAGTAGTGTAGGAACTACAAGGGGAATGCTTTCTTCATAATTTTTCTATATTGGAAAGAATATAAATTAGTGTAGGAACTACAAGATACATTGAGCATGCATGTATGTTTACTATCTATCCTAAGGGTTGAATGGGTGGCATATGTAAAACTACAAAGAAGACAATTACAACTTATAAGGCTTGTAAGATGATTTATCTTTCTTGTCCAAGTAACAATTGTATTATAACGTATGGCATGTTGGCAAGATACCCTTACATGGTGTATGTGTGCAAAGTGTGCCACTTAGTGTGTTATAAGTAATGAAGTGTTGACAAGCAAAATTAAGTATAAAAGTCACACGTATATTTGTGGCAACATTTCAAAGAATCACATGCAAAGAAGCAATGCATGCATGTGTTGACATGTCGTGGGCTTGTAAGGACACACACAACATTGCATAGGATCTCTAATATGAATGTTGCAAGGTGAGATGGCACAAGACTACAAAAGTTACAAGTACCACATGGTGAAGTGTAAGACAATGGAAATATTGAGTGTTGTGATTTACCAAGATAGGTTTGTTAAAGTTACTTAGAATTGTAAAGAAGAATTATGACATGTGTGGGACGGTACAAGGTAATGCACCAAGGTAATGTGAAACTTTGCAAATGGTGGAAAGTATTGGGTGAACTATGAGGAAAGTGGGAGTTGCACGATGTTGAACCCATTTTTTTAGCTAAGTATGTACATTTTTGGCGAAGCATAAACCATTTGGTATAAACTTGGGAAGGCTCAAGACTTGGGATATCCCTTAAGCCCTTAAAGAAGAGAAAACACGAGAATGAAGGAGTGACAACTACCATGCACAAAGTATACAAGAAGCTCTAAAAGTGAAAAACACTTCGCATATACGAGAAGAAAAGGAGGCTCGACACTTGGCACGCGTGAAACCCAAACTATATTGATGATCCAAACACCAAACCAATCAAACAGGTCTACAAATGTGATGAAACTTCCCGCACAGAGAAGATCTTGTTGAGATATTTTTGATGCACTTTGAACAAAGTAAAATGGACATTGATGCGAGAAGATATGCAACTCAACTGCCAAAGTTTTTCTCCAACTAGAAAATAATGGAGCAAGTTAAACAGAGATGATGTGGCATAATCGAGTTGGACGAGTGGATAAATGAGGTGCTAACAAGTGGGATATTTTGATTGAGAAAAATATGGTTTTGGTTTTAGCCTCCAGTCTTTGACACTTGATGTGGGGCCCAGACTATGTATCGGTTGGAAGCCCAACATCCGGTGGGGTTCATTTTTATCGGGAGGGAGGACTCTTCTTCCTATTATTCACATTGTATTATATGTGTTCTTTCTTATAAACCCCTTTAAAGACCAATTTCCATTACATGTAAGGACTAAACCTTATGGATTTGTCAAAAATCGCAATTATCTTGGTCGAGTTCCATATTCATCTCGTGAGATCTCGCACTATTTATTTGAGTTCCAACAAACTTCAAGTCATATCCGATTCGGATGGCGAGTTACATGCAAGCCATCTCAACCACCTCATAGTGGCAAGTTTAACTATGAACCATGCCCAATGTCGAGTCCAAGGTGAGTTAGATAGCGAGACCTATGGGCTCCCAACAAAATGAAGCATAGCGTGGCCAAATCCATGAACTTTCTCAACCACCACAGGATTTATAAATCCTATTCTTGTTTTACGCACACACCCAACATGGGATTTTTATCCCAAACAAGGTAAAATATGAAGCTTGGGGAATTTGACCTTCTCACCTTATGCAAAAGAGATAAGCACCAAATTGCTCTGCCATGACCTTGGAAATGTTATATAAGGCGTGAAATGGCATTTAAAATGGTAACTATTAATGTTGGCATGCCCCTCTGGGGAGAGTTTAAAACATTTTGGAGAGTTTATATGTAGGAATATTTTAGAGACATGTTTAGAGGTATTCCTAGAGAATGTGGATATATTTTTAGCAATCTAAAGAAGCGTTTTGATGTAATTTTTATTGTATAAAGTGATTTTTACATCCACAATAGATTGTTTCGAGAAATGTTTTGGACAGGAGACGTAGCCCACATCGGGTAAACTCTATTATGATGTGGTTTGCATTTTATTCTATATTTTCCCTCATTTTACTCTTTATTTTAATCATTTGAATATTATTTTAAGGTATAATCCAATTCTTAATTGTTTTTTACGAGAAATTGAGAGCATTATTTTAAGTATCCGAAAAACTAGGAAATTGTTAAGTGAGTCACTTAATTTGGTTTTCAAATCAGTTTGGTATCGAGTAGTTAATTAAAGCTATTTTAACGTTGATTTTGGGAATTTACAATGTTCATTTTGAATGTTTACCGGTCTAAGTCTAAGTGAGGTGAATGATCGCTTGAGGAGTATAATCCTGAGATTGGTTCAAAATGTGCACATCAAAGTGTAGCTATAAAATCTCTAGAGGATCTGCTTGGGAAAGAATGGATTTGGAAATGATCTTCCATCAAGATTTTATGGAAATGAAGAGCATGGTGGAAGAGTTATACCAAAAACAAAAGCTAAGAATTGAAGGTAAATCAAAGGAAAAAATGGTAAGGATAAAGGTAAAGGAGAAGAACCTCTTAAAACTCCTCCATCTCCTTCCAAACCTTCTAGTTTTTCATTGATGGTGATAAGAAATTTTTGATGTTTCCTCCATTTTAAAACTTGATGTTAAGTTTGATTTTCCAATTTATAATGGAGAGCTTAGTGTAGAAAAATTGGATCATTGGATCAAGAAGATTGAAGTATATTGCAAGGGTTCAAAATATTGTGGATGAGGAAGCAAAAATTTAATTAACTACTCTTCGGTTGGGTGGTACAACACTCATTTGGTGGGAGAGTAAGACATGGGAAGATCTTTTTAAAACACGATAAAGTGATTTATTCTTGGGCTGATTTTGTTTTCTCTTTTAAAAATTAATTTTATCCTTTGGGTTATATACAATAAGCTATTATGGATTAGAAATTTTTTAGACAAGCTAAGGGTCAAAATACAAGATTACACTAAAGAATAATGGAAATGGCTTAGATTTTGGGCATTCCCCTTTATACTCACAAGACTCTTTTGAAATATATTGGTGGGTTACATAGTTATTTGAGACATACCATACTCATGTTTAATCCCACTAACCTTGATGAAGTTTGTGTATCGAGATACTGTATTGAATCAAGGGGTGTTTGGATGAGGAACATTAAATAAACCAATCAATTAAATATTTGAATAAATATTAACATGAAACATTATAAACCATGCAAGAATTAAAATAGCACATAACACAGGGAATTATGTGGAAAACCCTCGAGGGGAAAAAACCACGGTGAAACTGAGATTTTCCATTAATATGAGAAACATGATTTTATAGTCCAGTAAATCTCCCTCCTCACTTCTCTCCACCAATCCACATGAGGTGAATAAAAAATATGACCTATAGCCATATTTATTTGACCCCACGGGTCACAAACCATATCAAGTGACGGGGTATGATTAAACAACACCTTGATTTAATATAAATTGATTAATTAATAACCAATTAAACATAAACAACTAAGTTTATATTAAATAATTAAGAATATAACTATTCTTAATTATTTAATTATAAACTAAGGTTTATAGGCACTTAATATTACGTTCTAACACTCCCCCTTAATATTAAGTGGGAACATATGCCAACATTACTGTTTATACAACAAGATTTACAAATCCATAAACCATAGTGAAGGTTTAGGCTAGCATATCACATTTGAAGGATTTATACACCTTCATCATGCTCAAATTACCTTTTGGTACAAAAGGATTTGGAATCCATAAATCAGTAGTGAATGATTTAGGCTAAGCATGATTTGTGAGACTACATCTCACAGTTTCTCATGGAAAAAATCTCAACCAACATCTCTAGGAGCCTTTTATAACACAAGGACCTCCTTTAAAAATAGATGCAACACACTGGACTATACACCATAAACTTAGAGTGACAAGTTTACAAATATCATAAGGATATTTTTACAATGCTTTACAATTGGAGTAGAAGTATATATGGGAAGAGGATATCAATCTGGTGGCCATTGGGAGGTGATATTTCCATGCACACTCCCCTCAATGAAAAATCTGAAAGGCCAAGCATTGCATGGAACTTTTAGAATTTACAGAACACAATGGCTTTGTAAACATATATGTAACTTGATCTTCATTCGGGCAAGTATTGGAGATCTATATCACCGCAAAGAACCTTCTCTCAAATAAAGTGCATATAAATCTCTATATGCTTTGTCCTTTGATGTTGAATTGGATTCTTAGCAAAAGCAATGTAACTCTGGATATCACATAGAAGAGGAGTACTTCCTTTAGCTTCCATGTGTATCTCTTCCAATAACCACTTTAGCCACATGGCTTCTTTTGTTGCTTCCATTGCACTTATATACTCTTCTTTGGTAGAAGAAATTGAGATTGTTGGATGCTTTTTACTGCTCCAAGTAATTGCACTTGCACCAAACTTGAACACATATCTAGTTGTAGACTTTCGATCTATCACATCACTAGCATGGTCAGAATCACAATATCCATATAAATATGTATTGTTAGAAGAAGTATAATGTAAACTAAAATTAATTGTTCCTTTAATATAATGCAATATTCTTTTGGCTTACTTCCAATGATCATGATATGGCTCATGCATAAATCTTGAAGCAATACCTACTGCATAATATTTTTCAGGTGTAGTAATAGTAAGATAAATCAAACTACCTACAAGTTTCCTGTAAAAACTAAGATTAGATTTTTCACATGTAAGTTTTGGATCAATTTTACATCCAACTTCTATAGGAATAGCAACATGTTTACAATCAATCATGTTAAAATTTTAAGAAAATTAGTGGCATATTGTGATTGAGATACAACAATAGAATTTTTATCTTGATATATAGACATGCCTAAGAAATGATGCAATAATCTTCGATTTAAAGCTGTTAGAATTACTAGTAATAAGTAAATCATCAACATACAATACAATGAGAATAATATGATTTTCTTCAACTTTTACAAATAAATCATTATCAGAAGAACAATTAGTAAAACCAACTTCATTGAAAAATTATTAATCTTTGCATACCAAGCTCTAGGAGCTTGTTTTAAACCATATAGATATTTTTTCAATTTACACACATACATTTCTTTACCAGGTTCTTCAAAGCCTTTAGGTTGGTTCATATAGATTTCTTATTTTAATTCAACATTCAAAAATGAATTCTTGACATCCATATGATGGATTTCCCAACCATATTGAGTAGCTAAGGAAATCATAATCCTTACGAGTGCTCCTTTTGCAAGCTGGTGCAAAATTTTAAACATAGTCGATACTAGGTTTTGAGTAAACCCTCAAGCTACTAATCTAGATTTGAATTTATCAATACTACCATCAACTTTATATTTGATTTTTAAAGCCATCTGGATTTGACTATACTTTTTTTTTCAAGAGGAGGGAATAAATCCCAAGTCTGATTTTTAATTAAGGCAATAGTACTCAAGATTCCATTGCATCTACCCATCTTTCGTTAGAAGAAGATTCTTCGAAAGATTGGGGTTTAGGTTCATACATTGTCATTAAACCATGATATGTATGTTGACTTCTAGTCATTTTACGAAGGTTTTCAGGATTAGAGTCTTGAATAATTGACTCATCCCATTTAGGTCTTTTAGATATAGAGGAAATAGGAACTGACTCTTTTTCAACTATGGGTTCGTTATTAACTTCATCAACATTATCAATGTCATTATCATTATTTTATACCACATTATATTCATCATAAAAATATAAATAGAAGTAGATGAAGAATAACAAAAAATCCAATATTTTAACTTTCATGTTTCCTATAACTTCTTGTTTTGCATGATTATAGATCCTAAGACCTTTAGTTCTACCTCCATAGCCTAAAACGATACAAGGATAGGAGGCTTAATCTAACTTCTTGCTTTTAGATTTGGGAATGAAGATTGATGTTGGGCTACCAAAGATTATCATATGAGACATATTTAGGTTTTGATTAGTCCACTTTTCTAGAGGAGTGGAGTTAACTAAGGCTTTAGTGGGTACTTGTTTAATGTGAACAACGATGTTCATTGCTTGACCCATAGAAATTTAGGGACTTGAGTTGAATGCAACATAGTTCTAGCCATTTCCATAATGGTGTAGTTTTTCCTTTCCATGATCTCATTCTGCTAAGAGGAATAGGGAGTAGCTAGTTCCCTTTGTATACCACATTTGACACAAAACAAGTCAAATGCTTTACTGACATATTCTCCCCCATTATTTATTCTAAGCCTCTTAATTTTATAACTAGAATTTTTTTCAACTAAAGCTTTAAATTCTTTAAATTTAGACAAGAGATCAGATTTATCATTTAATTTTAGTAAAAACTGACTAAATTATTCGAGAAAATCATCAATAAAAGTGACTGCATATAAATGAACCATTTAGGGATGGAACTTCTAAGGTTCTCTAACATCACTGTGGACCAATTCCAAAGGTTCAAAATAATTTGTATCATGATGAATGTGGAAGGGGTTGGCAAATTTCTTACCACGTAATAACCCTTCACATGTTTCCTAAACTTGGGAAATAGGTGTTAGACCAGAAACTAGGTTGAGTCGAGACATGTCACACATGCTTCTAAAGTTGACATGACCTAGTCTCTCATGCCATAATTGCATTTCACTTCTTTAGGTTGAGAAAAGAAGCAGAGGTAAAGACTTTAAATACATATAAACCAACTCTTTATATACCTTCAACTATAGTGACATCTAGTTCATTTTTAATAAACCATTTATCTTTCATAAAAATTATACTATAGTTGTTATGAGTTAATTAAGAACAAGA
The DNA here is from genome assembly GCA_018340775.1 of Taxus wallichiana var. yunnanensis. Lineage (NCBI taxonomy): Eukaryota > Viridiplantae > Streptophyta > Pinopsida > Cupressales > Taxaceae > Taxus > Taxus wallichiana. The sequence continues at coordinate 159,186,238 of CM031236.1, forward strand.
AAGGAAATTCATTTTTAGTTTAGGAACTAATAAAACATTGTTAATGAAACCATTAAAACTTTTGTTTTTCCTTATCCCTGAATGTCAAGGATGGAATGATCACCCAAATAGATTTGATCATTACATTCTCTAAGATTAGTTAGGATATCAAACCTATAAGTCATGTTCCTAGAGGCACCACTATCCAATATCCACTCATTTTCTTTTGTAGTGACAAGGGCAACATACAAAGCAATGACATTAGATTTCTAATTATTTTTTTGGTTCTTGTTTTGATTTTGATTTTGGTTTTGGTTTGGTTTGTTTCCTTTTTGGTTTTTGAATTTTGACTTGTTTTTTACTTTACAATCTTCTTTCTTATGGCCAAATTTTCCACAATTATGACATTTACCATCAAAACTAACTCTTAAATTTCCTTGTTTCTTATCTTTACTAGGAGGTTTAAAAGTTGATTTTTGATTCTTATTGAACCTAGAAGGTTTGTTTTAGATTTTTGAGTGAGAAGTTCCTGAGTGGCATTCTCTTTTGAATCAAAGCTCTTCCTAGATCGGAAGAGCACTTAGGGTTTTACAAATCGGGATGTCTTTCTAATTATTTTTGATATTTGGAATTTAATATTGAAATGAAATTCCTAAATCATTCATGTATATTAATTGAATAATAAAGTATAGTAATTTATCATGAATTAAGTTATAGTTACATCCATCTAATTGAGACTTAATATTTTTTTATTTTTTAAAAATAATTACTTTTTCATTTCCCTTCATCGAAGGAGTCGTCATTAGTTCTAAAATTAAATTTATAATTTTTGATAATTGAGTACCTTGTGGTCATCGATCTTCTAAAATTAATTTTATAATTTTTTTGATAACCGCGTGCATGGATACACCATTAGATAAATTTCATGCATTGATTCCATTACGTTTAGGCTTCACTTAGACTTTATTAATTCCTATTATGAAGGAGGAAATCGCTTTTCATGCTTTGAAAAATAATGGAGACATTGCTTCAGCGACCTGCACCTCTATTGATGTGCGGTTTGATTTTAGTGCTTCCTGTGTGGTGGCCGGTTTGTAATAGGGGGAACAATTTTCCATTATCGAACATGATTGTCTTCCATTCTATGGAGCCTTCTATGTACCATTAATGGATGAGATGATACTACCGCATCATCAGATTTTAAGAGCCATAAATTCAAACTTTAACCTTATCTTCCGGATGTTGTAATTGGTTCCATAAAACATCTATGAATGCACGTTGATTTTTTAATAGTAAAGTGATTAAATCCCATTTTTATGGGAACAAATTCAACAAATGAGATCAACGAAATTTTAGTGATATTAGTTTAAGAATAAAACCCTATCATTGTTAAACCCATGCCGTAGTTCTTGGTCATCTCTATATAATGGAGTGTATTGAAATAGTGAAGAATCTACCTTGAGAAGTCAATTATTTGCATCGAAAAAACTTCATGAACTTGTTTTCATATTTCAAACACTTGGGAAAGGTTATTATAACATATATGAGCACTTTTAGGATGGGGATAGGCATGATATTTTATAAGGAGAACTGATTACGTTTAGTAAAAGTGCTTAGAAGGGTTTACATAGACAAAAATTTGACACTAAAGTATCTTGCATGTCAGTAATCGTTCCATAAAACATCTGGGTGATTTTTAGTTGTCATGTTTTAACATTGAATTTTGCCCTTCAAAAAAAAGTGACAACAAGCTGACTCTAGCTTGTGGGACATGTTGTTCGGAACAAGTCCACTTGCGAAAGGACAAGGCAAGTAGGAATACCCGGAATATCAAGTTTACCACGTGGACTAAAGTATAGTTGCCTTATCCTCAAAAAAGAGGGTAAGTACACCAAGTTAGGGGGGGGCGCCAAAGAGGGCTCTTAAGTGGACACATTTTTTGAAAAATAAAAAACTTCAACTTGTACAAGTTTTTGAAATAGTTACACTCAAAATTAGAAGATGTTGTATAAACATGAATCATAGAATTTTGAGTCTAGTTTCTAAGCTACTAAATTTTATTGAAAAAAAATAAGTTTAAGTGGGTAAAATAACTAAAATACCAACAGGTGCTCTTGTTTTTGTTAAAAACATAACATAGTGACTTTCGTGCCCCCACCATTTTTTTAGCACCATTTAGTATTTTTGAAAACCCTTTGGTAGAAATATAGCTAGGAGTATCGAAAATTTTGTTTCGATCCCTCGTTAGGGATCCTTCGCGTTCAAAATATTGTAAAATCCCTTCCCGGGAAATTCAGTTTTTGAACTTAGTCTTTTTGAGCCTTTTTGGCTGGGCGCATGGTTTTGCCTTGCAACATCAATTTTTGATGCGCCTCCTTAAAAGCCTTTGGCGCATGGTTTTCCATGTTAGCACGTCTTTCGGTGCGCCAAAGGATGTTGAGTAAGTTTTTGGTGCGCCAAAGGGCGCACGTAATATCTTTGTTACATCAAGTTTTGGTGCGCCAAAGGGCGCACATAGCTTCGTGTCGACAACTCGTTTGATGCGCCAAAGGCGCGCTCATTCTCCTGTTGTCATTTCCTTCCATGCGCCAAAGGGCGCGCGCTTTTTCCCAATAAATTTGTTTCCATGCGCCATTTCAAAAGTTGGTGGCGCATTAATGACAAGTTTTTCTATATATACCCGTGCCCGCCATGTCATTTTCATTTCATTTTGACAAGCACGTGATCGCTCTGGATTTGTCAGCTCTGCTCTGTCATTATCTCGCCCTGTGGACCCGCTTTCCGATTTTAACATATATTTAAGGTAAGAGGTTCATCCTCTTTTTCATTGCATGCTTTCGTGTTTTGGTCTGTGTTTGGTCTGCTGGTCTGTGTTTAAAAGAGTATGTTTAGGTGTTTCCCCCTGAGCTTTTCCATCGTTTTCTTCTCTCCTCTTCTTCCCTTTTTCCAGATCTGCTGGTAAAGGGAGCTTTCTTGAATGGCTTGGCTTGATTAAACCTTTTATAAAACCTTACTTGCCCAAGTAACTATTTAGGTGGAGGAAATGAGTAAGAATGATTTGAGTGGAGAGTCTTTTTTCAAATGGCGCACTGGCGCGCCTTGTTACAATCAAGACAGTCGCGCCCCTCGGCGCGCTTACCCGCCATGCAACATGCTCAAGACCCGCGCCTAGGGCGCACCCGGCCATCCTGCTGCAGTTTAAATTCATGCGCCCTCGAAGCGCGCCCCTTTTACATGCTGCAAGTTTAAATCCCGCGCTTCCATAAAAACTTTGGCGCACCCTTTACCCCTGTTGCATCCCTCTTCTATGCGCCAAAGGGCGCGCCCAGCTTCCATGCAACGCAAGAGTTATTTGCGCAAGTATAAAACCTCCAAAGCGCGGGCGCACCTTCCGTTGCAAGTACATGATGTTGTGTAGACCCTCCATGCGCCGCGCCATATACCTTTGGCGCGCCTTTTTTCCATGTTGCACAATCTGCCCATGCGCCAAGGGGCGCACCAAATCTCAATGTAACATGCATTTCCTGTGCGCCCTTCTATATAATGCAGTCTGCTTCATCCATGCGCCATGCGCCTTTGGCGCCAACTTAACCTCTGTTGCACCCTTTTCCTGTGCGCCTTGACTATTCAGCCTGTTATATACATTTTTCATGCGCCCTGCGTCCCGAACCTTAAAAGTTCTAACTCTTTCTTCTGCTAGTATTCCCATGGAAGATCAAATGACTAATTCAAGCTTCTTGGATTGGGTTTCGCTCCTTCTACGTGCAGATCATCAGATAAGCCTTGAAGAACACATGTCTACGTCAAGCAAGAGACCCATCAAACCAAGAGGGAAGGCAAAGCTAACAGAAGAAGAAATGAAATACAAATATCGGAGGTCGGGATGCCGAATCACGGCGAGTGTAATATGGATGTCGGGGATTACGGGTGGGCCACATTGACATAGAGAGAGTGCAGGTAAGGACTCGAGAAAGTGACAAGGAGTCCATGGATGGATAAATTGATAGCGCGCCACTGCGCGCTTCGCGGTGGGATTCTGTCGGTCTTTGTTAATAACGAGTTTATGATGGTTGTTGCACTGATCCAACAAAGACACAAGATGTGTCGAGAATAGCAAGGGCGAGGTAGTTATAAACCTTACTGCCCGTCGCTTTGAGTTGATGCTTGGCATCCCTCACCACCGAAACTATGTGGCTGTTAGCCAGCAAGAATGCCTCAAGGCTTGGGAGGACAACGAAGACAATTGCATGCAATTGATGAATGAGGTCTACCTCAAGAATAAGAAGGTAGTGACCCGGTGGCCTCAAACTATCCACCGGAGTGATTTCTCGAGAGGAACTCGGTGATCTGATCACCTTCTGAGCGAGTCTTCGGTCTTTCAGATGCTCACTACTTCCATAAGTGGATGCTGCGATACCTGGACACAATGAATAAGAATCTGCCCGATCAGCGTTTCTGCTGGGGGGAGATAATAAGCAGCACAATATCCGAGCAAGCTGCTTGATTCGCTCTGACGGGAGTGTTCCACATGAACTCCTACGTAGTGTATGTATCTTGCTGCGTCACGAAAGGGATTATCGGGCTGCTGCGAAGTGGAACTTGGCCTCGGGCCAAAATATATGAATACTATCAGAAGTGAAGGTGGAGAAGCTGACATCAACACTTCGCTAAGATCAATGATGTTTTCTTCTATCACATCATGTGCATATTGCGGCCAAATTTGACTCATGGCCGGACTGACCAAAAACATAGTGGCGATCACGAGAGAAGTGGGGGGCCTTGTTCACCCGATTTCCACATTCACCTATCGAGGGCGGTCAACTTTTTGGGCGAACCAACCGGGTTGCCAAGGTATCTTTGGACCAAAGCTGATTTTATTGGAACTATCAAGACGGCTCGTCACATACCATGAAAAGTGCCTCGAGAGAAAGAAGAGGCGGAACTCCTTTCCCCCTCACGGTGATGAGCCGTTACACATGCTCCGGCTATCACAAGGCGAAGGAGATGTTTCTTTGAGCTAGAATTGCTCAACCTAAAGCATGATTTCCCAGTGAGGCCCACATTCGACCCTAGGGCTGTCTGCGAGGGCTAAGCTTGATCCGATTCATGTCCCTCAGTTGAGGATATCTACATTGGCGTTCTCCATGAGGTAGAACTCGGAAGAAAGGATCACTCTCGCTTAGCATTAATGCGGAAATCATCCATTACGGGTGGCCATTGTCCCAAAGGCTTCCAAACCACGGAAGGCGAAGTAGACAAAGTGTATAATGACACGAAGGGGATGATTGGCCCTTCCGGACATTGGCGAAGCGAGGCTCCTCGGACAATCGAGGAGAGGGTCGAGGAGACTATGCGGAGAAACGAGCATTGGTGCCGCATGAATGGGTTAATCTACCTCGGTGTAGATTTTACAACTTCTCCTTTGGGTAATGCACCTCGAGAGTCAAAGAAGCGGCTAAAAGGCAAGGCTGCGGAAGGTGAGCCTAGCACCATTCGGGAGGAAGCCCCTGAAAGTCCTCTTCCTTGAGCTGAACAAGTAATAACCCTGGATTCGCGAGGAGAAGGAATTGTGAGAGGATAGTCCTATACGCCCATCCACCCGGGATGTCGGCATCGCTCTGACTACGAGAGGTCCCTTACATCCCTTCTTCTTCTCTTCCTCCCCTTCCTCGGATGTCGTGACCACTCCTTTGGTTGTATCCTCTCCCCCTTCTTCTACTCTCTCCCTGCCTCTTCGTCCATCTTCTCCTCTCTCGCTGATTTGTCTTCCTCCATTTCTTCCCTCATTTCGGGCTCCCTTCCCTTCCCATGTCTTCTGCATTGCGGTTTCCCTTCCTCAGTGGGCATGTCTTGGCTATTCTTTCAATGCCGCCGCCGCGTGTCTCCACGTTCTTCCCCTCTTCTACAATTCTTGCCTCCCCCTCTGTCTCTGGTCCTTCTTGATAGGACCAGCTTGGATCTCTCGGTGAGCCGACAAAGAGGAAAGTCCCCATCGCTCAGATGGACTTTTCGATCATTCGGCTAAAGGAGCAAAGAAGCACAAGCCGGTTACACGCTTCTCGAAGGCGCTGCGGTGAGAGGGTTATGGAAATTGCCTACCCAGATCCACAAAGAAAGAAGAAGATGTCTCGGCAGATTTCACGGTGACCCAAGTCTGATGGGGACATCCTCACGAAAGTCTCGGGGAAGCTCTTTCCATGATTGATGCAATCTGCGAAAAGCTTCGAGGAAACGAAAAGGAAGAAAAGAGGCTGCGAAGGAGCGAGAATAAATACCTTGAGCCCTACGAGAAGATGGGAAGTGCACCTCCCACAAGCTGCCGCCGAGACTCTGAGCTGCTCGGTCGGGGAGAAGATCAATGAATATTCAAAGATCGGCGGCGGGGGTATGGTTTATTTCTGCTTGGAGGGCAAATCCTTAAGGATAGTGAAAAGGTGATCGCGAGTATATCGGTTTATACACGAACATCGAGAAGGCGAATAAGGAACTCAAACATTAGCAAGTCGAGTATCGGAAGAGCTCAGCGCCGAGACTCCAACACGAGGCCTTCAGACAAATGTTATTTGTTGGTCGAAGATTTAGTCAAGTTTGGAGTATTCGGTCATCGAGGACCCTCAGCAGACCATGTCCACTCTGGACTATCGGATAGATCAGCTCGAATTTGTGTTAGAGAAGATAGACAAGGTGAAGGAAGAGGCCCTGGATGCGATGCATCAAATGGAGAAGATTGTTCTATCTATGACTCCAGGGTTGCTCACTCCTTCCCTCACCTTGAGATCAGCTGACGATACTATCCGAATTTTCAAGGAGTTAGCTTCTCAAGGGACAGGGCCAGAAGTCACTTTCGACATCGAATCCATCAACAACCTACTGGCCTGTAGAGACTTCATCGGGTCCCTAATCGAGGCGGGTAAAGACTATTCCAAGGTCCCCGAAAAGCTCATTGATGAGCGGGAAACTTGCGAAGCAATCAGTGAAAGGCACAAGGATCCATCACAGGATCAATTTGCGCCAATGATCAGCAAGTTCTTGGAATACCGCGCTCAGTTCCACATCTCATCTCCTGATCAGCATCAAAAACAGGCGACCCCTTTTAGGCCACAGGATGATGATGATGAATAGCTTCTTCTTCTTCTTCTTCTTCTTCTTCTCCTCTCTATTCTCCGACTTTCTCTTCGAAATATCTGAAGTGTGTTGGCACAAACGATGACATCATCCATGTTGCATCATGGGATGATGTCATCCATCCAAGTTGTCAAAGTCAACATGACTTTTGGATATTTTGTAAATATCTTGTGAATAAGTGGTTGGCTCCATTTTGCCTTCTCTCTCCCTCACTTTCTATAAATACTAGAATACTTGTTGTATTCAAGGGGTGAACATTTTTCAGATAGAAATAGAAGTGAGGAGAGAAAGACTTTGAGCTTTCTTGTAACAGATAAAAACAATTAATACAATTATTCAGACTTTGTGCTCAATAACTGTGTTATACATTAAGATCTTTCTTATGTTAGGTCTGCATGTGTTTATTCTGTTGAATTCATATCTACTTTTCCGTCACTTGTTTATCAGTATTGCTTTGTTTATTTATGCAAGTAGGTTTGGCTCTGTTTACTACCAAGCCCAAAGCATAGATCTTCTGACCCTTCCGCTTTGGAACTCATTTCTTTTCTTCCTTCGGATCTGTTCTTTCTCTTCTCCTTCTTTTATTCCTTTCTCTTCGCAGCCTAGAACACTCTCTTTGGGATGAGATCCCAACCCCAGAAGGCGAGAATCATGTGAGACTTGCATAGGTTCTGCTAGTAGAAGTAGCAATAAACCGGTTTCGCTTCTTTGTCTCAAAGAGGGCTAAGCCACTGCACCGTTGGCCGTCATCCATAGATCATCCCGTGGCATTTTCGGACCAACAGTTTTTGGCGACTCATTTGAGGATCGGATTTTCTAGTTTTTCGCCATGACGAAGCAGATAAATCATCGGATCTATCTTTGGTAGTAAAATAAAAAATCAGAGAAAATCAGCAGGTTGCTGCCAGTTTGCAAATCTAAACCTTTTTGTTAAAAATCCTAAAAATTTGCAAAAGTACTCGAAATTGAAAATTTTCTTCTGAGAATCATAGATCTGGGCCTGTTACATATCTTTAGTTCGCTGAGTTTTTATCAAAAATCATCATTTTCCGTAGATCTGAGTTTTTAACTATTTTCTGAAATGTTCTAAACCCTCTGAAAATTAAAAACCAGATCCGAAAATCAGCTTACTATCTTCCCTGCCATCTTATCCTCGCTGTTATTTGTCATTTAACCGCAATCGGTTTCTGAAGAGGATAATTTTCAAATATCCAGAAAAGTGCATGCTGCTGGTTTTTGTCAGAAAAACCAGAAAATCAGCAAGTACACCCAAAAATAAAGTTTAAATCTGCGCTGTAATATTACAGATCTGAAAGGTACACTGGCGAGTGAACCTTTTACGCGCGAGAAGAGCCGTGGAGAAAGCTGATCCTACTTTCGATGCGCCGGAGAGCCAATTTCAGCGTAACACCGGCACGTTTTTCAGCGCTAAGCTCAGCTAGCCGTTCATCCAGGAGTGTCTCGCCTTCACGAAGAAAAAGTCTTTTGCCAGAAGCATCCACATCCCTTTGTAGTGCTTTGCTACTCAGCGGAACTACACTTCCAGCTCGTGTTCTCTTTCCGGCTTTTCAGATGGCGGTACCATGGGGAAACGCTATGGGTCCGTTGGCTTTACCACATCCAGTTCACGCACTCCCTCACGGAAATCGAAAGAATTTTCCTAAATTCGACGGGAGCGGAAATCAAAGCACGGATTCCCACATTTCTGCTTTCATTATGTCATGCAGTATTTTGGATGTGACTCATGAAGATGTGTCAGTTCGCCTTTTTCTAGAAACTCTACAAGGGCCTGCAGCTGAATGGTTTCAGCATTTGCCGGCCGGATCTATCACTAGTTGGGCAACTTTGCGGGACGCTTTTGAAGACAGGTATAAGCCTTCAGAAGATGCATTTACTTTATTGTCACGAATCACTCATCTGAAGAAGGAGGCAAATGAGACCATGCGCGATTTTGTCGCCCGGTTCAATGCGCTAATCAACCGTGTCCCTACTGCCATGCTTCCAACACCGGAGAACCAGAAGTGTTTTTTCGTAAATGCCATGAGCTCAAAAGTTAGCTTCTTACTCCTTCAAGAGCGAGTAGCTACTCTACCTCTCGCTCAGGCTGCTGCCATCCGTATAGAAGACAATCGATAATATCTGGCGAGTTAAGAAAGGAATCAGTAAAGCCTAAGTCTTTGGGCCCTTCGCCTACCACTTCGTCTGATCCAGCATTCCAAAAAATGGCGAATGATTTGCTTGCACTAAAAAGCAGCTGGCCCAGGCCTCTCCCAGTTCCTCGTATCGGGATATCCCGCGGAGGAATTTTGTCCCTAACAACGCTTCACAAAGGCGCTTGCTGCCTGTTGCTCCACGGTTGGCGCTTGAAGCTCCTCCGGTCAATGCTTTGGCCGAAATTGAAGAAGAAGAGCAGTACTATGAAGAACCTTCGCTCCAAGGCGAAGATGATCAAGATGTCGGTGAACCGACTGGCGACTCCACAATTGGATACATGGAATTTGATGAGGACGAATCTGATGAAGAAGAGAGTACGCAAGGCTATCTGCGGACAATCTCTACTTTTTTTACCGCTCATGAGGAAAAGAAGCGAAGTTGCTGCTGCCCATCGCGAGAAAGAGAAGGCCGTGTCAAACGCGCCTCCGACCATTGTTAAAAGAGGTAATCCTCTTCCCGCTCAACTCCTGTTAAATCTTTTGCAAAGAAGTCTTTTCCACCTATCTCTCCTCAGTCGACCCTCTCATATTCCTATCAAGATCGGTAACCCTATTCCATCATCGCGGGGTGAAGGACTCATTCCTTTACCAACGCATGACCCTTAGCGCATTTGATATAATAGATCATGCAAAAAAAGACCAAGATCAAATGTACAGAAAGTGAGTATCTTGGTCAAACCCGAACGACTTGTAAGATTGACTAAGTATATCCAAAGTCAAGCTGTTATATCTAGTCAGGCTTCCCCTAAAGGAATCCTTTCCACTCCTCCTGAATCCCACATAAATGTTGCCTCAACATCTGCATCAGGCAAGATAGAGCCTTTCTATCTCTCCCTCCTAATCAATGGCCATAAGTTGAGCAACTGTATAATTGATTCCGGAGCTTCAGATAACGTCATGCCAGCGAAAGTCGCCCATGCTTTGGGCCTCACTCTTACCAAGCCTTTCGGCAGATGCTACTCATTGGAAACCAAGCAAGTGCCATTGATTGGTCAAATCAAAGACGCGCAATTCGCGTTCGCAGCATTCCCTGAAAAGAGGGTAAAAATGACCGTCCTTGTCGCTGACATTCCGGCAGCCTATGGAATTTTGCTGGGAAGGAGCTTTTGCAGCGAAGTTGGTGGAGAAATTCATATGGACTGGTCTAAAGCTAGAATTCCAGTCAAAGGCGTAATGCAAACTTTGGAGCCGGAATCCCAAAAGAAATACTTGGTCACTAGCTCTGAAGACCCCAAAGCCCAAATCCTTTTCGAATCATCAGGGATGGGGAACTACTTCTTATCCACCGAGGCGGATACAAAGGAAGTTTTCGTTCAAGAAAAGGACCTTAATAAGGTCTGGACCTTGCAATTTGATGGCAGCTGCGCAACTAGTGGATGTGGCGCTGGGGTTGTGCTAATATCTCCTGAGGAGGAGGTCATTCCTCTCTCTTTCAAATTGCAGTTTTTCAACACTAACAATACTGCCGAGTATGAGTCTCTGTTACTCGGTATGCAAGCCGCAAAGGAAAGAGGAATAAAAAATCTAAAAGTTCAAGGTGATGCCGAGCTAGTTGTAAATCAGGTCAAAAGGATTTACCAAGTAAAAAATGAAAGGCTCAGGCACTACCGTAATGCAGTATGGGACAGCATTGAGGAATTTGATGCCTTTTCAATAGGAGCGATTCCAAGAGCTCAAAATGACATGGCTGATTCGTTGGCTGTTTCAGCATCTCTCATGCTCCCGCACCCGGGTTTGAAAACAAACAAATACACCATTGAAGTGGTTTTCCGCCCAAGCGTGCCAGACAACTCTCAGCATTGGCAGGTATTCAACGATGATAATCACCTCATTGCCTTTCTAGAAAAATCAGAAAATTTTGATGAGTTGTATTTTGAAGGATCCACCTCTACATGCCGTGAATCCATCAACAGTCAAAACCACGAAACAAAGGAGAACGATGGCATTTGTCAGCTTAAGGGAAATAAAATTCCAAAAGGCCTGGTTTCTCTGGAGCGCCTGTTTGACAGGCATGACCGTTTTGTGAAAAAGAAAAGGCGAGATGATCCTAGCTCATCTCCAGAGACAGAACCAGTCAATATAGGTTCTGAGGCACATCCACAATTCGTGAACATCGGGAAATGTTGCACTTAGAAGAAAAAGCGGAAATTTGTCAAGATTCTTTGAAAAGATATATGGATGTATTGGCATGGTCTATGCGATTTAAAGTCCTTGAGCCGAAAGGACGTTCGGCATGATATACCTTTGAAAGAAGATGCCAAAGCCTTGAAGTCGGAAGCGCAGGCATTATAATCCCAAGATTTCGGGCACCATTCGGGCCGAAATTCGAGAAGATCTTGTGTGAGAATCATCTTCCCTATCCATCACTGACACTTGGGTGGCAAACATTGTCTTGATACGCAAGAAAAGCGGTGAAATACGCATCTGCGTAGACTTAGAAACTTGAATCAAGCTTATTTGAAAGACAACTACCCTCTTCCCATAATGGACCAAGTTACAAGCGATGGCGGGTCGGAGATCTTGTCCCATGCTTGCGGTTTTGAGGCTATAATCAGTTGAAGTCTCGCTTTGAAGATCAATTCAAAACAGCATTCACTACTCCATGGGGTACATTTGCCTCTGGCGGGATGCCTTTCGGCCTAACAGCCTTTGGTGCCACTTTTCGGCGGGCCATGGATTTCGCATTTAAAGGCATGATGGGAAAAGTCATTGTAGTTTATCTAGATGACTTAACCGTGTTCTCAAGCAGCGAAGTGATCATTGTGATCACTTGGAGCAAGTATTGGCAGTGTCGAGAACATGGGATTTCCTAAATCCTAAAAAGTACATTTTTGGGGTTGCTTGAAGGGAAATTGCTAGGCCATGTGGTTATGAAGGAGCGAAGATTGATGCCGAAAGAGTTAAGGCTATCAAAGCCTTACTCTGCTCTACAAGCAAGAATGGTGTTCATTCTTTCTTCGGAAAGGTGAACTTTCTTAGGCGTTTTGTCACTGATTTTCTTGAGAAGACCCGCCACATCTTGAACATGATGAAAGGGTCACCCACTTTCGAGATGGAGTGAAGAGGGGAAAAGGTCGTTTGAAGAGATAAAAACACATTGCTCATGCGCCGGTCCTGGTATGTCCAGATTTCTCCAAAGACTTCATTATGTATAGTTACGCCTCCGAACATACTGTGTCTGCAATCCTAATGCAAAAGAATTCAGAGGATATTGAATCCCCGATTGCATTCATGAGTTCTCCCCTCAAGCCCCACGAGTTGAAGATGACTCAGCTGGAAAAACACGCCTTTGCCGTTGTCAAAGCAGTGAAGAATTTCAGGTATTATATTCTGAACTCGCATACGGTGGTGCTGGTTCCTGACACTGCGGTGAAGTCAATTCTAACTCAGCAGGAGTTAGGAAGCTTGAGAGGGAATTGGATCGCAGAGGTCCAGGAATATGACCTAGATATTAAACCCACCAAGCTGGTGAGGGGCAAAGGCCTGTGTCAGCTAATGGCTGAGAACAAGGGTTCAGAAAATCCTGATGAAAGAGAAAATTGTACCAATGAAGAGCAAACCCCTCTAGAAGGGCCTGATTCTCTGCCTCTGGTTTTGTTTGTTTCAACCAGTGACGAATGGTACTCCGACATTGCTTTCTTCCTTACCTACGGCGAATGCCCGATGCACCTAACTGTAAAGGAGAAGCGTACTGTAAAGCTCAGGGCAGCTAAGTATGTCATCTGGGATGACGGTTTATATAAGCGCGGGATAGACGGTGTCTTTCTGCGATGTGTTGACAAGCCCCAGCAAGTAAAACTGCTGGAAAGTTTTCACAACTCGGCCTGTGGAGGCCATTTTCTTCTTAGTGACAGCACACAAGATCATTCGAGCGGTACTCGGCGGCGAGCGCTCTTCAAGATGCGGCTACGGGTGGCAAAATGTGAACCTGTCGTGATTCGTCGGCAAGCCCAAGTTGGCTGCCCTCCCCTAAGGCGGTCATTATCGATGAACCATTCGAGCGATGGGGAATTGATTTTATTGGTGCACTCAATCCTCGATCGAGTCTTTGGACATAGCTATGTCCTCACGGCAACAGATTACTTCACTAAATGGGTGGAGGCCATACCTGTCAAGCATGCCACTTCTGAGGTGGTTTGCAGTTTTATCAAGGAAAATATCATTGTCAGGTTTGGCATTCCAAATAAAATCGTTGCTGATAATGCTTCTAACTTCTCTTCCCGGGAAGTTATTAGTTTTTGCTATGAATATGGGATAACTTTAGCACATGCCTCAGATTATTATCCTCAGGGAAATGGTCAGGCAGAATCCAGTAATAAGAACTTGGTGACCATCATACGGAAATTAGTAGATGAAAATCAGCGGATGTGGCACAAGTCTTTGTACGATGCTTTGTGGGCGGACCGCATTACCCCCAAGAGATCCCTCGGCATGTCACCTTTTCAAGTGTTATATGGCACTGATGCCGAACTTCCCATTTCTGCGGAACTTCCTGCTCTACGCTTGGCACGAGCAATCGAAGATGAAACTTTTCAGAGTTCTCTGGAAAAGAGAATCATGTACCTTGCGGAACTTGAAGAAAAGAGAGTAAGGGTGGTCGACAGGATCACTGAACATCAGAATCAAGTGAAGAAGCTTTTCGACAAGAAGGCCAAGCAGAGGAATTTTGAAGTGGGAGATCTCGTCCTTCTCTGGGACAAGCGAAGAGAGCCAAAGGGTATGCACGGAAAATTTGATTCCCTATGGAGAGGGCCCTTCAAAATCAAGCAACTCAATGGAGAGAATAGTTTCTATCTCTCATATCTGGATGGAGCTGAGCTCCCGCTTCCCTATAGCGGGCAACATCTCAAGATCTTCAGGAAGTAGAGCTTGCTCTCTTCTTTGTACAGTTTATTTTAGTTGTGCGTTTGCTTTAGTCGTGTGTTTGCTTTCGGTTTTTGTGTGTTTCCTTTTTTCTCCCCGGTCCCCCTTGTTTTTGACTCCGTACCCAATGGATAGGCACATGTGATCTGGGATTCTCTACCCCCGAGTTTGCTCAGGGATAGTCCCCGAGAAAGAGGCATTTGTTATCGTAAAATTGTGAGGGCAATTTTACGATAACCTTACCGAAAATTTTGTTTCGATCCCTCGTTAGGGATCCTTCGCGTTCAAAATATTGTAAAATCCCTTCCCGGGAAATTCAGTTTTTGAACTTAGTCTTTTTGAGCCTTTTTGGCTGGGCGCATGGTTTTGCCTTGCAACATCAATTTTTGATGCGCCTCCTTAAAAGCCTTTGGCGCATGGTTTTCCATGTTAGCACGTCTTTCGGTGCGCCAAAGGATGTTGAGTAAGTTTTTGGTGCGCCAAAGGGCGCACGTAATATCTTTGTTACATCAAGTTTTGGTGCGCCAAAGGGCGCACAAGCTTCGTGTCGACAACTCGTTTGATGCGCCAAAGGCGCGCTCATTCTCCTGTTGTCATTTCCTTCCATGCGCCAAAGGGCGCACGCTTTCCCCTGTCGACAGCTGTTTCCATGCGCCATTTCAAAAGTTGGTGGCGCATTAATGACAAGTTTTTCTATATATACCCGTGCCCGCCATGTCATTTTCATTTCATTTTGACAAGCACGTGATCGCTCTGGATTTGTCAGCTCTGCTCTGTCATTATCTCGCCCTGTGGACCCGCTTTCCGATTTTAACATATATTTAAGGTAAGAGGTTCATCCTCTTTTTCATTGCATGCTTTCGTGTTTTGGTCTGTGTTTGGTCTGCTGGTCTGTGTTTAAAAGAGTATGTTTAGGTGTTTCCCCCTGAGCTTTTCCATCGTTTTCTTCTCTCCTCTTCTTCCCTTTTTCCAGATCTGCTGGTAAAGGGAGCTTTCTTGAATGGCTTGGCTTGATTAAACCTTTTATAAAACCTTACTTGCCCAAGTAACTATTTAGGTGGAGGAAATGAGTAAGAATGATTTGAGTGAAGAGTCTTTTTTCAAATGGCGCTTTGGCGCCTTATTCACAATCAAGGCAGTCGCCCCTCGGCGCACTTACCCATGTCTGACATGCTCAAGACCCGCGCTGGGGCGCACCAGCCATCTGCTGCGGTTTAAATTCATGCGCCCTCGAAGCGCGCCCCTTTTACATCTGTAGTTTAAATCCGCGCTTCCATAAAAACTTTGGCGCACCCTTTACCCTGTTGCATCCCTCTTCTATGCGCGAAAAGGCGCGCCTTGACTTCCATGCAGCGCAAGAGTTATTTTGCAAGTATAAAACCTCAGCGCGGGCGCACCTTAGTTGCAAGTACATGATGTTGTGTAGACCCTCCATGCGCCGCGCCATATACCTTTGGCGCGCCTTTTTTCCATGTTGCACAATCTGCCCATGCGCGAAAGGGCGCACAAATCTCAATGTAACATGCATTTCTGTGCGCCCTACATATAATGCGATCTGCTTCATCCATGCGCCATGCGCCTTTGGCCCAACTTAACCTCTGTTGCACCCTTTTCTGTGCGCCTTGACTATTCGACTGTTATATACATTTTTCATGCGCCTGCGTCCAGAACCTTAAAAGTTCTAACTCTTTCTTCTTTAGTATTCCCATGGAAGATCAAATGACTAATTCAAGCTTCTTGGATTGGGTTTCGCTCTTCTACGTGCGAGATCATCGAGATAAGCCTTGAAGAACACATGTCTACGTCAAGCAGAGAGACCCATCAAACCAAGAGGAAGGCAAAGCTAACGAGAAGAAGAAATGAAATACAAATATCGGAGAGGTCGGGATGCCGAATCACGGGCGAGTGTAATATGGATGTCGGGGATTACAGGTGGGCCACATTGACATAGAGGAAGTGCAGGTAAGGACTCGAGAAAGTGACAAGGAGTCCATGGATGGATAAATTGATAGGCGCGCTGCACTTCGCCGGTGGGATTCTGTCGGTCTTTGTTAATAACGAGTTTATGATGGTTGTTGCACTGATCCTTCAACAAAGACACAAGATGTGTCGAGAATAGCGAGGCGAGGTAGTTATAAACCTTCTTGCCGTCGCTTTGAGTTGATGCTTGGCATCCCTCACCACCCGAAACTATGTGGTACATTGGCCGGCAAGAATGCCTCGAGGCTTGGGAGGACAACGAAGACAATTGCATGCGATTGATGAATGAGGTCTACCTCGAGAATAAGAAGGTAGTGACCGGTGGCCTCAAACTATCCACCGGAGTGATTTCTCGGAGGAACTCGGTGATCTGATCACCTTCTGAGCGAGTCTTCGGTCTTTGGATGCTCACTACTTCCATAAGTGGATCTTTGCGATACTGGACAATGAATAAGAATGCCCGATCGGCGTTTCTCTGGGGGAGATAATAAGCGACACAATATCGAGCAAGCTGCTGACGAGTGATTTCTGGCGAGGAGTGTTCCACATGAACTCCTACGTAGTGTATGCTGCTGCGTCTGAAAGGGATTATCCAGGGCTGCACCGAAGTGGAACTTGGCCTCAGGCCAAAATATATGAATACTATCGAAGTGAAGGTGGAGCTTGACATCAACACTTCGCTAAGATCAATGATGTTTTCTTCTATCACATCATGTGCATATTGCGGCCAAATTTGACTCATGGCCGGACAACCAAAAACATAGTGGCAGTCACAGAGAAGTGGGGGGCCTTGTTCACCCAATTTCCCACATTCACCTATCTGAGGGCGGTCAACTTTTTGGGCGAACCAACCAGGTTGCCAAGGTATGCTGGACCAAAGCTGATTTTATTGGAACTATCAAGACAGCTCGTCACATACCATGAAAAGTGCCTCAAGAGAAAGAAGGGCGGAACTCCTTTCCCCCTCACAGTAGGCCGTTACACATGCTCCAGCTATCACAAGGCGAAGGAGATGTTTGCTGAGCTAGAATTGCTCAACCTAAAGCATGATTTCCCAGCAAGGCCCACATTCGACCCTAGGGCATCTACGAGGCTAAGCTTGATCGATTCATGTCCCTCAGTTGAGGATATCTACATTGGCGTTCTCCATGAGGTAGAACTCGGAAGAAAGGATCACTCTCGCTTAGCATTACGGAAATCATCCATTACGGAGTGGCCATTGTCCCAAAGGCTTCCAAACCACGGAAGGCGAAGTAGACAAAGTGTATAATGACACGAGAAGGGGATGATTGGCCCTTCCGGACATTGTGCGAAGCGAGGCTCCTCGGGACAATCGAGGAGAGGGTCGAGGAGACTATGCGGAGAAACAGAGCATTGGTGCCGCATGAATGGGTTAATCTACCTCGGTGTAGATTTTACAACTTCTCCTTTGGGTAATGCACCTCGAGGTCGAAAAGAAGCGGCTAAAAGGCAAGGCTGCGGAAGGTGAGCCTAGCACCATTCGGAGGAAGCCCCTGAAAGTCCTCTTCCTTGAGCTGAACAAGTAATAACCACTGGATTCGCGAGAGAAGGAATGTGAGAGGATAGTCCTATACGCCCATCCACCCGGGATGTCGGCATCGCTTCTGACTACGAGAGGTCCCTTTATCCCTTCTTCTTCTCTTCCTCCCCTTCCTCGGATGTCGTGACCACTCCTTTGGTTGTATCCTCTCCCCCTTCTTCTACTCTCTCCCTGCCTCTTCGTCCATCTTCTCCTCTCTCGCTGATTTGTCTTCCTCCATTTCTTCCCTCATTTCGGGCTCCCTTCCCTTCCCATGTCTTACTGCGCCATTCTGCGGTTTCCCTTCCTCCAGTGGGCATGTCTTGGCTATTCTTTCAATGCCGCCGCCGCGTGTCTCCACGTTCTTCCCCTCTTCTCCGTTCTTGCCTCCCCCTCTGTCTCTGGTCCTTCTTGATAGGACCAGCTTGGATCTCTCGGCGGTGAGCAACCGAAGAGGAAAGTCCCCATCGCTCAGATGGACTTTTGATCATTAGGCTAAAGGAGCAAAGAAGCACAAGCCGGTTACACGCTTCTCAGAAGCTGCTGCGGTGAGAGGGTTATGGAAATTGCCTACCCGATCCCACCAAAGAGAAAGAAGATCTGTCTCGGCAGATTTCACGGTGACCCCAGTCATGATGGGGACATCTCTGCGAAAGTCTCCGGGAAGCTCTTTCCATGATTGATGCACTCTGAAAAGCTTGAGGAAACAAAGGAAGAAAAGAGGCTGCGAAGGAGCAGAATAAATACTGCTTCAAGCCCTACGAGAAGATGGGAAGTGCACCTCCCCAAGCTGCCGCCGAGACTCTGAGCTGCTCGGTCGGGAGAAGATCAATGAATATTCAAAGATCGGCGGCGAGGGTATGCATTTATTTACGCTTGGAGGAGCAAATCCTTAAGGATAGTGAAAAGGTGATCGCGAGTATATCGGTTTATACAGAACATCGAGAAGGCGAATAAGGAACTCAAACATTAGCAAGTCGAGTATCGAAAAGCTCAAAGCGCCGAGACTCAACACGAGGCCTTCCGACAAATGTTATTTGTTGGTCGAAGATTTAGTCAAGTTTGGAGTATTCGGTCATCGAGGACCCTCAGCAAGACCATGTCCACTCGGACTATCGGATAGATCAGCTCGAATTTGTGTTAGAGAAGATAGACAAGGTGAAGGAAGAGGCCCTGGATGCGATGCATCAAATGGAGAAGATTGTTCTATCTATGACTCCAGGGTTGCTCACTCCTTCCCTCACCTTGAGATCAGCTGACGATCTATCCGAATTTTCAAGGAGTTAGCTTCTCAAGGGACAGGGCCAGAAGTCACTTTCGACATCGAATCCATCAACAACCTACTGGGCTGTAGAGACTTCATCGGGTCCCTAATCGAGGCGGGTAAAGACTATTCCAAGGTCCTAGAAAAGCTCATTGATGAGCGGGAAACTTGCTGAAGCAATCGGTGAAGGCACCTGGATCCATCACGGGATCAATTTGCGCCGATGATGATCAGCAAGTTCTTGGAATACGCGCTCAGTTCCACATCTCATCTCGATCGGCATCAAAAGCAGGCGGACCCCTTTTAGGCCACAGGATGATGATGATGAATAGCTTCTTCTTCTTCTTCTTCTTCTTCTTCTCCTCTCTATTCTCCGACTTTCTCTTCGAAATATACGAAGTGTGTTGGCACAAGCGATGACATCATCCATGTTGCATCATGGGATGATGTCATCCATCAAATTGTCAAAGTCAACATGACTTTTGGATATTTTGTAAATATCTTGTGAATAAGTGGTTGGCTCCATTTTGCCTTCTCTCTCCCTCACTTCTATAAATACTAGAATACTTGTTGTATTGAGGGTGAACATTTTCGAGATAGAAATAGAAGTGAGGAGAGAAAGACTTTGAGCTTTCTTGTATGAGATAAAAACAATAATACAATTATTCGGACTTTGTGCTCAATAAGCGTGTGTTATACATTAAGATCTTTCTTATGTTAGGTCTGCGTGTGTTTATTTGTTGAATTCATATCTACTTTTCCGTCACTTGTTTATCGGTATTGCTTTGTTTATTTATGCAAGTAGGTTTGGCTCTGTTTCTACCAAGCCCAAGCATAGATCTTGACCCTTCCGCTTTGGAACTCATTTCTTTTCTTCCTTCGGATCTGTTCTTTCTCTTCTCCTTCTTTTATTCCTTTCTCTTTGCCTAGAACACTCTCTTGGGATGAGATCCCGACCCCGAAGGCGAGAATACGTGAGACTTGCATAGGTTCTGCTAGTAGAAGTGTGTATATAATTATGCCTAGTTTGGGCTAATATAATTTATTTCAATTTTGATGAGCCAAAAAAAGATATATAACAAAATATAGACATGTTAAAAATTCAATAAATAGCTATAAAAAGACATTGTTAGAAAATAAATAATATGGAAACCTTATATTAGTTAGAAAATTCAAAAATTATATTTTTAGAAAGTAGAAACTTTTATCTATGTCGTGGTATAATTTTTTTAAACAAGATAGATCGTTTTATGTCGATTTATGATGGCGAAAGAGAGATTTATGCATTTTCTGTAAAAATGCATTGTTTGCTATGTTTTTGTAGGTTTGGGGATCCAAACCAGATCCCCAAACCTTGAGACATGGCTTGGAAAAGTAAACAAGCATAATGTGTACGTGTTCCTAATAGTATAAGCATGATATGTGGTTTTGGCATGCTTCTATGTACAAAAATAAATGTTTAAGTATAAGAAATAATAAAATATAAATAATAATAAAAAATAAAAAACAATAATAATTTATTATTTATATTTTATTATTTCTTATACTTTAAATTTATTTTAGTAAATATAAGATGTTAGGGTCACTCTGCACCTTATGGAACTAGTCTCATAGCTCCATCTGTCACGGTTTAGAAGATAGTTTTTATAGTATAATTTGGTCAGTACATAGGTAATTTTAGGATTTCAACATTCAACCTAAATATTTTAGCATTTAAATTCTACAATCAAAACCCTAAACCCTAAACCTTAAACCTTGAGCCCTTAACCCTAGACCCCAAACCATGAACCATGATCCCTAAACCCTAAACCCTAAACCATAATCCCTAAACCCTAAACCTTAAACATTCAGCCCTTACCTATGAGCCCTAACCCCTAAACCCTAAGCCTTAAGCCCTAAACTATAAGCCCTAAACCCTAAACCCTAAACCATGAACCATGATCCCTAAACCCTAAACCCTAAACCCTAAAAACTAAATCCTAAACCCTAAAACCTAACCCCAAACCCTAAACCCTAAATCCTAAACGTAAACCCTAACCCCTAAACCCTAAACACTAAACATTGAATCCTAAACCCTAAACCCTAAGTCCTAAACCCTAAACCCTAAACATTAAACCTAAACCTTGAGCCCTAAACACTAAACCCCAAAACTTGAACAACGTGACATAAACCTCAAACCCTCAAAAATTATAAACCCTAAACCTTGAACACTAAATCTTGAACCCTAAACCATAAACCCTTAACCCTAAACGCTAAACCGTAAACCTTAAATCTATAGCCCTTACTCGTGAGCCCTAAACCCCAAATCTAGAGCCCTTACCCATGAGCCCCAAACCCTTAACCTTGAGCCCTAAACCGTAAACTATAAACCCTAAAACCAAAATAATAAATCCTAAACCCTAACCCTAAACCATAAGCCTTGAACCCCACACCCTGTAACCTAAACCCTAAACCCAAAACCCAAAACCTAAACCCTAAATCCTAAACCATTAACCCTAAACCTTGAACCTTGAACCTTGAACTCTATACCCTAAACCCTAAACCTCGAACCCTGAGCCCAAAAAACTAAACCCTAAACCCTAAACACTAAATCTTAAACCCCGAACCCTTATCCCAAAACTCTAACCCTCAAGCCTAAACCTTGAGCCCTAAACCCTAAACTCTAAAACCCAAATCATAAATAGTGAGACCTAAAACTAAACCCTAAACCCTAAACATTGAATCCCTAATCCCTAAACCCTAAACCTTAAAACCTAAATCCTAAACACTAAACACTAAACCCTAAACTATGAAACCTAAACCCTAAAACCCTGAGCCCTAAACCCTAAACCTTAAATCCTAAACCCTCAACCCTTAACCTTGAGCCATAAATCCTAAACTCTAAACCCTAAACCATAAAACCTAAACTGTGAACCCTAAACCTAAACCCTAAACCCTAAAACCTAAACCATGAGCCCTAAACACTAAACCCTAAACCCTGAACCTTGAGCCCTAAACCCTAAACCATAAATCATAAACCTTGACCCAAAGGAAATTCCTAATAATATCATTCAGTGTGTAGGGAATAGTGTTTGAGGTGATCGATCAACTCATTTAGTTTTTATGAGAGACTACTTCCTTTAAAGGCCTAAAAAGGCCATTTTTGGCCATTTTGTAGCTAATTAAACACCCTTTAGAAGTTTTTAGAGAAAATATAAAGCATCTAAGGGAAATTTCAGAGAGAATTGAAGACTTAGGTAAATTTATGAAATTTTAGGAAGTAAAATATCATTCAGGAGTAATCTTTTTAAGACCGAGTTTTCAGGTGTAGGGAATGAAAGCTAAAACGGTAAAAGCTGACATCTTTGGATGATTCCAGGAGTTTGGAAACACTTGGGATGAAAAAAATAAGAATTGGAAGGACATTATAATAATATATAAGGTTGAATAATCAACATTCATTCAAGGATTAAATATTTCTTTAGGTCTACAAAACTCTTAATCTGCCCCTTTAAGTTCAAAATGAAATAGGACCTAAATTTTGAGTTGCAGGCAAAATTAGATTTTAGAATAGTTTCATTGATCATAAAATGTGATTTGTAGTGTTTTAATGAATTATGGAGGTCAAGAATATGTAACTCATACTCAAATTTAATTCAAGGATTCATCCCTATCGAGAGGTGGAAACCCATTTCCATGAGGTGTGACTTGAGAAAAAAAAGTGTCCATGTTAGGGAAAATAAATTGAATTGTGAAGGATTCATCATATTTAAAGTTGAGATGTGGAGCTCAATGAGTAACTTGATGATCATCATATATTTCTTGTGTCATTATACCCAAATCTCTCCAAAGAACAAGCTAAAATGAGCTAGTCATGCCATTAAGGTATCCAAGACCATCATGTGTGAAGTATTAAGGCATCGTCTATCTCCATGAGATACATATGAGTAAATAAACGTATGAGAATATTTAATTTGATTCCATGAAAGGATGATTTTAGATCTAGGAAAGGTGAAGGGATGATCTTTATATGGAGCACCATGTTTCTAAGAATGAGCAATCATCTGAGTTCACTTGATGCAATTCACTTGGTACTATTCGTAAAAATGCATTCAACACCTAGTAGTGTGATCACACCTTAAGGAGGAGGCACATTACAATCACCTCATTTTTCCATAGGAAGAGAATCCCATTTAGGGAGTAATCCTCTATCTAGAAAGTGAGGATCTCATTTTAGTAGGAAGTAGACAAGCATCATAGAGTTGATTCGTGGTCACTAAAGTGAATTATGGACCAAATTTTAAAATTGGTATAAATTCAAATAGTGGTAGTGCAAAAATCCAATCCAGAAGGTCAAAAAACCTACAAAATGATTGTGTTTTCCCAAAACAAAGACTGATTACAATATATATGGCCTAAAAGTTTTAGGTCATTGTTGAAATCTTGAAAATGAATAAGTACTGACTAGATTAGATTTTGAAAAACTATCTTCTAGATTATAAGTGCTAGAGCTAAGGGACCACTTCCATCAGGTGCAAAGTGATCCTAACATATTATATTTATTTTAGTAAATATGGCTCCTTCAAGCCCTTACAAACTTCATATAGAGCAAAATGCGTACACATTTTTTGATCACGAAACACGACCATGTTATAACGCATACGCATTTTAGGTTCGTGGATTGCCGAGCCTAAGAAAACATAATGCAATCACATTTCTTTGTTTTTGGGTTATTGTCCACTTTTTGGCCCCCAACTTGGTGCACTTACCCATCCATTGAGCTATATAGAGTCACCACAGAGATACACGACATAACTTATTTTATTGAACACACACATGATTGAAGGAAATTACACAATATGAGGGAAACACAAAACAACAAAAGGAAACATCCTAAATCACCTATGTACATGTGGGGGATAACCCACTTTCATTAAAGCACTTATTTGAACTGAGTGCCTACCCATGAACGGGTATCACCAGATGCCTTTCTTCTATAAATCCGTTGTGAGTTCACTAAAGTATGAACCTCTCCTCAACTTCTTGATAAATCTAGCATGATCACTAGTGCAATTGATGATCCATTCATTCATTCCACCACCTTTGATGCTTTGACACACTCTTTCTGGCTTCTCTTTGATTCTCAGGTTCATTCCACTTGCTGACTTTTCACCACTGCCATGAAGATGGTTCTTAATTATACTTGAATTATCATTTTCATACCAAGACATTTGTTCTTCATTGTGCATCGCTTCATGACCATTGTCTTCATGAGTTGATTCTTGGTAGATGCTTTAGAAACTTTGACATTATCACCAATCTCTTGATGTCCCATGTTTCTCAATTGTACCAAGAAATCATCTTCCTCATACCTCGGCTCTTTTGTGACATGCTTCCTTACACAGTGTTTTAAGTGTATTACATCATCCTCTTGGAAAGAGAATGAGCTCAAGGTTGGGTGTGCAACATGGAAACTATCATTTTCTTCATTTTTTCCATCTTGGGATTCGACATCAATTATGGTGTTGATAGCATCCTCCTCTTGAGTAAAATGAGAACTGAAAGGTTGAAGTTCATTAAAAATGTTTCCATTTTGAACAAAACCAACCATAGGATGATGCAACATTTCCTTTCTCCATTTTTGTTGAGAATGTTTCCATCCTCTTTAAAAGGGAATGAGAAAAACACTTGATCTAAATTTTTGTCATTATCATTTTCTTGATCTTGATCACCGAGAACCAAGAAATCTATTTTTGTGATGAAATCATCATCTCCTTGATTATTTCCAAGTTCAAGAGGTGAAAACATGTTGTCATTCTTTCATTTCTTGTCATCTTCTTCTAATGAGAAAGATAAGATTTCAAGTTCACCAACATACTCATCACATGGAAACTCATATTGAGCCTCAAGAACATGATTAGAAATATTGAGCTTACCTATTGAGAACTAGAAGTTGTTGAGTATCACTCCTTTTTGATCCGCATTGTTCTTCACTTCATATTGCTTTGTTGCAAGTTGAGGATCTCATCACCATCATCAACATCTAGTGGAGTAAGTTTATTTATGATCTCATCCCATGGGAAGTACACACTCTCAAACTCTAATTTCATCAAACCATCATGATGTTCTTGATTGAATTTGTGGTGTCGGACATTCTTCCACCAACATAAGAAGCTTAATATCATCCTAAAAAGTAATGAAAAAGTTGCAAGACTTGGAATTTTGACACATGATGTCTATTATTTGGTCATTTGGTTTTACACGGTATACTTCATTTTTATGATGGGAAGTAGTTTCTTTGTTTTACCATTGATCGGGATGGTGGCATGTGACCAATCGAGCTACATATCTCCTCTGACATATTAATAGAAACTTTGTCCCAATAACATACCATATGAGGCATGCATGTAAGCTACGAGGATTCTCATTGTGATTTTTGTCATGGAAATCTACCAATGCTACCTTGACATCTTTGATCTGACCCATAAGGGGAACTTTTTTCATTTCCATGGAAAGGAAATGGCCATAGGTAGGGGAAAGGGAGAGGTGAGAACTTTAGAAAATTTTGCAAGCATGATGTTGTCCAAAACACTGGATTCGATGATGAAATTGTTTAACTTATACCCATTGACTAATAAGGCTACATAGAAAGGTTCTACCTTCCTAGAGGTGGAGGGTATAGAAGTGATACGATTCGAGAGATGGAGTGGGTTGAGATACGAGGTGGTTCTTTGGTGGTGGTATCTTTAGGACATGAAACAAAGACACTTCCTTTGATATGTTGAACAAATTTCTCAAGTTGCTTGGGATGAGGTCTCAAGTACTCAAATTCAAAAATTTGGAATTTTGATTTTTAAATGGTCAATGATATCAAAGGATGAAGATTTTGTAGGAACATCGGAGGTTCAGAAGCTTTAACATGGAAGTTATTAGGATTTGCAAAATTTAATTTTCAAAGGAAGTTGAAGGAGACTTACTTGAAGAGGTGGAAGGATTCTTGGCAGGAGTGATCTCATGCTTCTTCTCAACTGACCATGTTGAAGCAAAATGTGATGATCCTCATTTATTTTTTGTTTTTCTTGGATTCACCATCCAAGGCTTAAATTTATTAGCATGGGAAACAAAAGAATATCCTTATTTTTTCTTTTTTGATCGTGTGAACATCACATATGAGTAACTATATATGGGTTCTTCATCATCAAATGTGCATTCACAAAAACCGATCTAAGAACATTCTCCTTCTCCTTCATTTTCAAATTCTGATTCAAAATTTTCTTATTCTTCATATTCATTTCTCTCGCATATTTCATTGACCGGTGGAGCCTCCAAGGTAAGGCTTTAGGGTGCTCCTACAACCTGGTTCTTGTTCTAGTTTAGATGAGCTGTTCATTGAGAAACTTCCCTTTTTAGGATTTCAATTCATTTGCCAACTTCTGCAACATTGGGTCATTTCTCTCACCTTTGGAACTTTGGACCTTTGAAGGATTCTTGATCTTACTGGACAAGATGAGGTCATCTTCCACCTCAACAGAAATTTCTTGGGCATGTTCCAAATCTCATGGTTAAATTATCCGTAGTATGAAGCTTACTTCAGGAAATTAAGAATTTATGAAGAACATATTTAGATTATATGCAGTGGGAAGAGTAGCGGTGGGAATCTTGTTGATCAATTTGTTGAATTTTTCCACAAAATATATCATGGACTCTTACGGCTCTTTCTTCATCTAAGTAAGTTGAGCGAGAAGGGCATGCACATCTTCGGTGGTCTTGAATATTTCTTAAAACTTATTTTTTAAACCATTTCAATCATTAATTGAGTGCGAAGGAAAATATTAGAACCAATACATCATGACATCTTGCAATGATTCCATGAATAACCACACTGCAACATCTTCATGTTGTACTCCAAGGATGCCACATGATGTGATAAAGGATGTAATATGATCATCAAGATGTTTCTTTCCATCTCCATATAACTTAGGGAAGTTCTTTCTTGATCCCTTTGGAAGTTCATGGAGTAGTGGAGCCAAAGCCAATGGACCAGTGTTCTATCCCCACAAGCACAGTGCTTGTGCTTCCATTTCTTCTTCATCTCTTTCTTCTTCCAGTTCTTCCTATCTTTCTTCATCTTCTTTTGGGAATTTAATATTCAAAGGTGGGTGAAAGATATGAGAATTTGTGAGTGTCAATATGATTTTAAATAGGGTTCTTGCTTGATGAATCGTATGGGGATAAAGGTAGTATGGATTATCTCTGACTCATTCTTGCTGATTTTGTAAAGCTTCAAAAGTAGGGTCAATGATTCTTCTCAACCTATTTAGTCTGGTATATCTTCTTTCAATCAGGTTTTCTCAAGAGGTTTGTAAAAAGGATTTTTATCATTCAAGTATTTATTTTCATTTTTGTATTTTACGAGAGATCTTTATGGGTGCACGAGGAAGGTCTCTCCCCACAGAGTCATTAAAAATGTTGGTGAAATAATTTGTCTTATGGAAAATTAGTTGATTTCCACCAATGTTCACTGGGGCTACGCCGCTCCTTCTTGTGTATGGGGAGGCTCCCATTTTTAATGTAAAATAATATAATCCTATATATTTACGTAGGGTTTCCAAATAGGCTAGGGATCACACGGGAATAGTTCACTGAACTTGCAAAAATGTTCTTATATAGGAGTACAAGGAGGAAATTTTAGTAGTGAGGGGTGACGGAGAGAAATTAGACAAAGGAATGTTATTCTTTGTGAGTAGGTATAAATAGAATTAAAACCCAATAACCAAATTATTTCAACATTCAATTAGAGGAAAGTAATAATGAATCCATTTAGTGAAACTAAAAATCTAGACACACATTTCTTTAGATTCATTCATCAAGGACACCAAGTTCCTTATTGATCACCATACTTGCAAAGTTGCAAAAGAGAGAATAAAGGAAACATAAGAAAAGGAAAGGGAAGAATGTAGATTTTAAATTTATTGTGTAGTGATGAATAAAAAGCATTAATCAATCTACAACAATTCAAAATTACTACTAAGAATTAAAAATTTAGGATGTTCGGGATCCTTGGAATGGAGAAGTCATCCCAAATTATAGCAACGTGAATCAACCTTTCACCTACCCCCACATGATTCTTCATGATCTCATTCAACTTGTGACTTTTCATCTTCTTAGGAAATGAGAAATAAGTTACCTTTATATAAATTAAAGGGAATTTTACAATTCAACTTTAGAAAGCCACTTAAGTGAATGAGACAAAATACAATGAGTATGCTCAATGAAGAATTATAAAGGGGAAAGAGGAAAAGGGAGGAAGATAAGATAAGGGGGAAGTTTCCATAAGCTGATGAAGAAATTAGCCATGATGAATAACTTTGCTGATTCATGCCTCCGATGAAGATTTTCAAGAACATACTCATGCTCCTTAAATTCCTTTTTGAATTGTGATATCATAAGCTGTCAACTTATCCACCTCTGGAATGAAAATGTAGTCCAACACCTTGGTCCATGTCTTGGGGACATCACTAATTTTCTTACATTGAATGATCAATTCTTCATGATCCATTATAATTGTAGTAATGCAACTTCTGATATGGGTCAGGGACTCTAAGTTATCTTCGTTGAAGGAAAGAGAGTCACCTACCTCTTTCTTGACTATATTACGGAAGGAAAAATTAATTATTTTGATGATGAATCCTCGGTGAGAAGAGGGAACTCAAGTTTCGAACACAATTGTAGACATCAATACAAATATTGAAAGCATGTTGTCCACAAGATTCCAACTCGGACATGGCATTCTTGAGTATTCCATATTTCATATCCATGATGTGGATCCAAACTTGAGATGATCCCATATAAGAGTGAAAATATCCATATTTCTTACTCACGAGGGTGTGAGAGTCAAACGAGATCATCCCATATACTAGTGAAAATATCTCATCTTAGTGAATGACATATTTTGCAAATCCATCCTTTGTTATGCTCAATTATGACAATGTTGCAAGAACATACTTGATGAGAGAAATGATATATGGAAACAATGCCTTGCCTTACTCAATGATTTTCTCGATCCACTTCTCATTGGCATTTCCATACATCACATATCCTTGTGATTTCTTGATTGCCTCCGAATCAACACTTGCTAATTGGGAGGAAATATTCTATTGGATGGGAATATGTTGAGTCAAATATTAAGAAGGGTTGAATGTAAGAGCAGAGAGAACTTTTACCTATTCCTTCAACTGTAAATTTTTTTCCTGTATTCTTCGTTCCGAGCAAGGAGGGGAGAAGTGGATTCCTTGAACAAGTGAGAATCACCCTCATGTGAAGCTTGAACCAATGAGATTTAGATCAACTCATAGTTTTACTGATTCATGTCCTCACTAGGATTTTCACTAAAGAAACAAGATGTTGTGCAGGATTTCTTTCTTTTTTAGGCTTGAGTGTCCTGAGATTTCTTTAAGAATGGGCATGATAACAAGATTATTTGTTCTTAGCTCACTCGTGATCATTTCTTGAATCTATGGAAAAGGTACTTCAAGAGTGGAAATGATGTATGTCAACTAGAGAACCTTCGGTAGTTTCTTTGTGGAATCAACTCTTGATTACCGCGGGAGGTTCCACCTTAGGGTAGACATGCTTGGATACTTGGATGCTCTGTAATGAATCACTCTTTCTTGATGGATATTTCTTGTAATTCTTACCTCAACCAACTTGCCTTGAACAACTCACTGAGCTCACTCAAACAACTCAACTCACTTTGGCCAACTTTCTGGGGTCAAGAGCTCACCCGAGCTCATCGAGGAAAGATGATGATGAATCCAACTCAACTAAATTTTTTTGATGACTTCCTTGGCTTGAATTTAAAATAATATCTTGACTCTCTCCTCTATCTGCACAATTCTTCTTATTTTCAACTATTGTGCCTTCATGATGTTCTTCTCTCTTGTACACAATTGTAACCAAAATGATGCCTCCAGACCTTTGTGAAGGATGAATTACCTTTCTTGAGCTATGCCACCACCTAGGAACCCTGTGAAGATGTTGAAAAGTAGAGAGATGGATGAAAAATGAGCCTACTACAACTTTATGCACTTAGAATGGGGCTTTCTATTTTTAGCGGAGTTGAACCAAGGCTGCTTATTTTGGGATATTTCACCTTTTTGCTCAAATTTGAACTTCTCGATCCTCTGGCATGTTCATTTCCACTTTGTTGATGATGATTTTTCTATTTTTGGAAACTTTCTATTTTTAGACAGTTTCCTTTCACTTTTTTTCTATTTTGTGCATTTTTGGCCAAAATTGTGTAGATTACCATTTTCATTATTCATTGAGTGCATTGATCTAAGGTGACTTACTATTTTGGGTGAGTTACTATTTTTAGTAAGTGGAGACACCAAAGACTTACTATTTTTATAGACTACACTTTCCCACCTCGATTTGCAACAAAAATGGCATCACTAGATTAGGCTCCTCATTACGATCTCGTGCTTTGAGTTTCAACTCAATCCACTCGTTGAAATGCCCAGAAATTGAAAAATCAAATGCTAGGGGCATCAAACCAAGGTTTTATTCCATTAAAAAATGAGGGCATCATCTAATATGTTGTTACTTTCTTCTTGAAGGTGCTTGGGATAGAGGAAGACTATGAAAATTTCATTCATTTTCGTTCACCAGATTGGGAGATATGAGTTTTTCTCATTTCGAGCATGTAGTCATTTTAGAAATTTTTTGGCATGGTGTCCAGGATAAATTGCGAGGTTTTTGGTGTTTTACGATTGTGTTCATGAATTCATGGAGAAAAAATGGATTGGAGATGAGTTTGATGGATTTTAAATCTTTTTTGATGACACTTCTCTCACACACACAAGGATGGAAGAAGCGGTGAAATTTAAAAACTTGGTAATTTTTAGGTTTTTAAACATCTTGGAATGGTGCAAATTTTTTTGTCCCAAAGGTTTGGGATAGATGGGCTAGAAAATGGAACCCTCACCCTAGGTTGATAAGTGGTGATTAGTGATTGCTAGACGAAGAGAGAGAGAAAGCAAGCAGTTAGCACCCAGGGGTTGAGGCCAGGTCATATGAAGATCCATGAAAACAACTATAATGGGGCACATTTTTTTCCCCAAATTTCCCAAAGGGATGGGACAAGATGGGGCAAAAAAATTCCCCCTCTTATGGGAGTGAAAAGTGGCGAGAATGTGATTGCGGGACGGGAAGGGTGAAATGGGGAGAAAAAGAGCTTATCTTCCATCACAGAGCTTCACCAGGGTCATATGATGATCCAGAGGGATTAATTGGGCTTGGGAAAAAAATTTGTCCCAAAGGTTTGGGATAGATGGGATAGAAAAGTGTGCCACATTCTCATGCTTTGACATGTGTCCACTGTTGAAATGACTAAGTCCCAAAAGCTTACCTTGAGGAGAGCCTTGAAGACAAAGTTTTGGAGCTCAAGAGGAATGTTTTGGAACTTATTTATATGAAATTGACTCAAACAACCTTATGAGATGAATGGGATGGGTCTCATGATATAATTATTTTTCAACCCCCTCAAAAATATATTTTTTTATCGAGACCTCGGGTGTATTTGATAAAAATGGGATGTTGGAAGAAACACCTAGGTCTTTTGAAAAATATGAAAGCACCATCATTTAGAGAATTGAATTATATTTCCAATGATATATTGTTTGACCTATAAATCTTTACTGAAGCTCTCGGAATCTTCCGAAACTCACACACTATTTTGAACTGCAAACTCCTTCACCTTCAAAAATCCACTTTCACTATGGTCTTAGCTCCTCAATACTACTTCTCGATGAATTTGGGCCTTAATTTGTTCCGGAGGATGCACACTGTCCCAAGAAAGGATATAAAATCTTCCTTGAGAAGCACTATATCGAAATAACTTTATGAACTCGTTTTCATATTTCAAACACTTGGAAAAGGTTATTACAACATATATGAGCACTTGTAGGACAGGGATAAGCATGATACAGAGGGAGACTTGATCTGTCAGAAGTGCTTAAGAGAGTTTACATGCAAAAACTTTGACACTAGGGTATAGTTGTTATGTTTCAACATTGAATTTTGCCCTTGCAAAAACACATAACATTTTGTTTACATAGATTATACTAATGCATACATGGGGCATTTTAATTGTGTTTACATAAATTATACTCATGTCTACATGGACCATGTTAATCGTGTTTACATAGATTATACTCATGCCTACATGAGACATTTTACTTTTGTTTACATATATTATACTCATGCCTACATAAGGAGTATTTCTATTTTATTGGTTTGCGAGGTTTTATGGGCTTATTATAATTCTAAGGAAGGAGAGTTGTTTCATAGTGACTCGTAGTGAATGTTGGAAATAAGAGTAAGGTTTTTTCAGCCCAAGAGAAGACCAAAAAATCGAGTTATAGTTTCTAAGTATCTAATAGTTGTGAGAGTCAAAAAGCTAGGCTTCTAGGTGTGGCAATAAAGGAGTGTTGTAATTTTCGTCAAGATTATTTGTTTTTTCAATTTTTTTGGACACGCTTAACTTCACCATACGGACCTTTTTTCCACGATGTCAATCTTTAGAATTGTAAATAAATGTGTATAACTTTAAACCCTTAATTCTCAATAATATTTCAATTATTCCAATTTTGATAAGGAATTATAATAAAAATTTGATGCAATCAAGTTTTATTCATTGTGCTAGATCTATTTAGACTGGACTATAATATGTTGCGGTTACTTTAGAGCATTTATTAGAACAATACCAATTTCCACATCTATAGTGATTGAACATAGCATATCTGATTTTCTATTGTCAAAATGATCTCCCAAAAATTAAAAATGTCAAGGTACTTTGAACCTTAAAACTCTAAATCAAAAGAAATACAAGTACTTACTTTGAATATGTTTCATTTGGATCACTATAAGGAGATTTGGGTCCCGTGAAAAGATGGGGAAAACATTAAAAAGAAAAAAATCATTACAATGTTCCCTCAAGCCAGATGTACCACCCATATAAAAAGCAAAATTAAAATGCTTCAAGAACAATGTATGAAAATGTTGAATTTATCTCTTCCTATGGGAAATTTCCACACACCCAAACCTTTAATTAATTACTATAGTGTTGAAAGTAGAAGCATAAAGATAGCCTGTCTTGCATTTAAGAGATATGCCCGTACGGCACAAAACAATTAACCAATCAAACTACAGTGTAAGAAGAATATTTTCTAAAGATGAAAAATATTAGTTGAGTGTTTTTTAAGGAATCTCGGTGATTAAATAATTAAAGATTTGATAAGACGGTGGCCAAAACCAAAGGAAATGTTCGACTATTTAAAAAATAATCTATATATTTAATGGAAAAAGAAGATGCTTATGATAATTAAATAAACCCAGATATTTGTAATGGATGATGCCGTCTCCTTTTTGTCTTTAATACGGGAAATAGTCGTGTATTGGGGAAGGCGCACCTAGTCTTTAAATAATTTAGAATAATAAGATAAAAAAGAACATTCTTTACGACACGGTGCTGGGTGGCGAGTGCTCATTGGATATTCCATATTTATTATATTAGTTTTCAAAACCACTTCTTCTAGACAATTGACGTGTTTCCTCGAGAAAACATTTCTTGGGGACTGGTTGCCACGCGACACGTGTAAAATACAGCACTAATACATATTTTTGAAGGGCCACTTAATTTAATAGTAATAATTAGGGCAAAGTGGGGTTATAAAATCAGTGGACAAATAGTTAATGTGGATGAGAGAAGTGAGAAATGAATTTTTTTGTGAGTTTTTGTTTTTCTTTATAAGTCGATTGGATAATAATCGTTGTTATATATTGGTTATATAGTGGAATTTGGAACCCGTGTATTTTTTTAACAATTTTTTTGATAAAAGGAAAATTTAAAATAAGAGACACCGTGTGGAATGTAATATTGTTCCCTGCGTATCCTAATGAATCACCAAACATAAACGTGGTTGGCACATACGGTCCCTTCTGAGCTTCTACAAAACTGTTGATAATCTACTGGCGAGACTAAAATATTTGCGATTGAAATCTCCATTCTCGCCTTCACATAGACCATCATTCATTCAAGATTTATACAGAAACAATCATGTCGTATATTTCGTACGCTTTGTGTATAAAAATGTGAAGTCCCCAGAGTGGGTCCCATTTCTTCCAATTTCCAACCATTTTAAATATATCAGTATGGGTCCCATCTATAAAGAGGATTATTGTCGTTGTTAGAAATTTCCAACCACATGTTTTTACGTCGGGGATAGTTCACCTATTGCAGATTACATTGTGATGGTGATGGTTTAAACACCGGGAAAATAAATGTGCCAGTGCTCTATTCTCGGTGTTTCCACTTGGAGTGCGTTCTTAGGTAGGGACAACTAGAAATGAGTAAATTATGTTGTACAAAATTTTGATGTTTTAGGCAAATGTTGATGTTGTTCAAGCTGGAAAGTCGAATTGACCAATCTATGTTGGCACATGCGGATAAGCAAAAATCTAAAATAATATATATGGAGACACTGTCCTCTTCCAGCTATTATACGTGTCACCCCTAAATTTTATCATATTCCTACTTAAGACTTTTTCTGCTGGAGTGAACTCCTTTTATACAAACCATTCTGCAACATTTTTTCAGACATAGGGAGCATAAGGGAGACTATCATTTCTAATTGGGAGGGTATGTGGAACACTTATCAACCTTGGCATCTCATTCGGTTGTCTACAATGCCAGACTCGCCTTCTTCCAAGGATTCAAAAAATGAAGATGTTACAGTCAACAATTCTACTACATTGGATGAATGGGAGCTTCTTTCCCAACTCCATCCTATAAATCACATGGCCCTTGATAGCATTGACATTTTAGGCCACCGAAACATCGACAAACATCACATATGGTTGGAAAATCATGTTCCTCTTTCTTTGCATACTACTTGTCCATGTTTCATTCAAGTATGCAGGGGTTCTTTTGCAATCCATTTCACCAATCGGCTCCACCTCAGGCTCCCTTCCATTTTCGTTTGAACAAAAAATGCTTTTGATATTGTTCTTCATCACTTCATGCAAAGACATCGATTGTCACCACTCAAATTGATAATTCAAGGTACTACAAGGGAAAATTGATAATTCAAGGTACTACAAGCACATGTAAATCATATCTCATAACCACTTGTAGACACCAAATTTGGGTCACCCTCTCCTTGGCCCCCTTTTAATAAATCAACGTAACATATACATCTAGCCATGACCCCTCACCCCACATTGATATTAATTTAACCACTTACAATTGAATTAATATTTATCCTCACGTTATTAATTAATTTAATTATTTAAATTAAGTTAATTTAATCCTAACACATCCACCTCACCCTAGACTCATTCTAGGGGCATTTAACTTACAATGACTAAGTCATCACTCTCAACATTGAGTCATCACTCCTAGTGTTGAGTCACCACTTGACCTAACTAACTAAGACTTCTTCCTAAACTTAAGCTGGACTTCTTCTATGATTCTCCTACCTTTTATAACGATAACTCCACTTCCTAATCGAACCCAACTTGGAAAGCATGCCAAATCTAGGAAGATCGCTTATTTTTGGTAAAAGGACTATTTCACCTTAACCGATGTCGGTTTATCCTCGGCCGGCGTCGGTTACCTAACCACCATCGGTCACTTTATATACACTTTCACAACTCTTCACCTGGGTTGGTAATTCAGTTATTGGAGCCTTATTGCATTCAAGCTCGAATCTTCAAGCTTTCTTGCATCCACGATGAACACACCCAACCACGTAGTGCGAAGACAAGATGTCGGTTCTCCTTCTAGAGCATTAGAATATTCACGAGAGCACACGAGGTTACCTTGCTGTTGCGACAATGGACCCAGAACCTCTTCTCGATCAACCATCAATAATCTCCATTCACGAGTCTGCAAAATACCAAGTAAGTATTATGATTTTCATCATTTGTGCTTATTCAAGTGTAGATCTCTTACTTCTTTATGTATTTCATTTCTATTATTACCCGTATATCACCTTCTTCCCACCAACCTACCATTTAACTATCCCTAACCTTGTCACCTTTCTTAACCTCCTTAATATTCATGTGTCTTCTCAACCATATTACGACCCAAACTACACTACCCTCACTCTCGGTGCAATCAAAGAGAGCCTAAAAACCTATTTTTAATAGTTTACTACCTATTGCACCTACTCGACGTCGGTTCACGACCGCCGTTGGTTTCGTCCCCAGACCGACATCGGTCACTCGACCGATACCCGGTATGTGTTATTTTATATTCTTAGACCAGCAACCCTTCCATTCATGTAAAACCAACCCAGACCTTAACTCACCAACCTCAAACCCTTACTAGACCCTTGACAGAACTGCCTGACCTAAATAAACCTCGGTTATAATTAAATTTAGTGTTATTTTGATATCTAGCATAAAATCTAGTTTATTGTGTGTATGAGAAGCCTAATTCATTACATCAGAATAGGACCTATTTATTTAAGTTTCTTATTCACATTAAATTGTTATTAAATAATGGATTGACAACATATCTAGGAAGCACCACGCTTCTTGGATCTAGCATACACTAGGCAGTCCACTATCATATGCTATTTAATACTCTTTTTTGGTCTTGCTTTGCATCTATAGGTAGTCCTTCCCAAACAAAAATGAGTTCTCTATGATCAACTTGGATAACGTCAACAACACGTGCATTCTACCTTCCACCTTCGCCTCATAGGTATTCCTCCTTAACCATTTACCCTCTATTTGTTTCATCCTAGAAAGCATAAAACTTATTGGTGAAACATTTTGCTTGCTTAAGTGGGACCTTCTCTTGGGTTCATTGCATTTTCTTCATATAGGGAAATATTGTGTGTGTTTCTTTCTTTCTGAAAAATACACATTTAATCTTCTCCCTGGTAACATTCTTTTCTTCTAATTGTCTAAATGACATTTGTGATTTGGTGTTTAAAATGAATAATTTCTTTCTTCCTACATTTGCATAGTAGTGAAAGAGCATGTTCTTGACCTATTCATCATTTGCTACATCGAATCTAATTGTCGATTTGGGTTCTAAAATTTGTTGCATTTCATCCTTGTATGTTGCATTGTAGCTCGTCTAAATTTAGTTGCTGACCTTTATCTTAGAGGTCATGACCAACTAATGGTTGACAAATTGAATCGTAGTTCACTTTGTGCACAAACTCCCAAATCAAATCACTGAAATAAACAACTCACTTCTTAAACATCTTCCCTCTTGGTATTTCTTTGTTATGACTAATAATTAAATTAATGGTGGAGTCGGTTGGTGTCCTAGCCAACCATCATATCAAAATAGGGCCTTGCATCCTGTGAAGTATATATTGGGGATGCCTTGAGCCAAAATCTACCTTAAACCAGCCATAGTTGTCAGTTTCCATAGGGCACCTTCGTTAACAAAAAATTCTATTCTATTCAAAAGTCAACTTCCTAAATGGTATAAGCCACTGACATAAAACCTACATCATAAGATTTCGTGATTGTTATCTTTTGCTTGATTTGTATTTTGAGGTGTGAGTTCTTATTTAGCCATTTTCTCTCCCTACACACTCCTGATAATAGTTGGTATATTCCATTTGTTTTTAAGTGTGTTAGGATCTATCATTGTTATATTCAGAATTCTAGGTTAGCCTTTTATTTGATCTAAATCACCAAAATTCACTTTTTCCATCTCTTCACAGATTTCACATAATAGTTATGGTCCGAGAGACCTTCATTGGTTACATCATCATATTGCCATCGGATTGAATGACCTCGTCATCGAGTTGTATGCTTTTTGGTCATTTCTGCCAAAATAGCATTCAATCTACATTTATGTTCTTTCTGTGACTTGTCCGTGTTCTATTATCACCTACAAAGTTCAGATCCATCTCATTCATACATTTTCATCTCCATATTTTAATTTGTTATTCATTCACAATAGCTGGTATCGGTCAACGACCGCCATCGGTTCATTCATCATACCTCCATGGTTTCTTCGACCGTTTCAGTTCCTTTCTATTTTGGTCACTTAACTAAAACAATGTTCAAATCACTTCCATCACTTGTTGTGACTTCCTCTGTCACTCCACTACATTTCTAGGTCTTTTATATCACCTTTAAAACCCAATTTCACTTGATATTCACCATTTATCGCCAAGTTTTCAAATCTTTCAATTTTCCACGAAGAATGACATTGGTTCATCGACCAGACATCGTAACCCTCCTATACCGACATCGATTACCTAACCGACATCGGTTCGGTGTTTTGGTTTTCAATCAAAACAACGACCAAATTCCACCTTTTAGATCTATTTTCTCCATCTTTCTATGTTTCTGTATCATCAACAGAGCTTAGATTACCCGTTCTACTATCAGTCACATGGTTCTAACTCATGATAAGCCAACGATCTCGTGTGTTGGGTTGTGGATCTAGATTGCTTCACAATGTGGATGCATTATAGGTGAGTGGTTTACACAATAAGCGGCGTCGTTAGCTAAGCGCCATCGATCAAACAAATGAACCACCATCGGTTAGGGAACCGACATTAGTTTCGTGTGTTTGGAAGTTTATATTTAAGTCATGGGAATTAGATCTAAATTTAGTTATAAAGTGAATGTAAAGGTTATAGATGCATAGCTAAGTTGACTTGCATTTGTATATGCTTATATAAGCATGAAAGCTAGGGTTAGAAGGATGATGGCATGTAATTGATTATTATTACATGTGGAATCCTTGGTTGAGAGGATGAAGAAGAAGAAGAAGAAAAATATGGTTACATGAAGACAAAGCTTCCATGGAGAGAAAAGTGGACAAAAGGAAATAGCAGTACATATGAATGGTGAGAAGAGTGTAATGTCTTCTACTATATTTCCTTTGTATTGTTTAGTCTCATTGTAATGGCTTGCATAGTATGCAAAGAACATAGAGTTTCTTCTTATAGATCCACATGTTGGTGAGATCTTGTATTGTAGATTCTTCTTGTTAGATCCAAAGGTTGTTGTGAGATCTTGTATTTTTAGATCCATGAGATCATGTTGTATAGATGATCCATGTAGATCTAAATATTATAGAGGATGTTGTCTTTGTGTTTGCACATGTTGATGAAGTGATGGAGAGCCAAACTTACTTCTTGGTGCACAAGATTATAGTTGCACATATGGTAGACCCATATGAGAGGTCTTATTGTAGATCCACGAGAGAGCTTAGTTGTAGGTCATAGATGTAGTAGTTTCGGTTATGTGAGATTTTTGGTGGTTTGGAGGCGGTGTTGTATCTCACTCATGGAGATTCGTTTAGAGATCGGAGGAGGAGATACTCTTAAAGAGATGCATTATAATTTTGTGGAAAAGTTGGTTTGTACTCTTGCTCATTATTATATATATGATATCTCTATCTTTGGTGGATGTAGCTGATATTGGGTGAACCCCTGTACATCTTTGTGTTATGTGTGTACATTGTTTTTCATTTGAATTTATCTTGTTTACACTTCCTCTGCTGTAGATTTTGGGAATTGATTCCATTTCCGCATTCCATATTCCCAACAACTGGTATCAGAGCTTGGTTATTTCAGAGCAAGGTTTTGCTTCAGTATATTGTTAGTGGTTTCTTGTGGTATATGAGAGCAGGGTTTGTTTTTCACGATGTGAAAATCAAATGAAGAGATTTAAATCTCAAGTGGAAGATAGAAATGTGAGGTTGCGGGAGAATATAGTGACCGATGTCGGTAAGGTGACAACCGACATTGGCGAGGTGACTATGGTCGATTCTGAGGGTGGCCGTGGTCGATTCTTGAGCAACTTGGTTTAAACTAAAAATCATAGATATGATAATTTTGAGAAGATACAATGAATGTATCTTGATTTTTGAAGTGTCCCAATTTCTTGGAGGCACATGCATGTTGGTCAAATTACAGATACAGATTATAGAGGTATGGTTTTGTTAACTTGGTATTTCAATTTTTTTATGTT
Source organism: Taxus wallichiana var. yunnanensis (assembly GCA_018340775.1). Classification (NCBI taxonomy): domain Eukaryota; kingdom Viridiplantae; phylum Streptophyta; class Pinopsida; order Cupressales; family Taxaceae; genus Taxus; species Taxus wallichiana. Next base: position 159,226,202 of record CM031236.1, read on the forward strand.
ACACATGTATATTTGGGATTGCAGATCTAGATCTGAGTATGAGATAGAGGAGAAATTATGTATCATGTTGTCATGCAAATGTGTAACAAGGAAATTGATGATTTCCAAGAATGACAACTATACCCCTATGTCAAAAATTTCAAGTTTTACCCTTCCAAGACACCTCGGGTCTACCCAGTCGATCAATGACCTACCAATTGATGTTAACCCATCCCCTAGGTGATTTAGGAAAGTCAATTCAAAACCCTAGGTGATTTTAGGAGTTCATTGAAAGATGAAAACTTCGGGTAGTTGTGGGAAGGGCTATCATTGGCCTTCCTAGGATTGAAGCAACCCCATGGAGTGGAATAGAGAATCCAAACAAGACATGGAAGTGAATAAAAGGCCTTAAAACATCATGGAAGTAATTTAGGAATATTTAGGAAAGATTCAGAGAAGTTGGGGTAGTTTCACTAAAATCAGGGTTCACAAGCCTAGGCAGTGCACAAGACAAAAAGGCTGTTGAGTTTCGGAAGGTGATTCCGGGAGATCTGAATTGAGTTAGGAGAAAAATAATACATCGTCGAGAAAAGGAATTATAAGCCTCTACAAGATAGTGAAATCACATTTTCACAATACCTTGAGTGCAATAGGTATATAATTTTTTTCCATGTATAGCTTAAGCAAGCCGAGATAAAAAATTAGATTTTTAGGGATCAAATGGAGGAATCAAGCCTTGAGCCCCACCATTGGATCTGAAGGAAATTTTAATTTAAGATCATTTAAAGTTTCATCAAAAACTTCCACCGGGAGTTCAAGTTATTTCTGTTCAATTTTCCCTCTAGGAGCGAGTTTTGAAGTTAGTTGAATTTTGAACAGGACACGTGTCACTCTAGGGGGCGACGCAATTTCATGTCACTTACATCCCTCAAGAAAAGGGACATAAAGGTCCAAAAATATGCCTAGCCCTTATAAGCCCTCTGGATCCTCATTTGACCTCTCGGACCGCTAGTTTAGCTCTCGGGAGGTGGTGAAGCCTTCATCCCCTACCGTCAGATCAAGTGTAATGTGTCGCGATCAGGCGTGCTGTGTAATTTGATGTCCCTCTCATCCCTTTGTGCTTGAGGGAAATCAAGGTCTGAAAAATGTGCCTAGCCCCTCCAGGAAGATTCATGGTTCCTCACGTGACCGCTTCTTAGCCCCCTAGTGCTTTAAAGCTGCTTTTTAGCCTTCATCCCCTACCATCGGATCTCTAAAACATGTCACAACCAGGTGGCACGTGTAATTTGATGTCCCTCATGTATCTTAATACTTAATGGAAATCAATGACATGTAATTGTGCCTCATCCCTTCTCATCTTTATTTTAAATTTTTAAAACCCCTCTTGATTCCTGCTTCTAACTCCTAACTTCTCATGCACAAATTCCTCTGTAACTTCTTGCCATTACTCCACCATTGATGACATACAAACCAGATTCGCTACAGCAATGAAATCCTCTACCCCATGGTAATACACATGTAACAAAAGGAAGATTGATCAAAAGAAGAACAAGAATGAAGAACGAAGAAGAAGAAACAGAGAAATCCTCCATGGCCGTGAAATAGAAATTTGGAGAGATCTTGCAAACAATTACGGGATGACAAACCATTTTTTACTGCTCATTCCTCTTGCAAAAACCATCAAAACCTCATCTTTAAACCCTCCTTTTGCAGCATAGAATGTTTGCAGTGAAGAAATCCATCTCTTTGCACAACGGGGAAAAGATTGATTTCCCATCAAATCGACAAGCCCGAATCGAAGCAAAATTCCACGTGCGAGAATAAGAAGAAAAAACCCACAAAAATGTAGTTTTTTTTCAAACAGAAAAAAAAATCTCCAAATTTTGAGGTCCATTAATGGTTGTTGCATTCAGAAGCACTACCGAGGTCAAAATTTAAAACTTTAAAATCTCCCAAACTATTGAGCGGATAGGTCCAAGATTTTAGAGGGGTGATATTGGGAAAAAACCCATATTAGAAAATTTCATTTCGCAGGTGATCCGACCATCGGAGGTTCACTTTCAAAAATAGCAAGTCTTTTATATGGAGGATTTCCATTTGAGGAAAGTCGACAATTAAAGAAACTAAAAAGAGACATTAAACACATAAGATGTATTACAAGGAGAGATCATCGAAATGGTCGTCTTGTTCCAAAATTCATAGTTACTAAAAATAGGGACTCGGGAGAAAGAGAAATCGAGTTGCAACATCTAGTTGAGGTTTGAGGCAACTGATTTTTCATACTTACTAAAATTAGTAAGTTGCCATTTTCTGAAGAAATCATGAAGCATAAATGGATAGGGCAGAAGATGACGTAACCTTTCACTTTTGAGTAAGAGATAGAAAAAAGTACAATCTCTATCATCATACTATACAAAGTAGGTGATAGTGAGGATGCCAACCATGTCTTTCAACACCCATTTCATGCTTCAATTGGTATGCGAGAGGTGGAATTTTTTAGTCAACACTATCACATCATTCGTAATATGCTTCATTAGGATCATGTCCAAATCAATCGAGTAGTGTGACAATGTTATATGGAGTCGGGACAAGATTTGTTCATAGGCTCTCCAATCCCTTAAGTGGAGGATCTTCATGAGTGATCTTTGGGAAGGCACACCTAGTCTTTAAATAATTTAGAAATAATAAGAAAAAAGAACATTCTTTACGACACATGGTGCTGGGTGGTGAGTTCTCATTGGATATTCCCATATTTATTATATTAGTTTTCAAAACCACTTCTTCTAGACAATTGATGTGTTTCCTCGAGAAAACATTTCTTCGGGGGAGTTGTTGCCACTTGACACGTGTAAAATACAACACTAATAAATTTTTAAGGGCCACCTAATTTAATAGTAATAATTAGGGAAAGCTTATTTCAAAGTGGGCGGGGGTTATAAAATCGGTGGAAAAATAATTAATGCGGATGAGAGAAGTGAGAAGCTGAAGTTATTTGTAAGTTTTTTTTTTTCTTTAAGAAGTCACTTGGATAATAATCGTTATATATTGGTTATATAGTGGAATTTGGAGCACTGTGTATTTTTTTATAACAATCTTTTTGATAAAAGGAAAATTCAAAATAAGAGACACTATGTGGAATGTAATATTGTTCCCTGCGTATGCTAATGAATCACCAAACACAAACATGGCTGGCACATATGGCCCCTTTTGAGCTTTTGTAAAATTGTTGATTATCCATATCCAGACTAAAATATTTGCCATTGAAATCTCCATTCTCGCTTTCACATAGACCATCATTCATTCATTCAAGATTTATAAAGAAGTAATCATGGCGTATATTTCACATGCCTTGTGTATAAAACGTGAAGTCCCCAGTGGGATCCCATTTCTTCCAATTTCCAACCATTTTAAATATATTAGTATGGGTCCCATCTGTAAAGAGGATTATTGTCATCTTTGTTAGAAATTTCCAACCACGTGTTTCTTGTCGGGGATAGTTCACCTACTACAGATTACATTGTGATGGACTAATGGTTTAAGCACCCGGGAAAAAAATGTCCTAGGTGCTTGGCTCTCGGTGTTTCCACGTGGAGTGCATTGATAGGGAGGGACAACTAGAAATGGGTAAATTATGTTGTACAAAAATTTGATGTTTTAGGAAAATGTTGATGTTTTTCAATAAGCTGGAAAGTCGAATTGACAAATCTATGTAGCGCACACTAATAAGCAATAATCTTAAATAATATATATGGAGACACTTTCCTCTTCTATCTATTATACATGTCACCCCTAAATTTGATCATATTCCTACTTAAGACTTTTCTACTAGAGTTAACTCCTTTTATACAAAACATTTTGCAACATTTTTTCAAACATAGGGAGCACAAGGGAGACTATCGTTTCTAATTGGGATGGTATGTGGAACACTTATCAACCTTGGCATCTCATCCAGTTGTCTATAATAGTAGACTCACCTTCTTCCCAGGATTCAAAAAATGAAGATGCTACTGATCAACAATTTTACTACATTGGATGAATGGGATCTTCTTTCCCAACTCCATCTGAGAAATCACATGGCCCTTGATAACATTGGATTTTTAGACCACCGAAACATCAACAAACATCACGTATGGTTGGAAAATCATGTTCCTATTTCTATGCATACTACTTGTCTATATTTCATTCAAGTATGCAGGGGTTCTTTTGCATTTTATTTCAACCAATCGGCTCCTTCTTAGGATCCCTTCCATTATCATTTGAATAAAAATGTTTTTGATATTGTTCTTCATCACTTCATGCAAAGACGTCGATTGCCACCTCTCAAATTGATAATTCAAGGTACTATAAGGACGAATTGATAATTCAAGGTACTACAAACACATGTAAATCATATCTCGTAACCACTTGTAGACACCAAATTTGGGTCACACTCTCCTTGGTCCCCTTTTAATTAATCAATGTAACGTATGCACCTAGCCATGACCCCTTTACCCCACATTGATATTAATTTAATCACTTACAATTGAATTAATATTTATCCTCACGTTATTAATTAATTTAATTATTTCAATCAAGTTAATTTAATCCTAACACATCCACCTCACCGTGGACTCATTCTAGGGTCATTTAACTCACAATGACCAAGTCATCACTCTCAACTTTGAGTCATCACTCCCATTCCTGAGTCACCAATTGACCTAACTAACTAAGACTTCTTTCTAAACCTAAGCTGGACTTCTTCTAAACCTAAATGGACTTCTTCTATGATTCTTGTACCTTTTCTAATGAGAACTACACTTCCTAAGCATAACCAACTTGGAAAGCACACCAAATCTAGGAAGATCTACCTATTTTTGGTAAAAAGGACTATTTCACCTTAACCGACACCGGTTTATCCTCGGCTAGTCCGGTTACCTAACCGCCATCGGTCACTTTATATAGACTTTCACAACTCTTCACCCGAGTTGGTCATTCAATTATTGGAGCCTTATTGCATTTAAGCTTGAATCTTTAAGCTCTCCTACATCCAGACAATGAACACATACAACCACAGTGCAAGATAAGCAATCGGTTCTCCTTCCAGCATTGGAATATTCATGGGAGCACACAGAGTTGCCGCACCTGCTATTTATTTCTAGACCCGACACCTCTTCTCCGATCAACCATCAACCATCTCCATTTACGGGGTCTACAAAATACTAAGTACTTATGATTTTAATCATTTGTGCTTATTCAAGTGTAGATCTCTTGCTTATTTTGTATTTCATTTCTTTTATTACCCATATATCACCTTCTTCCCACCAACCTACTATTTAACCATCCCAAACCTTGTCACCTTTCTTAACCTCCTTCTTAGTATTCCCAAGTCTTCTCAGTCATATTACGACCCAAACCACACTACCCTCACTCTATGTGCAATCACAGAGAGCCTAAAAACCTATTTTTAATAGTTTACTACCTATTGCACATCGACATCATTTCCTTGACCGTCATTGGTTTCATCCTCATACCGGCATTAGTCACTCAACCCAAATCTTGCTCTCTGTGTTATTTTATATTCATAGACCAGCAAGCCTTCCATTCATCCAAAACCAACCCAAACCTTAACCCACCAACCTCGGATCCTTACTGCGGACCCACTGACTGGACCATTTTAACTTTGAATAAACCCCGATTCTAATTATATTTAGTGTTATTTTGATACCTAACATAAAATCTAGTTCATTTTGTGTGTGAGAAGCCTAAGTCATTACATCACAATAGGACCTATTTATTTCAGTTTCTTATTCACATTAAATTGTTATTAAACAATAGATTAATAACCTCTCTAGGAAGCACCACGCTTCCTGGATCTAGCATATGCTAGGCAGTCCATTGTCATGTTATTTAATACTATTTTTGGTCTTTCTTTGCATCTATAGGTAGTCCTTCCCAAACAAAAATGAGTTCTCTATGATCAGCTTGGATAACGTCAACAATGCACACATTCTACCTTCCACCTTCGCTTCATAGGTATTCCTCCTTAACCATTTACCTTCTATTTGTTTCATCCTAGAAAGCATAAAACTTATTGGTGAAACATTTTGGCACGCCCGGTGGGACCCTCTCTTGGGTTCATTACATTTTCTTCATATAGGGAAATATTGTGTGTGTCTCTTTCTTTTTGAAAAATACACATTTAATCTTCTCCCTAGTAACATTCTCTTCTTCTAATTGTCTAAACGACATTTGTGATTTGGTGTTTAAAATGAATCATTTCTTTCTTCTTGCATTTGCATAGTAGTGAAAGAGCATGTTATTGACCTATTCATCATTTGCTACATTGAATCTAATTGTCAATTTGGGTTCTAAAATTTGTTGCATTTCATCCTTGTATGCTGCATTGTAGCTCATCTAAATTTATTTGCAACCTATATGTTGGAGGTCATGACTAGTTGATGGTTGAAAAATTGAATCGTAGTTCACTTTTTGCACACACTCTCAAACAAAATCACTAAAACAAAAACTCACTACTTAAACATCTTCCCTCCCGGTATTTACCGTTAACAAATAATAATCAAATTAGCGGCGGAGCCAATTGGTGTTCTAGCTAGTCATCATATCGAGTAGGGCCTTGTGTACTGTGAAGTATATATTGGGGACCCCAAGCTAAAAATTTACCTGAAACCAACCATAGTTGTCAGTTTCCGTAGGGCACCTTCATTAACCAAAAATTATATTCTATTCAAAAGTCATTCCTAAATGGCATAAGCCATAACATAAAATCTATAACATATGATTTCGTGTTTATTAGCTTTTTCTTGATTTGTGTTTTGAGGTGTGAGTTTATATTTCTCCATTTTTCTCTCCCTACACACTCCATAATCATAGTTGGTGTATTCCGATTTTTTTTGAGTGTGTTAGGATCTATCATTGCTATACTCAGAATTCTAGGTTAGCCTTTTATTTGATCTAAATCACCAAAATTCATTTTTTCCATCTCTTCATAGATTTCACAAGAATCAGATTCATACACATCATATCACCATCGGTTGATTGACCATCGTTGGTTGTATGCTTTTTTTTTGGTCATTTCTACCAAAATAACATTCAATCTACATTTCTTCTCTTTTTTGACTTGTTATTTGTTATGTTATCACCTACAGAGTTCAGATCCATCTCATTCATACCTTTTCATCTCTAGATCATTCATAGAGCGATATCACCCAATCTTGTTATTGGTTAATTCCTCATACCACCATCGGTTTACCAAAGCTGTTGTTGGTTCCTTTCTGTTTTGTTCACTTAACTAAAACAATGTTCAAATCACTTCCATCACTTGCTGTGACTTCTCTGTCACTCCAATACATTTCTATGTCTTTTATATCACCTTCAGAACCTAGTTTCACATGATATTCACCATTTATCTCCAAGTTTTCAAATCTTTCAATTTTCCATAGTAATTGACATTGGTTCATCGACCAACATCGGTTACCCTCCTATACCAGGAATGGTTACCTAACCGGCATCGATATCATGTTTTGGTTTTTCAATCAAAACAATAACCAAAATCACCTTTCATATCTATTTTTCTCCATCGTTCTATGTTTCGTATCATCAACATAGCTCATATTACCGATTCTACTATCAGTCACATGGGTCTCACTCGTAGACAAGCCAACACTCTCATGTTTTGGGTTATTGAGTGGATCGATTCACAACATGAGTATTCATTATAGGTGATTGGTTTACAATAATCGACATCGTTAGCTAACCGCCATCGATCAGCAGATGAACCACCATCGGTGAGGGAACCAACATTGGTTTCCTATGAATGGAAGTTTATATTTAACTCATGGGAATTAGATCTAACTTTAGTTATACAGTGAATCTAAAGGTTGTAAATGTATAGCTAATTTGACCTAAGTTTTTATATGCTTATATAAGTGTTGGTAAGAAATTTTGTTAGGGACAAATTGGTGGTTATCTTGCCAATGCTATAGGAGTATAAGTCCCTCTACTTAACCAAGTATAGCTTCCGTATGTGCATGCATGAGTAAAAAGTGAGTTTTATCATGGTAGACTTTTGACAATGGGGGATCAAGTGGGGCACTCCATCGACCCTACGGAAAAATCTTGCATATATCTACAAGAGAGGAATTTGCTAGGAAAATGAGAAAGGGAGTGAGAAATTTAGAAAAGATAAAATTAATGTTGTAAGTAGAAAATTAGAGACTTACATACACCAGCTAAAAATTTCATTACATACGCTTGAATTTAGAAGAAAACAAATATGTGTAGTAACAACAAGACTAAATAGCATTTAATGAGCACAAAGTACCACTAAAATCCTTAGTCAAAAAGGCTAAAATTACTTCTTCCTTTATTGAAGCTCAAGCAAGAAATTGTACATAACATAGAAATAGAAGACATTTTTGAGTAGGGAAAATGGAAGAAATTTTCTATCTCTTTTCTCTCTTCACAAGGATATCTCTCTCATGAATTCACAAAAACAGCTCCAATATCTAAGAAGTCTTAGAAGTTGTCTAAGAAGAAGCCAAAATGAGGAGCTTGTTACAATTTATAGAAGAAGAGGCAACTCTTCATCTTCGAGTGACTTTTCAAATACTTTAATGTGACTTTAGACTATTCATATTCCACTTAAATATTTAAGTCCCTTTTATAAAAACAAGGTGACTTAAAGTTTACATTATGTTTCTAAAGTCACTTAAAGTTATATTAAAAAGTGCAAACCTCAATGCAAAAATATAACATTGATGAGAGAGAGCATTGGGTGAGAAGAGAAGAGAGAGAAAGAAGAGGAAGAAGAAGAAAGAAGGAGAATTATGTAGAAGGATGAGCCACTATAGTGGATTTTATCTCACTCACTTTGAATGGTTTCCACTTTGCACTCTTAAGAAGGCCTTTGTTCCTCCAAGCTCTTAGCTAAAACGAGTTGTTGCAGTTCCACCTTATCGGCATGAGGAATGTGAATGCAACTCAAGGTATCTATCCATCCATCGGCCACACTATTGATGTCTTTGCACTTCTCGAACCATGATGAATGTTTCTTTGCGATAAGTGCAATGGAGGCCTAAATCTCGAGAGAAAGTAAAGGGTATCTTGAGGGATTTCTCCCTATTTTCAATCACAACCCAAGCACAACCATTTACACGTATCCATCCATCGTTTCCCAATCATGCAAGGACCTATCTTTTGAGATGATGACCATCTTTGGGTGATATCGTATTTGTAGAGAAAACAAGATGGTTCTAGGGCTGATGACCACCATTCTGTTGTACCATTATCGACTCAAATGGTTCATGTTTCAGGCTCATAGTGGTGAGAGTAGGCTAGGACCAACTCAAGACTTTGGACAGACACTTTGGGTGATCTACGGAAGTAAACAAGCCCATGGTGAATATCGATCTTCAATCTTCTTTCGATCTCTATTTGTCATGTAAGTTTTCAATTTATTCAGTCCATGTACAATACATTTCTGTCTTCTATCTTGTACTCGTAGATGCGGGGTTGTGTTAGCTTGTCATGTCCACTTCTACTTCATGTTTTCCTAGAATAAAAACTTATTATTTTTAGTAAGTATGAAAAAGCAACTCCCTCAAACCTCAACTGAATGTTGCAACTTTGATTTCCTCTTCTCCCTACGTTCCTCTCTCCTTCTAGATCAACTTTCTATTTTTGGCAGGTGCTTGTGGGACCACTTACTATTTTTAGTAAGTTCCAAAATGCCCATTCTGATGAATTCTCAGCTGCAATGCACCTCCAATGTCTCCGTCTCCTTCACAAGTTCTTTCGCGATGACTTTCCCAAAATAACAGTCCCTATGTAGAAGACCTGTTATTTTTATAAAGTGGGATTATGGAGGTTGGATTGATGTGAAACAAAGTTTTCCAATATGGGTTTTTTCCTAATATCACCCCTCTGAAATTTTAGACCTACCTGCTCAATAGTCTAGGAGATTTTCAACTTTCAATTTTGGACCTAGCAGTGATTCTAGACAATGACCATTAATGGACCTAAAAATTGCAGGTCTATTTTTTTAATCCATTTGCAAATAAAATTATATTTCTGATATGGTTTTTTTCTTCCGGTGCTTCATGTGAAATTTGGCTTCAATTCGACAATAAATTGGTTTGAGGAAATTTATTTTTTCTTCGTTGAGTCGGAAAGAAGATTTATTTCTTTGTGAATGATATGTTGCATGAGAGGAGAGTTTGAAGGTATGTTTTTGATGGTCTTGGATAGAGGAAAAAACCAAAAAAAAATTGTTCGTTGCTTTGTGCACTGGTTTGCAATATTTCTACGAATCTCCGTTTCACGACAATGGAAATTTTCACTGTCTTCTTCTCTTCGTTCTTCGCTTCTTCTTCCTTGTTTGCTCAAAATTCCTTCTAAGACCTGTATGTTTTCATGGAGTGGAGAAAAATATTCTTTTATATACCTGGTTTGAGGTTCAGCAATGGTGGAGTGATGATGGGAAGTTGTAGAGGAGTTTGGAGGAAGAATTGTGCATGGGAGAGTTAGATATAAGAAGTGGGAAAAAATGGACATATGGGGATTTTGATAATACTTCAAAAATCATACACAGAGAGGGCTGGGTGAATTTTCTTGTCCTTGACATCTCTCACCTCAAAGGGACATGAGTCACATCAATTTCCATGGTGAGCAAGAAGACGACATGTGGCAACAATCCGATGACAGGGAGTGAGAGCTAGAAAATCAGCACTGGGGGTGGAAGCAAGTCACATGGGTGACAAAAAGTCTCCCTTAGAGGGCTGGGAGAAATTTTCAAGGTTTTATATCCCTAACATGTGATGGAAATGAGGGACATAAAATTCCATGGCGATCCTGGAGTTGACACGTGGTGGAGATCTGACGACAGGGAATTTGAGCTCCAAATTGCACTGGGGGTTGAACTAACAATCTTGAAGGTCGCATGGGGTTCCAAAGGTCACATGGGGGATGGGTGAATTTTTCTAAGGTCGATGTCCCTAAACTTGAGGGACCTCGGGGAAAAAAATCCCACTAGGATCCTGGAGCTAACATGTATCCTCCCAAAATTTGGCTAACTCTCAAACTCGCTCTAAGAGGACAACTTGGGATGATGATAACTTGAGCTCCCAATGGACTTTTTCTGCAACATTTTATATGATTTTGATTGGAAATGAAATTTTGAATCCAATGGTGGGTGTATTATGTTATTCCATTTTATCTCTTAAAAATCGAGTTTTCATTTGGTATTCCACCTATGCCCGAGAAAAACTTATTGCAGACCTAATGCGCCAAAGTGTTGTGGAAAAAATGATTTCACCATATTATAAGGATTGGAAATATATTCTGGTGATGTTTTTTTTTCTCTTAACTCCATCAAGAGCTACAGAATCACCTTGAAAGCTCGGTGACTATTTTTTCCTATGCATTGACTAGGCCTGTGAACCCTAATTTTGGAAAAACTACCTCAACATTGGCTCTTTTGCTCCACTCCATGGGGTTACTCTAGCCCTAGGAAGGCCAGTGATATCCCTTCCCAAAAATTCTTGTAGCTTGCAACTTTTAATGAACTCCTAAAATCACTAAGGGGGAATGAATGGAATTTCCTAAATCACCTAGGGGATGAGATAACATTAATCGGGAGGTCACTTGGGATGATTTGGAAAACCCGAGGTGTGTTGGAATAATAGGACTTGAAAAAAATAAACACGGGGTATAGTTTTCATGCTCGGAAATTATTGATTTCCTTGTTGCACATTTGCATGAAAACAATAAACATGGAAGCTAGGGTTAGAAGGATTATGTTATGTAATTGATTATTATTACGTGTGGAATCCTTGGTTGAGAGGAAGAAGAAGAAGAAAAATATGGTTACACGAAGACAAAGCTTCCATGAAGAGAAGCTAGATAGAAGGAAATAACAGTACATATGAATGGTGAGAAGAGTGTAATGTCTTCTACTGTATTTCCTTTGTATTGTTTAGTCTCATTGTAATGGCTTGCATAGTATGCAAAGCACATAGAGTTTCTTCTTGTAGATCCACATGTTGGTGAGATCTTGTATTGTAGATTCTTCTTGTTAGATCCACAGGTTGTTGTGAGATCTTGTATTGTTAGATCCATGAGATCATGTTGTATTGATGATCCATGTAGATCTAGATATTGTAGAGGAGGTTGTCTTCATGTTTGCACAAGTTCATGCAGGTAATGGAGAGCCAAACTTACTTCTTGATGCATAGTTATAGTTGCACATATGGTAGACCCATGTGAAAGGTCTTGTTACAGATCCATAAAGAGTTTGGTTGTAGTCCAGAGATGCAGTAGTTCCTGGTTATGTGAGATCTACTAGTGGTTTGGAGGCATGGTTATAGTTCACTCATGGAGATCGTTTATAGATCCGAAGGAGGAAGTACTCTTGGAAAGATGCATTGTACTCTTGTGGGAAGATTTGGTTTGTACTCTTGTTCATTATTATATATATGAGATCTCTATCTTTGGTGGACATAGCCCATATTGGGTGAACCACGGTACATGTTGTGTTATGTGTGTGTACATTGTTTTTGATTTGGATTTATCTTATTTACACTTCCATTGTTGTAGATTTTGGGGAATTGATTCCATTTCCATATTCCATATTCCTAAAAATTGGTATTAGAGTTTGGTTATTTCAGAGCAAGGTTTTGCTTTAATATATTGTTAGTGGTTTACTAATAGGTGTATGAGAGTAAGGTTTATTTTGCCTAATGTGAAAATCACAGGAAGATATTTAAATCTCAAGTGGAAGCTAGAAATGTGAGGTTACTGGAGAATACAATGACCGACGCTAGTAAGGTGGAAACCGATGTCGATAGGGTGACCATGGTCGGTTATAGGGTGACCGGAGTCGGTCGGGCGACCATGGTTGGTTCTGGGGTGACCATGGTTAGTTACTAAGCAACTGTTTAAAGCAGAAAACCATAGATTTGATAATTTTGAGAAGATACGGTGAATGTATCTTGACAAGCGAGGTGTCCCTAGTTCTTGGAGGCACATGCATATTGGTCGATTATGGATCAAGATTATAGAGGTATGGTTTTATTATCTTGTTATTTCAGTGCTTGTATGTTGCACATGTATGCTTGGGATTGTAGATCTAGATCTCAGTATGAGATAGAGGAGTAGTTATGCAACCTATTGTATGCATCCTATTGTCATGCAAATGTGTAATAGAGAAATTGACAATTTCCAAGCATGACAACTATACTCCTATGTCAAAAATTTCAAGTTTACCCTTCCAAGACACCCCATGTGTACCCAGTCAGTCCAATGACCTCCAAATTGATGTTAACCCATCCCACTAGGTGATTTAGGAAAGTCAATTCAAAACCCCTAGGTGATTTAGGAATTCATTGAAAGATGAAAACTTCAGGCACTTGTGGGAAGGGCTATCACTGGCCTTCCTAGGATTGTAGCAACCCCATGGAGAGGAACAGAGAAGCCAAAATAGACATGGAAGTGAATCAAATGCCTTAGAACATCATGGAATTTATTTAGGAATATTTAGGAAGGATTCAAAGAAGTTGGGGCAGTTTCAGTAAAATCAGGGTTCACAAGCCTAGGTAGTGCATAGGCCAAAAAACCGCTTGAGTTTCGAGGAAGGTGATTGGGAGCTCCAAATTGAGTTAGGAGAAAAAAATAAATATTCAGAAAGGGAATTACAATCCCTACAAGATGGTGAAATCATAGTTTTCACAATACCTTGGCACAATAGGTTTATAACTAGTTTTTTTCCATGCGTAACTATGCAAGCCGGATCAAAATCAATTTTTTAGGGATCAAAGGGAGGAATCTATACCTCAGACCCCACCATTGGCTTCAAAAGGAATTTTAAATCAATATCATATAAAATTTCATCAAAAATTCCATCGGGAACTCAAGTTATTGCCGTTTCAAGTTGCCCTCTAGGAGCGAGTTCTGGAGTTAGTCAAATTTTGAATAAGACACGTGTCATATCTAGGAGCTTGGCTTAATTTCACATCCCTTACATCCCTAAATAAAAGGGACATCAAGTTCAAAAAATTCCCAGCCCCTATAAGCTCTCTGGATCCTCATGCGACCTCTCGGACCGCTAGTTCAGCTCCCAGGACCTTGTGAAGCCTTCATCCCCTGTTGTTGGATCAAGTGCCATGTGTCGCGACCAGGCACGTTGTGAAATTTTATGTCCCTCTCATAACATTTTGTTGAGGGACATAAAGGTATGAAAAATTTATCTAGCCCCTCCAGGAAGCTTCATGGTTCCTCATGCGACCGCTTCTCACCCCATAGTGCTTTAAAGCTATTTTTATCCTTCATCCTTTGCGCCGGATCTCCGCAACATGTTACAACAAGGAACCACATGAAATTTGATGTCCCTAATGTCCCTTAATTCTAAAGGGACACCAAGGACATGAAATTTTCCTCATCCCCTGCTCATCTTTATTTCAATTTTTTAAAACCCCTTCGCTTCTCGCTCTAACTTCTAACTTCTCCGTGCACAACAACTTTCATTCTGCAAATTCTTTTGTCACTCCAAATTTTTGAACTAAAAAAACTTATTAAAATCAATGAAATCCTCTACCCCATGGTAATACATAGGTCCCAGAAGGAATATTGATCAAACGAAGAACAAGAATGAAGAACAAAGAAGAAAAAATAGAGAAATCCTCCATGGTTGTGAAATAGAAATTTGGAGAGATCTTGCAAACCACTACACGAATGAAAAACCAAATTTTTTTCTTCTCATTCCTCTTGAAAAAAAAATCAAAACCTCACCTTAAAAACCTCATTTTGTAGCATAGAATGTTCATAGCGAAGAAATCCATGTCTTTGCACAATGGGGGAAAAAACTTGATTTTCCATCAAATCTAGCAATTGAATCGAGGAAAAATTTCATCGACGGAATAAGATGTAAAAACCCCCAAAAATGTAAATTTTTTGTAAACAAAATAAAAAACTAGACATGTAATTTTCGAGGTCTATTAATGGCTACCATGCTCAAAAGCATTGCTTAGGTCAAGGTTTTAAAACTTTAAAATATCCCAAACTATCGAGCGATAGGTCGAAGATTTCAGAGGGATGATATTGGGAAAAAATCCATATTGAAAAATTCATTTAACAATGATCCAACCACCGAAGGTTCACTTTCCGAAAATAACAGGTCTTCTACATGAAGGATTGCCATTTCAATAAAGTTGTTAATTAAAGAAACCACAAAAGAGGCATTAAACACATAAGATGTATTATAAGGAGAGATCGTCAAAATGGTCATCTTGGTCCAAAATTGACACTTACTAAAAATAGTAAGTGGTCCCACAAGCACCTTCCAAAAATAGAAAATTGATCCAAAAGGTGAGAGGAACACAGGGAGAAAGGGAAATTTGAGTTGCAACATCCAGTTGAGGTTCGAGGCATTGATTTTCATACTTAATAAAAATAGTAAGTTACCTTTTTTTGAAGAAATCATGAAGCATAAATGGACAGAGCAAGTGTTTGACCCAACCTTTTTATTTTGAGTAAGAGATAGAAAAAATTGTAGTCTCTATCATCATACTATATAGAGTAGGTGACAGTGAGGATGTCAACAGTGTCTTTCGACACTCATTTCATGCTTTAATTGGTATGCAGGAGGTGGAATTCATAGTCGACACCGTCAGATCATTCATAAGATGCTTCATCAGGATCATGTCCAAATCAGCCGAGCAACGTGACAATGTTATAGGAGTTAAGACATGATTTGTTCCAAGGCTCCAGTCCCTTCAGTGAAGGATCTTCACGAGTGATACTCATGGCCATCAAATGAGTCATTCGCGAGTGTTATTAAACACTTAGATCACAATGTTCACATGTCATCCAAAGGAAGTTTTTCAGTGTGTGCAAGAGTTCATCACATTGGAGTGCCTCATCGAGTTATCTGGAAGGATTAACATGCTTTATCCGAGGTGGAATTTGTTATCATCAACATCATTCTTCCTTCTTCTAATTTCTACTCTCTCTCTTCTCCCCTCAAATTTCTCTCTCCTCAATATTCTAATCTTGCATTGGGGTTGCACTTTTTCGTATGTCTTAATGTTTCTAATGTAATAAGTCACCTTTATGTTATAAAAAGGGACTTAATGTTTTCCTAGGAAGGCGAAGAGTCTTAAGTCATGTCGAGACATACGAAGAGTCATTAGAGAGTATGTGAAAAGTCATTTCTCTTCCTATAAATTATAAAGCCATTCCCATTTCAAAGGGATGGTGATTGATTTTCTATACTCAAGAGTGCATTGAGATAACAAAGTGTTAGGAAATAAGGGATAAAATATGCGGAATAATCCCTCACAGAATCGCAACAATAGAAACTAATATGCAGAAATTATTACAGATCACAAATAAAATTGCAGAATAAAATAACACAACACAAAGAGACAGTATTTAACGTGGTTCACCCAATTTGGGCTACGTCCACCAAGAATCACTTGCTTAGATTTTATTACAAGCCATCGCTCTCTCAATACAATACCCAGATCCATTTGGAGCTATGCTCAACAAACTCTTCAGAATTCACACCCGAATTCAAAACACATCTGCAATACATTTACTTGTACATCTATCATATGCATAAGACCATATAAATAGACAATTGCTTAAGCAGTTTTACAAAACCGTGGGTATCAAAACCATGGGAAAATCCGTCCCATAAACCTATGGGTCAAAAAATCACCCATATGAGAAAAGCACGTTTCCGATATGTTGGGTGCATTTTTCGAGGCCAAAAAATTTTACGCCTTTTTTTTTTCAGGTGGCGCCGCCCAGGACCCCACTCGGGACATGGCTCGCCCCAAACCCCGGCGAGGATACATGAAAAGTGTACAATACTCTTAGTGTACAGTCTTCAACACTTTCACACATGAAAACAAGCTCCACAACCTAACAATCTCCCACTTGGAGACTAGTTTTCCTCCGAGCAAGCTTCTCAACCCTTCATTAGTTTCGTGAAGACCAACCAAAGTGAACACAACTTTAGTTTTTCCCTTGTGACCACCTTGGTCATCATGTCTATAGGATTTTGACTGGTATGAATCTTCTCTAACTTCAACTTCTCTTCCTCCAAAGCTGTCTTGATGAAATGGTACCTTAATTGTATATGCTTTGTCCTAGAGTGGAAAGCAGAGTTCTTAGCTAGGTGTATAGCACTCTAACTATCACTATGCACTTACATTCCTCCTGCTTATGCCCCAACTCCTCAAGCAATTGTTGTAACCAAATCATCTCTTTGCTTGCCTCTGTGGCAGCAACATACAAACCTCTCCGTGGTTGACAAAGCCACCACTTCCGTAGTCGTGAAATCCAACTCATTGCTGTCCCACCTATAGTGTAAATATAACCTATCGTGCTCCTCCTGCTGTCTACATCTCTAGCCATATCTGAATCTACATAACCACGTAAAGTGGTGTTTGATCCACTGTAGCACAAAATTGTCCCCATGGTCCCTCTCAAATACCGAAGGATCCACTTTATTGCTTGCCAATGCTCTTTACCTGGATCACTCATAAATCTACTCACAGCTCCCACTACATGGGTAATATTAGGCCTAGTGCACACCATAAGCATACATCAAATTGCCAACTGCTGATGAGTAAGGTACCTTGGACATCTGGTTTCTTTCCTGCTCTGTCTTGGGACACTGCTCCTTTGATAACTTGAAATGGCCTGCCAAAGGAGTCCCAACCGGTTTAGCATCCTGCATGTTAAACCTGTCCAATACCTTCTTAATGTACTCTTCTTGAGATAAAGTCAACTTCCGTTCCTTCCTATCCCAAGTTATCCTCATACCAAGGATTTGTCTGGCTGCCCCCAAATCCTTCATATCAAAGGATTCACTTAGCTATTTCTTGAGTACTTTTATTTCCTGCATGTTTTTACCTGCAACCAACATGTCATCAACATACAAACACAGGATAATATAACTTCCATCCTCAAATTTATTTTAATACACACAATGGTCAGAATGACATCTGATATAACCTTGCTCCATCATGAAGCTATCAAATTTCTTATACCATTGACGTGGAGCTTGTTTCAGGCCATACAAGCTCTTCTTCAGTTTGCACACCATCTCCTCTTTACCTTTGACTTCATATCCTTCTGGCTGCTGCATATATAGCTCCTCCTCCAAATCGCCATGGAGAAATGCAGTCTTTACATCTAACTGTTCTAAGTGCAAGTCTTCTGCTGCCACTATTCCAAGAACGATTTGATAGAAGTCATTTTTACTACAGGAGAAAAAATCTCATCAAAATCTATACCTTTTTTCTGTGCAAACCCCTTGACCACCAACCGGGCCTTGTATCTTTTCTTGCCTCCTTCTTCCTCTTTGACTCTAAACACCCACTTATTCTGTAATGCTCTTTTTCCTTGGGTAGCTTTACCAAATCCCATGTCTGGTTCTCCATGAGAGCCTGATGCTCCTCATCCATGGCTTGCTCCCACTTCTTCCTGGCATCTACCTGCATTGCTTCATCAAAGCTCTCTGGTTCTCCACTATCAGTGAGTAATAAATAATAAAGAGAAGGAGAAAAACGTTCAGGTTCTCTTCTTACCCTAGAAGACCTCCTCAATATAGGAGTTTGGGGTTCTGTTGAGGGGTTCCTGAACTAATTCATGTGTCACTTTCCCATCCGGAAGATCCTCTACCACTGCATATTCTTTCTTGGATTCTTCCCTGTTTTTCTGCAACTGCTGCTTATACATGACTTTCTCATTAAAGACCACATCCCTAGATCGAATGATTTTCTTGTCCTTAATACTCCAACATTTATATCCAAAGTCATCACCACCATAACCAATGAAAGTACATTTTTCTGATTTAGCCTCTAGCTTAGTCCTATCATCCTTGTCTATGTGAACAAACACCTCACATCCAAAGACTCTAAGAAATGAATAATCAAATTTCTTACCATACCAAGCCTCCTCAGGTATGCCTCCATCCAAGGCACTTGAGGGTCCTCTATTTATCAAGTACACAATGTGCTCACCGCTTCTCCCAAAAAGAAAGAGGCATTCCCGCATGTAACCTCATGCTCCTAAAGACGTTCCATTATTGTTTTGTTCATCCTTTTTCGATACCCCATTCTCGCTACGGAGTTCCCTGGAACCATCTTTTGCCTCGGATTCCATTCTTAGAACAAGAATCATCAAATTCATTGCTGCAATACTCCCCTCCATTATTCGACCCGAGACATTTTAGCTTAAGACTGTTTCATTCTCTACAAGGCTTTCCATTTAACAAAAGTGTCAAATACTTCAGATTTGTTTCTAATACAATAAACCCAAACTTTCCTTGTTGCATCATCAATAAAAGTAACATAATAACTTGAACCCCAAGAGATATGATACCGAGAATTGGCCCCCACACATCAAAATGCACCAGCTCTAACTTACTCTCTTTCTTTGTAGGTCCAACCTTGAGCAACCTTACTCACTTTTGTTTCCCATATATGTAGTTCTCACATAAATCCAAACCTATTTCTGTATATCCAGGAAAATTCTTCTTTATGATGTTCATGCCCTTATGGCTCATATGACTGAGCCTATAGTGCCATAATGTTGTATCGCATTCAAGCCACAAGATTACAATCATTAGTACTATAAGTGTGGTTAAAACAAGGTTCCAACCTTCTTACCTCTTGCCACCACAAGAGCACCCTTGTAACCTTCCAAGAGTCTCGCTATAAATATCACAAGACAACCATCACTTCCCAACCGCCCCCGCCGATATCAAAGTCTTAATGTAGGCACATGTCCGACATTCTCAATAGCCAAGTATTCCCATTCTCGCATCTTAACCGAACAAAACAACTATGTCTGCAAGCTCATCATCACCAAGAAAACATGCCCAAAATCTCCTTGAACATAATCAACAAAATAATGCCTATGTGGAGAAATGGAAAGAAGCACAATCTAAAACCAAGATTCAAGAACTTGCAAAGAAAGAATCAAAGCATCCCGACATACATTACCCGTTGCCACATTTATCTTGTTTTCTTCCTGTTGTTTCTTCTTATCCCGAAGCTCCCTTCAAAGTCCTTCTTTGCATGCCTGAGCTTTCCACAATTCCAAAGATACAATCTTGTTCTTGGATTTTGACCTTGCCCGATCTTTTGATTTTCCACGGTTTCCTCTATTCTTTGTCTCTCCTCTAGTTTCCATTGTCAAAGCATTCTCAAGTAGAAGATTCCCTGCAGCTTTTTCTTCGCATTTCCTCGCTTAGAATCACCCCTACAACATCCTCAAACTTCAACTTTGATAGCTGGAACCGAAGTTACTTACCGCCATTACTGGGCTATTCAACTCTTGTAAAGAGCACAAAATTAATAAATTAACTTCTTCATCAAATTCTATCAGAACCGAAGCTAGCATATTCACAAACCGTATTAAAATCATTTAAATGATCTCACATCGAACTATTCTCAGACATCTTCATATTAAACAACTTTTTCATTAAAAATATCTTATTAGAGGCAGAGGGTTTTTCATACAACTTCCCTAATGCATCCATTAGATCTTTTGTAGTCTTTTCCTTTGAAACATTAAATAATACCGAAGATGCAAGACTCAATTGATTGTTCCAAGTGCCTTCCGATCCAACAAATCCCATTCCGCATCTGTCATACTCGAGGGTTTGTTCACCTTCTCAGACAACGGAGTATAAAGATCCTTCTGATAAAGGTAATCTTCCATCTGCATCTTCCAAAGACTGAAATTCTGCCCGTTGAATTTATCAACCCTAGATCTTCCTTCATCTGCCATAGCTCCCACTCAAGCTAAAAAAATTTCCCTATGATTCAACACTTCAAAGACAAACCAAACCAGGCTCTGATACCAATTGTTAGAAAATAAGGGATAAAATATGCGGAATAATCCCTCACAGAATCGCAACAGTAGAAACTAATATGCAGAAATTATTACAGATCTCAAATAAAATTGCAGAATAAAATAACACAACACAAAGAGATAGTATTTAACGTGGTTCACCCAATTTGGGCTACATCCACCAAGAATCACTTGCTCATATTTTATTACAAGCCACCGCTCTCTCAATACAATACCTAGATCCGTTTGGAGCTATGCTCAACAAACTCTACAGAATTCACAGCCGAATTCAAAACACATCTGCAATACATTTACTTGTACATCTATCATATGCATAAGACCATATAAATAGACAACTACTTAAGCAATTTTACAAAACCGTGGGTATCAAAACCATGGGCAAAATTTGTCCCATAAACCTATGGGTCAAAAACTTGCCCATATGAGAAAAGCACATGTTTCCGATATGTCGGGTGCATTTTTCGAGGCCAAAAATTTTACGCCTAATTTTTTTTTTTTCGGGGGCTGCGCCCCCGGATCCCCACTCGGGGCCCGGCCCGAACCCCGAACCCCAGCGAGGATACATGAAAAGTGTACAATACTCTTAGTGTACAGTCTTCAACACTTTCACACATGAAAATAGGCTCCATAACCTAACACAAAGGAGATAGAAAAATTCTTCCATTCCCCATTCTCAATTTCCTCCATTTCGCACTATGTACAACTTTTGTTTGAGAAATTAATACAAGAAGAAGGATTTTCTAGATTTCTTTGACTAAGGGATTTCTTGATAATTGGTGATCACGAATTCTATTTGGTCTTATTACTACTTGCAGAGTTGTTTCCTCTTAATTTTAGTGCATGTGATGAAACTTCTAACTAGTGTGTGTAGGAATCTTATTTTCTACATGTAACATTAGTTCTCCTACATCTTTTCTCACTCCCATTTCTTGCTCTTAAGAAAATTCTTCTCTAGCAAGATATTGCTAGCCTTGCTTTGCATGGTCAGTGGAATGCCCCTATTGTATCCCCAACCATAAGGCCACCAGAAAATCCACCTTTTCACTCGCACATGCATATAGAGTAGCTACATCGATTAAGTAGAGGGAATTAGACTCTCGTAGCGTTGGCAATAAGTTCATCAATTTGTCCCCTCGATAAATTTTCTCACCAATAGTTTTGGAGCCCACTGTGGGGAAGATTTAGCAACATCTACACCCAAAATACGACTGCAAGGTCCAAAAATAAAAATAAAATATTGAAAAAATTAGGTCATGAAAATCCATTCTGAAACATTATATCAATTCCTGCACATGACCTTTCATATTCCATAGTGTCCTTTTATATTTCCAAAGTGCAAAAATTTCCAAAAGCTAGCTGAAAGGAGGTACACTTGAGTTGAATAGATCGAGAGGAATTTTGACCCTGGGTTTCGAGGATTTGTAAAATCGAATGGAAGATTTAGAGACAATCTATACTATTTTTCTCAAGCCTCATCCCCATTCGGGTCTTCTGCCAGATTTACCTATAAATCCCATCCAAACTCGTGTTGATACCCCCCTTCAAATTCTTCCATTTTGACCACCATTGAGCTTTGAGTTTCTAGAGGAAGAAGAATTTGTAGAAGCAAGAGCAGAAATAAAAAAATGGCGGATGAAGTAGAAAGACCTCAACCCATTGTTCCATGGGGAAGAAATACATGACCACTTGCTCTCGAACCACCTCTCCATGATATACCAACAGTTTCCCATAAAAATTCCAAAGTTGAAAGGCAATGGTATACATATACTTGAAGAACACATCGCCAATTTCACCACATCATGCGGGATTATTGTAGTTGAACATGAAGACATTGCTATAAGGTTGTTCATGGAATATCTCTAAGGAAAAGCAATAGAATGGTTCTACCTCCTACCTTCCTAATCCATCACTAGTTGGAATGACATCAAGACTACCTTTAAGGAAATATTTAAATCAATTGAAGAGTGTTAGGACCACTTGGTGCAGTTGGCTCAAATGAAGAAAAGAGAAAGTGAAACTATTAGAGACTTTGTGGCTCATTTTGAATGGTTTCTTAGTAGGATACTGAAATAAGATTCACCATCTGAAAACACTATCAAGAGATTCTTTATCAATGCTCAATCACCAGATGTTCCTATGAATAATTCAACCAAGGAACATTGTAGAATCAGAAAGGATGTCCATTGAACTTGATGACAATCTCATCCTCTTTGGAAAGATCAAGAATCCATCAAAGGGCAAGGCCCAATGACCTAGGGATGAGAGAACCAATCCATCACTGTAAAAATTGGCAAATGAGATGGCATCTTTGAAGAGGGAATTATTTGAACGAGTATCTTCTCCAGGAAACAACAAAAGAGCCTCTTCCTCCACTACTCCTAAAAACATGAAGACTGATGATTCTCCTATGGTGAATCCATAAAAATAAATAATCATTCGAGGATCTTTGCTCCCACCCTCCATGGATTCCACATTATTGAATCTTGATCATGTAGTAAATAAGAAGGCTCCCACAATTCCAAATAAGTCTTCTGATGCCTCTTCCAATTCTAAATCTAAATCTACTCATGTAAAATCTAGTAATTTAAAATATTCTAATGTACCATTCAAAATTCCCTCCATTCCCCAAGCATTAAACCTTGCTTCCAAACCTACCCGACTCAAAAATAAGTCCCTTTATTCCCCTTGTCCACATCTACTCCCTTTGAATTTGTAGAATATACAAACATAGCCAAGGTGCAGACATCGAAATTGAATATCTCATGGAATCACCCCAAACAATTCGAGAGATTTGTTCAATACATCAGGAGTGGTAGTTTAACACCTAATGTTATAGCTCATAGTTCTAAAGTAATACTACCAAACCCACCTACACCTCCCTCACAAAACATGCTTTCTTTGAGTGCATCAAAGACTGATAAGGTTGGAACTTTCTATGTCTCCCTTCTTGTTAGAAAATATGTATTGAACAACTGCATAATAGATTTTGGTGCCTCTGAAAATGTGATGCCTATAAAGTTACATTGCAAGGACCCAAAATTACACGTGCTACATTGTCGGGAAAACAGTTATAAGAATCCCTAATGATGATTCAAAATCCTTTCAAGAAGGTGTTCGAGCTCTAAAACCCATTCGCAAGTGTATATTTGTAGCCTAGATGGCCTTACTTAACTTTTCCATGCATTTTTCCATCTCCCGCCTCTTTCTGTGCTTGTTTTGGCCTTTAGTGCCAAGACCACCACCGCTTGGGCGGTGGTTCTCAAACCGCCGCCCAAGCAGGTGGCGGTCATGCTCACTTTTCCAGATTCTTCATGTGTGTTTCAACATGCGATGATTCACTTAAGTTTGCTTTTAGAATGCATCCGTGAGCCAAATTGGCTAAAAATATATTTGTTTTCTTGGTTCTCCTTGCTCCTATTTTAAATAAGATTTAATTAGTTGGAACTGCCTCTTCTTGCCTTGTGCATGAAGTAACCTCCTAGCCTCCATTCCTATATATTCCATGCTTGTACTCAAGAAAAAGGCATGAGAATTTTGTGTATCTTGTATTTTTTTTTTTGCCATAGTCTCGCTAGGAATTGCATAGCCAAGCTCATATCTCTTGTGTTATCTCTCTTCTACTTGCATTGCATCTAGATTACTTCAAGCTATCATTTCTCAAGCGCCATCCTCTTGGTGCTGTTCTTTGTATTCACAATCCTTGGAATCACATGAACACTCAAAGAAATAAAGGAAAAACCGAGGGGACACATACCGATACTACTGGATTTGCCAAGGTTCTTGCTCTTCCAGGTTAGAGTTGTGTATTTGTTTGCTTCACTTATCAAGTTGTCAATTACGAATTGTTAATTTCAATTACATATCAAATAGAGTAGAAATCAATTTATTTTCATTTGCAAGTAATTAGTTAATTTCCAAGAGGGTTTGAATCTTTCATAGCAACCCCCAGTGATGGATCCTCTTCTTCCCATCCCTATGGATCTGAAGGAGAGAATATCTATAGGAGGTTGTCTACACATCATAGATCATTTGGAAAAGTTCTTGTTTTAAGTTAGTTTAGTTTCCATACACTCAGCACAGGTGAATAACCACACCGGGTTATCTCGCTTGTTTAGTTTTAGTGTAGAAGTAGATTTAATTATTTAGAATAGAAGCAAATTGTTGTTTTGTGATTGTAGTATTTCAGTTTTTTGATTTGTTTATATTAGTTTGCTTTCAGTAGTATCATAGATTGTTAATTTATTTCAACTTACATGGACACTTCAAGCTAGATCAACACTTAGATTCAAGTTAGGAAAACAAACCATAGGGAATTTACGCTACCCATTCATAGCCTCTAAATCTCCCCTTTGTCAACTCGGCTACCAGGAGATCACACTACTGATCTTAGTAACTGATCCTCCTATAGTTAGCCACACACGCATTCAACATTGGCTGCTCCAACACGACTTCGGGGTCGAGTGTGGTTGAAGATCATGTGTTCATTTTCATCCGTACAAATTTGTGAACCCGACGTGAAGGATTAATTACTTCTTGTTTTCTTTCTTTCATTGCTATTACCACATCTTTCCATTTCTTTCCCTATTTTTGTAGGTAATTTACACCTTTTAAAGTATGTCCGGAAGAGATTTTGGTGGGCTATTTGGCTTTGATAGATATTTCACAATTGTAACCATAAAAATCCCCTTCTCTTTCAAGGTGGGGTGACAATTACAAAAGAAACGTCCAAACGTCCCTAGTTACACTTAAAACCCCATTGGCTATGTAAGGGTGGAGAAGGTCGATCAACCATTAGACATGCAATACAAACCAACCCTGTTTGGAAATAAGGGATAAAATATGAGGAATAATCCCTCACAGAATGCAATAGATAAACTAATATGTAGAAATTATTATAGATCTCAAATAAAATCAGAGAATAAATAACACAACACAAAGAGACAATATTTAATGTGGTTCACCCAATTTGGGCTACACCCACCAAGAATCACTTGCTCGATTTTATTACAAGCCACCGCTCTCTCAATACAATACCCAGATCCGTTTGAGCTATGCTCAACAAACTCTCTAATTCACACCCGAATTCAAAACACATCCGCAATACATTTGCTTGTTCATCTATCATATGCATAAGACCATATAAATAGACAAGCTCGCTAAGCAGTTTTACAAAACTATGGGTATCAAAACCATGGGCAAAACCCGTCCCATAAACCTATGGGTCAAAAACTAGCCCATATGAGAAAAGCACGTTTCCGATATGTGGGTGCATTTTTCGAGGCCAAAAATTTACATGAAAAGTGTGCAGTACCCTTAGTGTACAGTCTTCAACACTTTCACACATGAAAACAGGATCCACAACCTAACAAACCCAATGCAAACCACATTTTTATCACAAATGGAATGGGATCTTACCATGGGGTCTTATCAAGACCTCACATTACCATGCAATCAATAGAGGATGATCTATCTCGCATGAATATATAATGTTCTTCATCGATAGATGAGTATTTGGATAGAATGAAGGCCACATACTCTCGATATTTTAAATACCTATGCCAAGATTATTACTTCTGAGGAAGACAAGAATTATAACACTGAACAATTCATGACAGGTATCATGAGCCTTCTCAATCAAACCCTACACCACAGGCACCCCAACAAGGGACTTAATCCTCTCCCAACGATATCATTTCTACTTTAGTAGGGAGGATTAGAGAACTAGAAAGTTCCCAGACTTCACAACCAACACATGTAGTAGGGAAGAACACAAGGTATCCAGTTGACAACAAAGGATACATCCCTTCTAATGAGCAACCAACACAATATCCTATACAACAAGGTTATCCGATTCATTCAAATCCAGGTGATCTTCTCATAGGGTTAGACACACTAGGGATGGGTCCTCATCCTTCTCAAGCTTATCCTACACAAGGGCTGGCTGGAAGTGTGTTCTCAAATCTTCACAACAGAAATGGCACATTCCCTAGTTTTATGCCCGCTAGTCCATATCCTGGCACTATCCCACCTTACATGCATATGTATTCAAAAACTCTTCGATGGAACTATATACCATTCTTGATCCCTACATGCCATATCAAAGGACCCCATACATTCCCATCAACACTTATAATGCTTCTTATCTAACTCCTCCTCCTCCACCTCCTCATCAAGTATCTTTGATGGTGGAATCTTACACAATGGGTACATACGTTGAGTACTTAAAGGAGCCTCTTGACTTCACCATACATGGTGTCATGCTTCCACGCCCATTTTTGGATCTTCCAAAATTTAAGGGAGAAGGAGACCCAAATGCTCATATCAAGGCCTACGCTACTACTATCAGGGAGTTGCTTCCTTGGGATGTTGTAGTGGCTAAGATCTTTCCAAAGAATCTTGAAGGAATTACATTGGATTGGTATTACCGTATTCCAAAAGCTTCTATACATTCCTTTAAACAACTTGTTTCTGAGTTCATCAAAGCATTTGACATGAACAAGTTGTTGTGTACAAGGATTAGGGAGTTCCTGCATATTAGACAGGAGCAAAATGAATCTACCGCCCATTTCATCTAGAGATGGCGCCAAGTTCTCTATTCCTCTGCAAGTGTGCCCAACATGGACCAAATGGAACTTTGTGATCTTTTCCTTCA
This sequence comes from Taxus wallichiana var. yunnanensis, assembly GCA_018340775.1. NCBI lineage: Eukaryota > Viridiplantae > Streptophyta > Pinopsida > Cupressales > Taxaceae > Taxus > Taxus wallichiana. Next base: position 159,253,716 of record CM031236.1, read on the forward strand.
CTTGCTCAATCAAGAGACTAGGGAGGAAGTCTAAAAGTTTCCTTTCCATAGTTACGAGGAAGTATTGGAAGGTGCACTTCAGATTGATCCAACCACTATTAATAGTGGGCGTAAGACCTATGGTTCTAATGGGAAATCGGTATCCCTAAATCAAAATAATGATGCCAACAACCAAGGATCTAAGGGTGTGAATCATAATCATGGTGCTACCACAAATAGTGCTACTAATCAAGCCAAGAATGTTGGTTTCCCAAACAATGGAAACACTAACAATAACAACAACTTAGGAAATCAAAGAGGCCCTAAAACTGTATCTTCTATCAACACAATCGATGTAAATTGTCCACCGTAAAAACAAAATCAAACCCAAGGCCCAAACCGGTATCAAAACTCTAGCTAAGGGGCAATGAATTATGGTTATAAAAATCAATTTCAAAATTACAAATGAGGTTATAATCAACAACAACAAGATCCTTATCAAAGGCCAAGAGATTATGACCTTGATCTATATTGTGGTTTCCATAAGGTTCGAGGTCATGATGATAGGAATTTTTGTGATTGTAAAAAGTTTCTGCAAAGACTTCCCGAAAACCAAAGGTACTCTTTGTAGACATGTTCCTAGTAAATCCTAAAACAAACATGCAATCTGACTATATAGGCCCTGTAGCTCCTTTGAATGCTAATGTGAGCTTATTTCAAGATCCACTCCCTACACATCCCGAAAATTTCAAAGTGAATTCATAAAACACAAACAAATGCATTCTTATAGGAAATAATGACCATGAAGCCTCTAACTTCTAATAACTCTCGGGTCACTCCTAACCTTGGTTCAAATGATAACACAAATCTTAGGATTAATTGAGCTAGAGGTTGAGCTTGAAATTAATGCAACAACTCGAAGGAGGAGTGTGGTTCACAACCCTTACCGATCTTCCCTTTCCATAGGATGACATTCCTATAATCACAAGTACGAGCCTATGATTTAATATCATATTTGAACAAGACCTTTTATCACATTTCATTTCTAGATTTGCTAAAGAATTCACCTGCGCATCATTCTCGTGTTTCTCAATGCACTAGGTCTTGGTCATCTAATCCATGTTATGCCACCTCCTAGTGCTCAAATAAATCATATTGAATTTGACATACATCCTCCGGATAGAACGATAGGGATATTGGGTTTGTTTTTGATATAGACAAGATGCCATATGATGCCGAGATTTCCCGAAGAGGTGATCCCACCTTATTTGTCTAGGTTTATAACAATTATATTAAGAGAGCCATGATTGATGACGGGGCTGCTGTAAATGTGGCTCCCTTCTCTTTCTTGTAGAAGTTGGGATATGGAGAGACAAATTGTTCCTCTACAAGAAACATGTTACGAGGGTATGACTGTCTTAAAGTGACCTCGATTAGAACCATAGTTCTTCCAGTCATGCTAGGTCCAAAAACCATCTTGATATAATTTTACATTATCGACAGGGAAACAAGTAATAACATGATCCTCAGGAGACCCTGGATTCATCGTATGAAGGTTATCCCTTCTACCCTATTCCAAGAGATTAGATTCCTCCATTTGGGGAAGGTATTTATCACTCAAGGGGATCCTAAGCCCTTCAATATACACTTAGAAAACCTAAAGAAGAAGAAACCACCTGCAACAAAAAGAGTTAGTCCTGTTCACCCCTAGGATGTTCCAAAGGTTGAAGTCATTGACCAAAAACATTTGAGGTGGAAAAAATAGATAGGGGTAAATCAATATCTATGGAAATAGTGTCCAATACGATCACAATAGAAATTATGAAACTCTTAGAGAGTGACGATCCGATCTTCCTCTGTTTAAACCATAGGGAATGGGTAGTCTTCTTAGTTTAGCATCTCTTCCCTCCAATGACCCAGATCTAGGTGTGAACATGATAGAATTAACAAATGAAGAAGGGCAATTTGAGATTGAAATGATGCCCATCAAAACCATCTCTAGGGGTTGTTCTATTCTAAACCTTGGTTTCAACCTATGTGCATTTGAAACTAAGTTTTCGATATCTATGGGCAAGGCCTCATCATTCAACAAGTGTCACAAATACACACAAAACTCCATATAGGAAACAAGACAAAACAATATAATCATGCTCACCCACTCACCATGTCTCAAGAATGTGACAAAGAGGTGCACAAATGCCTCTTTTAGAAAAATGATTTTAATGATTGACATATACACTACATACGGGAAAGGGTTGTTTAGACTCAAGAATGCTAGGCCCTTATTAAAAGAACATAAATTTTGAGGATCGTGGTTCTCCTTTGTGTACTTTTAGGGTGAAGAATTCAATATTTGTCAACTTTCTTCACCTTAGACATCATGACATGCAGTTCCATCAACATTTTCATATGTATATTATTGCATCCACATTGCATTTTCATCTGTCCATTCATTTTGTAAAAATTTGTGATCAAGGAGCTTATTCTTATAGCAATTCCTAAAAACTTTTGAAAACATTGACAAAACATTCAAATCATGTCTCTTCAAACCTTCATAGTATCATCAACTATTTCTAAATCAGTTATCAATCTAAACAAGATAAGACAAAGTTTTGATGGTAACCATACCAAGGCCTGCATACTTGGTTCTACTTTTGGTCTCTTCCTAGGTTGGGTGTCTTTGCCCATGGTTTGTTCTAGAAGCTTCATGGTGTCACATCTATCCCATATACATCTCCTTGGAAATAAGAGCATTCTAAACATTTTTCCCAAATAAGTAAGTCAAATGAAAATCCACATAAAATTTTATTTTTACACATTTCCTTGCCCTACCAACCTTTGGTGTTGAGCCTGCATCTCTTACTAGTGACATAGGGTTGGGAAAGGAGGAAATTCCCTTACTCGTCTGTTCCTTATCCATGGTGATGAGCCCACACTTCTTATTGGTAGTATGGGGCAAGGCGTAGGGGGTCTCTTTGATAAACTTGAAAGTTACAAATTAGTCAAACATTGTGAAATCATAAATAAAAAACAAAGTGAGTTAGATGTCCAAAATTCCAAGAGAGTTTAAAACCCCAAAACTAGATTTTTTCAACCAAGTGGCCATCTACGGATCCAAGTCTAGATAAACTGCAAAACAATTCACATTCTAAACTATGAAGTAGCTTGAGTAGAGTAAGGTTGTAGCGTCCCAATTTGGTTCTGTCAAACCTCTGTCTTTCTCTCATCACTGCCATTCAACAAATTTTCATAACTTGTGCCCTTTCTAACTCTTGGTGTTGAGCCCTCACATATTACTAGTTGTGTGGGGTTAGGAGTGGGGCAAGTACATCTATTTATCGTATCATTGTATCATCACGTTTTATCAAGACAATATGAAGTACCAAAGATTGCAAAAGAAACTAAGTTTAAGATCACATTGTGTTTGCATCATCATATATCAGCAACATAAAATACAAAAAGAAATCATTTTGTTTATCATTCACATCCATTGCATACATTCTGAAAAGCATTGAAAAGTGGAAATTCTAAACATCTAGAGTACACATGAGAGATAAGCCAAAAGAGAGTCAACTCAGATACGATGGAATACCAAACAAAAATAGAGTTTGTATATATTGTAGTAGATCAAGTTTGTATACAATGTCATCATGCACTAGGCATGGTCAAAATGATCGCAATGAGCCGAAATATACAAAAATCCATATAATATCAAAAATGGTATCAAAGCAATAAAGGTTTAATGACCTATCAATCCTGAAGGATCCCTCGAATGGTGCACGACCGCATCTAGGGGCTCTGCTATGGCTATGATAATGCTGAGAATGGACTAAATGGTGTGAATGCTCATGGTGGCACCCTGCTTCCCATAGCCTCACTGTGAGAGTGGCTCCACCTCATCAGGCACTCAGCAGTCTCATATCTAGCTACCTGGGTACAAAGGGAGGTCACTATCTCTTCCACCTTCCAGATAGGAGTGAACACATTAGTATTTCAGCCAATGGATAAGGGTTGTCTTGAATCCACAGACAACTCGGCCCGGGTCTTCCCGAGGGTATCAATAGGGTGTCCATGCATACCCGATTAATGAGTTCTCACCACTCATGTATAGACAGTTGCAAAAAAAAAAAAAAAAAAAGAGAGAGAGATATAATGAGCTAGAAAATCAAAGAACACAAATCAAGAGGAGAATGCTAATCTAAACATACAAAAATAAATAGATGAAATCAAGAAAGGAGTACCAAACATACTTTGGTCTCTCGGGCATCCATATGGGATTAATAGTTGTGGCTATAGGTACTCGGTGGCTGCGAGGCCTCACCAAATTCAGGGTGTTACACTATCAATCACGAGACTCATCGTCCTCTCCTAGTGTCTCCTCCATGACTATGGTCTCTCTCTCTCGCACTCGCCTCCTTGTGCATTGCTCTGAGGATCTCTTGAGTGTCATGCCACTCAGGGTTACTCTCCTCTCCCTCGAAGGGGATGCCCCTCATCCTCTTCCCGACCTCCTCTTCGATAGACTCCCCCTCTATATCATCTCCCTTATCCTTCGAGAATCAGAGTCCAACTCAATCAGCTCATCATCCTCCCCACTATGAGTAGGAATTGCCAAAATCTGAAGTAAGGGTGCATGAGGGGTACTAGCTACCCAAAGTGAGCACATACCACCCTGTCTAAATGCAATAGGCATGCTAGGAGTAACCACTGTCCAACTGGGATCCCCTCTAGGACCCCTCCGAGCCTCCCGAATAGTCCTATAATCAAGATCCTCTCGAGCCTCCCAAAATGTTATGTCCCTAATGTCCCTTAATTCTAAAGGGACACTAAGGACATGAAATTGTGCCTCATCCTTACTCATCTTTATTTCAATATTTTAAAACCCCTTCCGCTTCTTGCTTCGAGTTCTCCGTGCACAACTTGCACTACAACTTCCTCTATAACTTCTTTCCATCAATCCACAATTGATGAAATAAAAACAACTTATCTAAAGTAATGAAATCCTCTACCCCATGGTAGTACATAGGTCTCGAGAAGGAATATTGATCAAATGAAGAACGAAGAAGAAGAAAAAAGTAGAGAAATATTCCATGGCCGTGAAATATAAATTTGGAGAGATCTTGCAAACCACTACACATGTAATGAAAAACCATTTTTTGTTTCTCATTCCTCTTGAAAAAACCATAAAAAACTCACCTTCAAATCCTCATTTTGTAGCATAGAATGTTCCTAGCAAAGAAATCCATGTCTTTGCACATAGGGGGAAAAAGCTTGATTTTCCATCAAATCGGTAGCTGAATCGAGGAAAAATTCATTAGTAGAATAAGATGAAAAAACCCACAAAAAATGTAAGTTTTGTTGCAAACAAAAGAAAAAAAAGACATGTAATTTTTGAGGTCCATTAATGGCTTCCACGTTCAGAAGCACTGATAGGTCAAGATTTTAAAACTTTAAAATCTCTCAAACTATTGAGTGAATAGGTCCAATATTTCATAGGGATGATATTGGGAAATAACCCATATCGAAAAACTTCATTTCACAATGATCCAACTACTGGAGGTTTACTTTCCAAAAATAACATGTTTCTACATGAAGGAATGGCATTTCAGGAAAGTTGTTAATTAAAGAAACTACAAAAGAGGCATTAAACACATAAGATGTATTGCAAGGAGAGATTCGAAATGGTCATCTTGGTCCAAAATTGAAACTTACTAAAAATAGTAAGTGGTCCCACGATCACCTTCCAAAAATAGAAAATTGATCCAGAAGGTGAGAGGAATGCAGGGAGAAAAGGAAATTTGAGTTGCAACATCCAGTTGAGGTTTGAGGTAGTTGATTTTTCATACTTACTAAAAATAGTAAGTTACTTTTTCTAAAGAAATCATGAAGCATAAATGGACATAGCAGAAGCCGACGTAACCTTTGCTTCCGAGTAAGAGATAGAAAAAGTGTAGTCTCTATCATCATACTATGTAGAGTAGGTGACAGTGAGGATGTCAACAATGTATTTCAACACTCATTTCATGCTTCAATTGGTATGTGGGAGGTGGAATTCGTAGTCGACACTATCAGATCATTCATAAGATGCTTCATCAGGATCATGTCCAAATCAACCAAGCAGTATGATAATGTTATAGGGAGTCAGGACAAGATTTGTTCCAAGGCTCCAGTCCCTTCAGTGGAGGATCTTCATGAGTGATACTCATGGCCATCAAATGAGTCATTGATGAGTTATTAAAAACTTATTTCACGATGTTCACATGTCATCCAAAGGAATTTTCTCAAAGTGTACACAAATGCTCAGAGATTCGAGTTCATCATTTTGGAGTGCTTCATCGAGTCATCTAGAAGGATCAACGGGATTTATCAGAGGTGGAATTTGTCATTATCAACATCATTCTTCCTTCTTCTCATTTCTCTCTCTCTCTCTCTCTCTCTCTTCTCCCCATAATTTCTCTCTCTCAATATTCTAATTATGCATTGGGGTTGCATTTTTCATATGTCTTAATATTTCTAATGTAATAAGTCACCTTTATGTTATAAAAAGTAACTTAATGTTTTCTAGGAAGGTGAAGAGTCTTAAGTCATGTCAAGACATACAAAGAGTCATTGGGAGTATGTGAAAAGTCATTTCTCTTCCTATAAATTGTAAAGCCATTCCCATTTCAAAGGGATGGTGATTGATTTTGTATACTCAAGAGTGCATTGAGAGAAAAAGGAGATAGCAAAATTCTTCCATTTCCCCATTCTCAATTTCCTCCATTTCTCCACTATGTACAACTTTTGATTGAGAAATTAATACAAGAAGAAGGATTTTATAGCTTTCTTTGACTAAGGGAATTCTTGATACTTGGTGATCAAGAATTCTATTTGGTCTTATTGCTACTTGCAGATTTGTTTCCTCTTAATTTTAGTGCATGTGATGAAACTTCTAACTAGTGTGTGTGGAACCTTATTTTCTACATGTAACATTAGTTCTCCTACATCTTTTCTCACTCCCCTTTCTTGCTCTTCAGATGAAGTCTTCCCTAGCAAGATATTGCTAGCTTTGGTGTAGGTCGGTGGAGTGCCCTATTGGATCCCCAACCATAAGGCCACCTAGAGAAAATCCACCTTTTCACTCGCACATGCACATGGATATACAATAGATGCATCGATTAAGTAGAGGGAATTAGACTCTCAGAGCATTGGCAAAAAGTTCATCAATTTTTCTTCGATAATTTTTCTTCACCAATAGTTTTGGCACCCACCATGGGAATATTTAGCAACATCTACACCCAAAATATGATTGTAAGGTCCAAAAATAAAAAAATCAAATATTGAAAAAAAAAAAGAGAGTCATGGAAATCCATTTGTTGAAAGATTCACTTTCAATTCCTACACATGACCTTTCATATTCCATAGTGTCCTTTTATATTTCCACGCAAAATTTCCAAAAGTTGGCTGAAAGGAGATACACCAGGTTGAATAGATTGAGAGGAATTGTTGAACTCGCTTTCAATGATTTGAAAAATCTAGAAAGGAAGATTTAGAGATAGTCCCTACTATTTTCTCAAGCCTCATCCCCATCCGGGTCTTCAAGTAGTTCACTTGTAAATCCCATCAAAACTCTATATGATTCCCCTTAAAATTCTTCCATTTTTGACCGCCATTGAGCTTTGAGTTCCCAGAGGAAGAAAAATTTATAGGAGCAAGAGAAGAAACAAAAAATGAAAACGAGGATGAAATAGAAATACCTCAACCCATTGTTCCATGGGGAAGAATAAATACCGCTTGCTCTCGAACAACCTCTTGATGATCTACCAACAGTTCCCGTAAAAACTTTCCAAATTTCAAAGGTGATGGTACACTTAGATACTTGAAGAACATATCACCGCTTTCACCACATCATGCGTAGATTTATTGGAGTTAAACATGAAGAGGATTCCATAAGGTTGTTCATGGAATCTCTCTAATAAAAAGTAAGGTGTTTATCTCCTAGAAGATCCATCATGATCTTGAATGACATCGATACAGGAAAGATTTAAATCAGAATAATGTTGACCTCTGGGAGGCTCAAATGAAGATGACGAAGAAGATACACCCAACTTCTCATGTGTGGTATTCACTGATACATTCTCGGTATGAGAAAGGAGCCTCTTCCTCTTTCAATGCTAAAAACACAAAGACTAATGATTCTCTTGTGGTGAATCCAAAAAATAAATAATCATTGGAGGATCTCTATCTCCCACCCTCCATGGATTCCATCATTGTTAGAGCCAAATCATGTAGAAGTAAGAAACAATCCATCACTGTAAAAATTTCAAGTGAAGTCTTTGATGCCTCTTCCAATTCTAAATCTAAATTTTCTCAAAGAAAATCTAGTACTTTGAAATCTCCTAATATTTTCAAAATTCCCTCCATTCCTGAAGCATAAACCTTACTTCAGAAACCTACCTTGAACATGACTGAAAAATGAGTCCCTTTATTCCCTTTTTCCACATCTTTCCTTTGAATTCATAGAGGTGATGAATATGAAAAGAGCCAAGGTGTAGATTACCAAACTGAATATCTACAAAATCACCTCAAACAATTCAAGAGATATTTTTAATACATAAGGAGTGGTAGTTTAACACCTAATGTTATAGCTCATAGTTCTAAAGTAATACACCAAACCTACCTACACCTCCCTCATAAAACATGCTTTCACCTTTGGAGTGTATCCAAGATTGATAAGGTTAACCTTTCTATGTCCCTTCTCGTTGGAGAGTTCTATTGAAAAAATGCATAATAGATTTTGGTATCCTCCAAAAATGTGATGCCTATAAAAATCTACACACACCCAAAATTACAGTGCTATATTGTAAACAGGAAAATGGTTACAAGAATCCCAATGATGATTCAAAATCCTTTCAAGAAGGTGATTCGAGCTCCAAAATAGAAATTCATAGTGTATATTTAACAAGAGTAGCATATATGGCCTTTACTTAACTTTTCCATGCTTTTTCCATCTCCCCACCTCTTTTTGTGCTTGTTTTGGCTCGATTACACTAAACCATGCCTACATACCACCGGGTGGCGGTTCTCAAATCTCCACCGGATCTAGCGAGTGAGGATTGTCTTGCCAACTTTTCCAGATTCTTCATGCGTGTTTTGACATGCGATGATTCACTTAATTTTGCTTTTAGAACGCATCCGTGAGCCAAATTGGCTAAAAATAGCTTTGTTTTCTTGGTTCTCCTTACTCCTATTTTAAATAAGATTTAATTAGTTAGAACTACCTCTTCAATGCCTTGAATACATGCACCAAGTAACCTTCTAGCCTCCATTCCTATATATGCCATGCTTAACTATGAAAAAGGCTTGAGAATTTTGTGTATCTTGTATTGTTTTTCTGCCATAGTCTTGTTAGGAATTACATAGCCAAGCTCAGATCTCTTGTGCTATCTCTCTTCTACTTGCATTACATCCAGATTACTTCCAAACTCTCATTGCTCAAGTGCCATCCTCTTATTTCTATTCTTTGCATTCCCAATCCCTTGGACTCACATGAACACTCAGAGAAAGAAAGGAAAGAACCGAGGGGAAAAATAATGATACTACTGGATTATCTAAGGTTCATTGCTCTTCAGTGTTGGATTTGTGTATTTGTTTACTTCATTTATCAAGTTTTCAATTAAGAATTATTAAATTTCAATTGCACATCAAATAAGTAGAAATCAATTTATTTTCATTTGCAAGTAATTAGTTAATTTCAAGAGGGTTTGAATATTTCAAAGTTATAACCCGGTGACGGATCCTCTTCTTCCCATCCTTATGGATCGAAGGAGAGAATATCTTAGGAGGTTGTCTACACATCATAGATCATTTGGAAAAGTTCTTATTTTAATTTAGTTTAGTTTCCATACACTCAAGACAAGTGAATAAGCACACCGGGTTATCTCACGTATTTAGTTTTAGTGTATAAGTAGATTTAATTATTTAGTAAAACTAAGCAAATTGTTGTTTGTGACTAAGTATTTCATTTTTGATTTTTTAGATTAATTTTCTTACCATGACTCCAAAATCATATATTGTTTTTCTTTTAGGTTACATGGACACTTCATAGCTATATCAACACTTAGATTCAAGTTAGGAAAACAAACCATAGGGAATTTACGCTACTCATTCATAGCCTCTAAATATCTCCTTTATCAATTTGGCTACTGGAGATCACACTACCGATCTTCGTCACGATCCTCCTATAGTTAGCCAACACATGCATTCAACATTAGTTTCTTGTCACGACCTTAGGGGGTTGAGTGTAGTTGAAGATCACGTGTTCATTTTCATCCGTAAAGTTGAAGGATCTCAAACTCACATGACTCCACCAGATAGCTCTTGTTACTCCTTGGAGTCAAAAGAGGTCCCACTTGTAGGGAAGGTAAAAGATGCATAGGTGGATCTTGCCAAATTTCTAGATAAGAAGGTTTTAATGATGATTTTGGTAGCAGACATTCCAACTTCATTTGGAATGTTGCTAAGTAGGGTTTTTTTAGGAATTTGGGGGTAAAATTCAGATGAATTGGTCTTTAATAACCATACTAGTGAAGGGATACATGGAGAAATTGCTTCCAGAGAAGAAGATGAGGTACACTGTGAAAAAGTATGGAAGTCTAAGAAGCCAACATATTGTATCAAAATAATAGACAGATGAATCACTTTATGACAACCGAGGAGGAAGATGATATTCCCATCTTGATAGGACTAGACATGCCTTCCAAGAGAGGTATGGACCTTGAAGAAGCACTAAGGATATTTGAGTTCAAGAGGGAATACCTAAATTTACCGATGATGCAAAAGCTAAGAGGAAAGAGGAAATGATTCTTGATGATTTTCAAGCAGAAAAATAAACTTATGTGCTTATTTGTGATGAGGAGATATTCTCATTTCCATTCGAAGATAAGGAATCTCTTGATCATGTCATGTAGGAAGAGACCAAGCCATTCATGATGAACCCTCAAATAGAGGGAAAAAATCATTTGTACAAGAACTGCTTAAGAGTGAAGAATAAACATAAGATCATGAGCTCATTCTTGAACTCTTGATGTAATCCATGAATCTACAAGACAAGCGTGAATCTTGATTTGAAAGCCTCAATAGTGTAAAAGTTGGCCATGTTGAAACAAAGTAAGATGAGAAATATGATGCCCCCCTGAGCCAATGGTTGATAGATGCAATGATGAAATCAGGTATTTTCTTTCCCATTTGAAGAGGAAGACTCTTTCCATGATGAAGAAATTAAAAAAGGAGTTTTGAGGCCTTTGAAGATGAAGCTCCTCTTGACAAAGGAGTGATAGAATGCAATGATTCCCAAGATGATGAAGTAATCCCTCCGGATAGTTTCCTTGAGCTAAAAAATAAATATTCTTCGAAGGTGTCCAAAGATGAGCTGTAGGAAGTAACAAAGGAGATCTCCGTGCAAGAACTATTAGATGCAATAGAAGTTATGGAAGACCTCGAGATGATTCTTGATCTCTTAACTCGTGTCATGGCCATATAAGACAAGTATGAGGTTACTTCTAATCCTCCATTCAATCTTCAAGAACCTCATAATGAAGTAGAGATAAAGGATGAATCTAAGGTTTCTCATGGAGAAGATGTCAATGAGCATAGATTCGAGAAAAAAATAATCAAAATATTCAAGAAATTTGAATGAAAATCAGCTTTGGGGAAGCGATGAGATGCTCAATGAAGAATCAGCTATGTGGATAAACATGGAAGGCAACTGGCACTATGAAACTGATTTAAAGAGCATGAAGGAAATGAAATTTCTAAGTGAAGGCTTGAACATCAAGAAGCTCATGTAGACTCACTCCTACCAAGTACATAGACAATCATGAAAGCACCTAGATTTCATAAATAGTTAAGGAGAGGAGGATACTTTCTGAATTAGTTAATGGCTTCGTGGAACAACATCATTTGGTGTTTCCCACTCAGGGGTAACTTTTGAGAAGAAAAGTTCTTCAGTGAAAGTGGGTTGTCCCCTCCTTGTACCATAGGTGATTGCTAGGTGTGTTTCCATTTATGTTGTGTGTGTGTGTTTCCTTTTGTGTGTGTTGTGTGTTTCCATTTCAGGGTTTTGAGGTGTGTGTGTGTGTGTGTGTCTTCTCTCTCTCTCTCTCTCTCTCTCTCTTGTTGTAAGTTGTACATGACTTCACAGGGCCCAATGGATAAGGTACTGTCAATGGATTATATGGTCTAAGGTTGAGATTCTGGATTCTCCAAGTCATGTCTTTTCTACTGCTCATTCCATGTCATGTCCCCAAGATAGAGCTAGTTGTTGTCATGCAAATGTGCAACATGGAAATTGACGATTTCCAAGCATGACAACTATACCCCTATGTCAAAATTTCAAGTTTTACCCTTCCAAGACACCTCGGGTCTACCCAATCAATTCAGTGACCTCCCAATTGATGTTAACCATCCCCTAGATGATTTAGGAAAGTCAATTCAAAACCCCTAGGTGATTTTAGGAGTTCATTGAAAATGCAAACTTGGGTAGTTGTGGGAAGGGCTATCACTTGGCCTTCCTAGGACTGGAGCAACCCCATGGAGTGAATAGAGAAGAAAAACCAGACATGGAAGTGAATCAAATGTCTTGAACATCATGAAGTGATTTAGGAATATTCAGGAAGGATTTGAGAGAAGTTGGGGTAGTTTCACTAAAATCAAGGTTCACAAGCCTAGGTAGTGCACATGCCAAAAAAGGTTGTTGAGCTTTGGAAGGTGATTCTGGGAGCTATGATTGAGTTAGGAGAAAAAAAGACATATTCAGAAAGGGAATTCCAAGCCCTACAAGATGGTGAAATCATATTTTTCACAACACCTTTGGCACAATAGGTTTATAAATTATTTTTTCCATGCATAACTAGTGAGCTAGATAAAAAATATGATTTTTAGGATCAAATGGAGGAATAAATACCTGATACCCCCACCATTGGATTCAGAAGGAAATTTTAAGTCAATATCATATAAAATTTCATCAAAAACTTCCATCGGGAGCTCAAGTTATCATCGTTTCAAGTTGCCCTCTAGGAGCGAGTTTGGGAGTTAGTCAAATTTTGAAACAGGACACGTGTCAGCTCTAGGAGCCTGGCACAATTTCATGTCCCTTACGTCCCTCAAGAAAAGGGACATCAAGGTCAAAAAAATTCACCCAGCCCCTATAAGCCCTCTGGATCCTCATATGACCTCTCGGACCGCCAGTTCAGCTCCTGGGAGCTAGTGAAGCCTTCATCCCCTCACTCGATTGGATGAAGTGCCAGGCGTGTCGCGACTAAGAGTGTTATGAAATTTGATGTCCCTATTGTCCATTTTTTATGAGGGACATAAAGGTCAAGAAAATGTGCCTAGCCCCTCCAAGAAGCCTCATGGTTCCTCATGTGACCACTTCTAAACCCCCTAAGTGCTTTAAACATTTTTTAGCCAAATCCCCAATCGTTAGATCTCCGCCACATGTTCACAAACAGAACCACTTATAATTTATGTCCTCACATCCATTAATTCTTAAGGGACATCAAGGAAATGAACTTGTGCCTCATCCTCACTCATTTTTATTTAAAATTTTTATAACCCCTCATGTTTCTTGCTTCTAACTTCTAACTTTTCAACTTGCACAACTTTCTATGCACAACTTCCTCTGTAACTTCTTACCGTCACTCCACCATTGATGAAATCTCAAAAGATATTTGCTATAAAATTAAATCCTATACCCCATGGTAATATACAGGTCTCATAAGGAATATTGATCAAATGAAGAACAAAAAATGAAGAACGAAGAAGAAGAAACAGAGAAATCCTCCATGGCCGTGAAATAGAAATTTAGAGAGATCTTGCAAATCATGCACACACGGAATGACAAACCATTTTTTCTATTCATTCCTCTCAAAAAACCATCAAAAACTCACCTTAAAACCTCCCTCCTTTTGTAGCGATAAATCTCACAAAAAAGAAATCCATCTCTTTATGTACGAGGAAAAACTTGATTTCCCATCAAACCTAAGCAACCAATCGAAAGAGAAAATTTCACCGGTAGAATAAGAAGAAAAAACCCATATCAAAAATGTAATTTTCATCAAAAGAAGAAAAAACTAGACCTGTAATTTTTGAGGTCCATTAATGGTTGTTGTGTTAGAAGCATTGTCTAGGTCAAAATTTTAAAACTTTAAAATCTCCCAAACTATCGAGCGGATAGGTCCAAGATTTCAGAGGGGTGATATTGGGAAAAAACCCATATCGAAAAACTTTGTTTCACAGTGATCTCGACCACCAGAGGTTCACTTTCAAAAAATAGCAGGTCTTCTACATGGAGGACTGCCATTTGGGAAAGTCATCAATTAAAGAAACTACGAAAGAGGCATTAAACACAAAAGATGTATTGCAAGGAGAGATCATCGAAATGGTCATCTTGGTCCAAAATTAAAACTTACTAAAAATAGTAAGTGGTCCCATGAGCACCTACCAAAAATAGAAAATTGATCTAGAAGGTGAGAGGAACACAGGGAGAAAGGGAAATCGAGTTGCAACATCTAGTTGAGGTTCGAGGTAGCTGATTTTTCATACTTACTAAAAATAGTAAGTTGTTTTTTCGAAGAAATCATGAAGCATAAATGGACAGGGTAGAAGCCGATGTAACCTTTCACTTTCGAGTAAGAGATAGAAAAAGTGTAGTCTCTATCATCATACTATGTAGAGTAGGTGACAGTGAGGATGTCAACAATGTCTTTCAACACTCATTTCATGCTTCAATTGGTATGTGGGAGGTGGAATTCATAGTCAACACCATCAGATCATTCATAAGATGCTTCATTAGGATCATTTCCAAATCAGCCAAGCAGTGCAAAAATGTTATAGGAGTTAGGACAAGATTCGTTCCAAGGCTCCAGTCCCTTCAGAGGAGGATCTTCATGAGTGATACTCATGGCCACCGAATGAGTCATTCGACAGTGTTTTTAAACACTTAGTTCATGATGTTCACATGTCATCCAAAGGAAGTTTCTTAGTGTGCACAAGAGTTCAAAGATTTAGAGTTCATCACATTAGAGCGCTTCATCGAGTCATCTGGAAGGATCAATGGGCTTTATTAGAGGTGGAATCTATCATCATTGACATCATTCTTCCTTCTTCTTCTTCTCTCTCTCTCTCTCTCTCTCTTTCTCTCCCCAAATTTCTCTCTCCTCAATATTCTAATCTTGTGTTGGGGTTGCACTTTTTTGTATGTCTTAATGTTTCTAATGTAATAAGTCACCTTTATGTTATAAAAAGGGACTTAATGTTTTCCTAGGAAGGTGAAAGAGTCTTAAGTCATGTTGAGACATACAAAGAGTCATTGGGGAGTATGTGAAAAGTCATTTCTCTTCCTATAAATTGTAAATCCATTCCCATTTCAAAGGGTTGGTGATTGATTTTGTATACTCAAGAGTGCATTGAGAGAATAAAGGAGATAGCCAAATTCTTCCATTCCCCATTCTCAATTTCCTCCATTTCTCCACTATGTACAACTTTTGTTTGAGAAATTAATACAAGAATAAGGAGTTTCTATCTTTCTTTGACTAAGGGATTTCTTGATACTTGGTGATCACGAATTCTATTTGGTCTTATTGCTACTTGCAGAGTTGTTTCCTCTTAATTTTAGTGCATGTGATGAAACTTATAGCTAGTGTGTGTAGGAAGTCTTCCCTAGTAAGAGATTGCTATCTTTGCCACAGGGTCAGTGGAGTGCGCCTGTTGGATCTCCGAAACAACAAGGCCATAAGAAAAATCCACCTTTTCACTTGTTCATGCAAATATGGTAGCTGCACCAGTTAAGTAGAGGGACTTAAGACTCCTAAAGCATTGGGAATAAGTTCATCAATTTTTCCCGATAATTTTCCTCACCAACACATCCTTTGGTGTAGTTAGATGCATGGGCTTCATTAGATAAACATAATATAATAGCACATAATGAAGATGATGCTTCCATAAGAGAGGAAAGTATTTTGGTTTAAGATGTGGTTGAGTATGTTGGTCTTTGGTAAGGTGATGTGTTTCATCTTGGTGTATTTTTATTACATGTATGATTTCGTTAAGTTTTGGTGTAAGGTTGGGTGCTTCCTGAAATGAATAGCTCAACACAACTATCGTCTTTGGTTAGAGTAGGCACTTGGTTTGGTGACTTATGCTAGTTTGTGGCATTGTGTTCGTTCTAAAAGTACCAACATCGGTCAAGGAACCAAAATTAGTCACAAAGGGTAACCAATACCGGTCAGTGAATTGTGGCTGGTCTCTATGACAACAAGTTTGCATAGGTTTTCTTACAACAAAAGAGGACATGAATGGTTCAGTGTCCTATTTTGGAAGATCAGGTTTCTGGCATAATGTGTACAGGTAGAAATGGTGCAGATCACTTCAATGTTTGAATCAGAAAGAGGACAGAGTTGGCTCGGTTAGTCTAGTGAGACTTTGGGTCAGGTATCTCTATATGGTTCATGTTTTATTTCCTTCATTTGAAGAAAGCGGTATTATGTTTATATTGCATGTACAAGTAAAATATGCACCATGTATATTTGGTGTGTTTAAATTAAATTTCCAGGATGTGTTGGAATCTTGAGGACAAGGGTATCTAGTCTAAGGATGATATCCTCAATGGAAATTCATGTTTAAAACACACGATTGCGAGTAAAAAGATGTTGAGTACATAGGATGAAAATAAGGTGATTCACCTACTTTACAAGAAGTCCAAAATTTTGTGACATAGAAGTATTCTTTGTTAAGAAGGGAATCAGGTTTATATTTCTTTCATTTGGTTTTATTTCTCATTGATATATATATATATATATATATATATATATATATATATTGGAGCTTTTGAGCTTGTTATCAGAAGCAGTGTAGGGGAGTTCATGTTGAGTGGGAGAAATCCATGGTTGTTGGCATTGCAGGTTGGACACATATGCACATGTGGAGTGAGAGGAGTATGTTACTATTTAGAGTAGCATGAGGCACAAGTGGTTTTGGAGGACATCACGACTTTGTAGGTATTTTTGATTTTATTACATGGTGATGTCACTTCTGGTTTTATTTTGTGGTTCTTGGATATCCTTTGGGATGGCAGTTGATGGTTGATTCAGTTGGGTGAAGAAGAGAAAGCAGGTTTCAATGTTTGAAGGGTTAAGAAGGAAAATTTGTTACAGGTTTGACAATAGTGTATATTTACCATTTATGGATGGTACCCTTTGTTTTCTTTCATCTTGGTTGGTGTGCAGAGTATGTTGATGACATGTTTGTTGGTATTTGCACTTATTATTAGTAGCATGGTTTAACATGGTTGTTTTTTGTTGATATTGATGAGCA
This sequence comes from Taxus wallichiana var. yunnanensis, assembly GCA_018340775.1. Taxonomy (NCBI): domain Eukaryota; kingdom Viridiplantae; phylum Streptophyta; class Pinopsida; order Cupressales; family Taxaceae; genus Taxus; species Taxus wallichiana. The sequence continues at coordinate 159,271,047 of CM031236.1, forward strand.
CAAGATTCATTTGACTTTGGAGTTAGTTGGTGGAAGACTTGGAGCTTCTGGAGAGCTTGGTGATATGGATGAATGTACATGGTGAGTTTGTACATGTGGATAGATTTTGTTTTTTGATTCTATGATGATGCAAATATTTTTTTTGCACATGGATGCCTATGAGCATGGTTGAGATGCGTATGAACATGGTTTAGATGCCTTGAGCATGAGTATGGGATGTTTATATTTCCTCTTGTTACTATGTTACTCCATGATAGATATTATACAGATGGTTATCTTGGACATGCTAGTTGTTTATGTAGGGTTGGATTTGTAGATTACAAGTGTTTGGATTATTTGAGTTATGTAGGTATTATGGATGCATCCACTAGTTGCATGTAGTACTCATTTGGGTTTTATAGACATAGGATCTAGTTTTCTTTCGCATATTCCATTTGACTTGTCTTTGGTCAATTGCATTGGTGGTAACATGGAGACATGGATAAATGGTTGGAGAACATGGTTGGATGGCTATGGTTGCGATAAAATTTTAGTACCTTAGTTCGATTAGGAGCTCTTACGGTGTGTTAGTCATGATGGATTGATTGCATTAGAGGATTGGTGTTATGATTCGGTGGAAACTTGATGTATTGATAGCTTGGATATCACAAATTAGTAGTAGCTTTGTGTAGGTATATGGTAAGTCATTGTTTGTTATCTTCCTCGGTTTTAGAAGACAATTTATTATTCTTGACTAATTGAGATAATTGTTAAAGGAAAGAATAATTGGTCTTCACGAGTATGTAGAGGATGGTGATGTACAAGTACAGGTACAGAGGTTCAGAAATTTATCTCCAAGTGGGAGATTGTTGGGTTGTGGAGCTAGATTGATTCACAATGAGCATGCATTACAAGTGGCTAGTTTACACAGTAACCGATGTTGATTAGATAAGCTGCCATATCTCAATAGATTAACCACCATTTTTCAGCGAGATGAACCACCATCGGTCAAGAAACCAACATTGGTTTCTTGTGCGTGGAAGTTTATATTTAACTCATGGGAATTAGATCTAAATTTAGTTATAAAGTGAATCTAAAGGTTGTAAATGCATAGCTAAGTTGACCTAAGTTTGTATATGCTTATATAAGCATGAAAGCTAGGGTTAGAAGGATGATGACATGTAATTGATTATTATTACATGTGGAATCCTTGGTTGAGAGGATGAAGAAGAAGAATATGGTTACATGAAGACAAAGCTTCCATGGAGAGAAGTTAGACAGAAGGAAATAACATGTACATATGAATGGTGAGAAGAGTGTAATGTCTTCTACTATTTCCTTTGTATTGTTTAGTCTCATTGTAATGGCTTGCATAGTATGTAAATCACATAGAGTTTCTTCTTGTAGATCCACATGTTGGTGAAATATTATACTTTGTAGATTCTTCTTGTTAGATCCAAAGGTTATTCTAAGATATTGTGTTGTTAGATCCATGAGATCATGTTGTATTGATGATCCATGCAGATCTAGTTATTGTAGAGGAGGTTGTCTTCATGTTTGCACAAGTTGATGTAGTGATGGAGAGACAAAATTACTTCTTAGTGCATAGTTATAGTTGCACATATGGTAGACCCATGTGAGAGGTCTTGTTGTAGATCCACAGAGAGCTTGGTTATAGTTCAGAGATGCAGTAGTTCCTGGTTATGTGAGATCTTCTGGTGGTTTGGAGGCATGGTTGTAGTGCACTCATGGAGATCCATTTAGAGATCTAGAGAGAGGAGATACTCTTGGAGAGATGCATTGTACTCTTGTGGGAAGAGTTGGTTTGTACTCTTGTTCATTATTATATATATGAGATCTCTATCTTTGGTGGACGTAGCCCATATTGGGTGAACCATGATACATGTTGTGTTATGTGTGTGTACATTGTTTTGATTTGGATTTATCTTTTTACACTTCCACTATTGTAGATTTTGGGGAATTGATTCCATTTATGCATTCCATATTCCCAACATAATGTTTCACGCTAGCCAATAACCACTCCCACCCAGCCCATCACATCCTTCCATTTCATCACCTATGGACTCCAACCAACATATTGCCATACATATAGGTGATGAGGAGTTCACAAGATTACTTGATCAAAACCCCTTCGTCTTGTAATATTACCTCTCTCACTCATCCACCCACAACTCATATGGAAAACTCCTATACAAAATGCGTATATCTATTCCTCCCCACATTGCCCCCACTTCCGCATCATCCACTACTAGTGCATCATTACCCACTTCGTCACATCACCTGTGGTTTCTTAGTTTGACCCCACATTATTAGTATTTTTATACCTATGAAAACTATAATGCTCTTTGATGTATGTCACCCCTTCGACATCTACCATATCATCATCCCCTACCCTTAGTGTAGGCATACCTACATCATTTGCTTCCCATGTACCTTTTGCATCCTAGCCACCTTTGGTGTCGTGCCCAAACTCCCTTAAAAAAATTGTCCTCTCCATCTCATAGTCTCTTCCACCGATCTCCATGAGAGTCTTTATGTCCATCCCACCTACCTACACCTATCATCAACAACCACCTATTTCATCTACCACTTATCCTAGGTATTTTCCCGTGACATCCATCCCGTCCTATATTCCCTCATCACAGTTTTCGTACTCGACACCACCACATACTGGAGTTCCATCCACATCATACCCATATTATCTCCCCTTATACTACGGGGGTGCTCCATCATCATAGCCCATAAATGATCTTATCAAAATGATGATGGAAAATATGCGATGCATAAAAGCATCTATTTCCATCTCGCATAACCATCGACATACGAAGAGATTTGTAATGAGCCCATTCACCATTCTATTTTGATTTTCCATACCCTACACATTGGGAAATGCCAAAATTCAACCGATTTAATAGAAAAGAAGACCCACAACAACATTTGCAATATTTTAAACATGTGTGTTATCTCATTGCTCATGATGACACTTTGCTCCTACAAACATTCCCAATGTCCTTGATGAGACCCACTTTAGATTGGTATAGTGCTCTACCTAGGCACTCCATATTTTAATTTAATTAGGTAGCTTAAGCTTTTCTAGACCACGTTTCTATCAACATTGTCAAGAAGGTCACAATGATTGAATTTTACGCGATATTCTATCATGAGGACGAGTCTATCGTAGACTTTGTCACTCGTTGGTGAGCTTGACTAACCAACTCACATTCCAACTTCCTCAAACCAAGTTAATAGAGTTATTTACCTAAGCTTGTGATAGACACATCTCACCAAATCTCCAAGTCCAAAATTTCCATACATTCAACGAGGCATTCACAATGGTCCAGAAAAAAAATCTGCACTATTGAGGAGAAGAAGTTGCAATTACGTAACAAAAGCATTCCCTTCAAAACTAATGATTCTTCTTCTTTGTCCAAACCAAAAAATAATTATTCTAAAGAAAAAGGATCTGCCAATGCAGTGGTTTTAAAAGCCGGCCCTTCTCATCCATCCAACCAATCAAAACTTTCTTCTAACCTTTCGCCCATTCAAAGTTTCGAGTTCAAGAGGGAACAATGAAAATATAATAGCATTGTAGAACCTTATTATTCTATTTTGGAAAAAATTCTAAAAGCTGGAGCAATCAATCTTCCAGTCGTCAAATTACATACTATTTTTGACCCTTCCCGTCCAAAGTACCTACATGGTACAAGGAGAAATATTAGTGCAATTATCACCATGTTAGAGGTCATAATGATGGTAATTGTATAAATTTCAAAAACATCATCCAAGAATTGTTAGATAATAGAGATCTCATCTTGGATAACCCTAATGCACCGGCTAACCAAAACCTTCACATCTTCAAGAAACTATTTCCAAATAACACCCCATCATCGAACCAAGCCAATGAAACCTCAATTAATGATACAAATATTTATGAGGTCCATGCCATTTTTGATATCATACCGGCTCCTTCCATTTAGTTTCCTCCCATCCCATCTATTGAGGAAATTCTTGCACGAGCTCCTCCACCCATGGAGGAACCTATTTCATCCATTTATCTACCCATGAAGGAGTCTACCTTACCTTATTATTTACCTATGGAGGAGTCTTCCTTATCTTTAGATGCATCTACCCCACTCATCTCACCACCTGTTGAGCAACCCGCATTACCCATTCTTCTACCCATGGAAGAGCCCAACTTACTCTCTTATTTACCAAAGGAAGAGCCTATACAATCAAATTTTCCTCCTCCTCTACCCATAGAGGACCTGCTAGTGGCATCTCTTCTTGTTGGTGATAATTCCCACTAGATTTTAAAGACCCTGTCGATTTACTATCATCTCTTCTACCCATAGAGTCTTAATCCAACCATTTCCTGTCTCACAGACATTATTTATAGGGATTACTACCAAATAAACATCATGCCCCTCCACTTCTACCCTATTCTCATGTTTGGTTGACCACTTGGATTATGTTGACAATTCCATGCTTTGGAGACACCTTGGCTTTCTGTCTCAACTCAAATACGAATGTTGTTTTCAGAAACTTCCATGATCTATCCAAATGTGTTTTAGAAAAGCAAAACCATCTTACCCATGGCAATTGTAATCACCCCTTCTTCATCACCATCACCCACACCTAAACCGTTACCATAAATCAAAATTTCACCTATGCCTAAAACCCTACCTGCACCCATACCTTCACCCACGTCCAAACCCATTACCACATTGGGAGTTATGCCGACATCAAGCCTAGTCCATCCTCCTGTCAAACTGAATTTAGCCACATCCTCACAAGCCATTTTAAAGACTATTCCCCAACCTAAGAGGAAGACCCAACCTCTTAGGCCACATACATCAGCTTTCCCTGCTACCCCTTTATCACCTTCACCACTTCCATCCATCCTAGGTCCACACCCATCAACCTTGGTCAAACAACCTCCTACCCAAGGTAAACCAAAAACAAAACAACCCACCTCCTTGTCACGATCCTCTATTCCACCCAAATTACCTACACAACCTATGCCTTCATGTTACCTACATCCTTTCTACCTCCCATACCTACACCACTTCCTATATCCTCATCATTACCCATGCCATTCCCTTCTCCTCAACCAGTCCTTTCCACATTGTCTCCTACCACCGTCTTCATTGCACCTCCATTATCACCTTGGCTAACCCATCCCCTTCCACCATCTGCCTTCCCTTCTACATCATGCACTCCTTATAAAAATTTACCCAAGAAGGTGCAACCCAAGCCCAAAGCCCCACTACCTTCTAAAGAGGTAGTTAAACCTACACTACCTCCAATAACTAGCTCACCAACTACACCTTTACCCAAGAAGGTGCAACCCAAAATAAAAACCATACTATCTACCAAACAAGTAGTTAAAATTAATCAACCTACGATTCTACCTCAAGTGACACTTCTCCCATTGAAGTCACCCAAACTTCCATCCAGACCCACACTCAATTCACATTGTGATCCATTGGTAGGGTCTTACACCAATATCTTAGCTAACCTTTTGGAAACCTCTATCATCATATTGCCACCACTTAGACCTTACAACCCACTCAAACCTAGACCAGAAAGGTTTGATGATACCAAAATTTACACTTACCATCGTGTGTCATGAAATGATGTATAAAAATATAAGGATCTTAAGACTATTCCCCCAACTATGTCCTCTTGACGAGAACATTGATGATGAGGATATTTTAGATGAGGAGCCCATCCCACCTTCATCTATCACCACATAGCCTCACCCCATACCTATTCAGGGACCTCCATCTCCACCTCCACACCCCTTTTAGCCTCCTCCAACATTTGAGATAAACATGGTCATCGTATAAGAGAACTAGCCCAAAATCCTCCAAAATACCAGTGCACCATACTCCTTTCACAGGACTCTTTTCCTTCACCACTATTTTTCCTATCTTGATACTATACCTTTCATGACACACCTTATTCTTCACCTCAGATTAATATGGTTCAAGTTGCCACTCAAGATCGAAGTAAAAAGAAAGGAGAAAACAAAAACTCACCCACTATACCTTTTCCCAACATTCCATCTCGCACTGCACCCAAAATCACCATCCATGGACTTACATACCCCATTTCGACGGGGTTTCCCATCTTACAATGATCAAGAAATTACACTAGTTTCCTCTCAAAATGTCTTTGTATGACCTCATCCAAACCTCCGAGTCTCACCATCAAGCCCTCATTGAGGTCCTGCAATCTATTGGGGTTTTACCTAATGACCCCACACCTGTCACCACCATTATCACTCCTCATTATGTGGCCACACTCATCACTTCACCTCCATATTCTGCTCCCACTACCATTAATTCAGATCTCAAATAAAATTACAGAATAAAATAACACAACACAAAGAGACAGTATTTAACGTGGTTCACCCAATTTGGGCTACGTCCACCAAGAATCACTTGCTCAGATTTTATTACAAGCCACCGCTCTCTCAATACAATACCCAGATCCGTTTGGAGCTATGCTCAACAAACTCTATAGAATTCACAGCCGAATTCAAAACACATCTGCAATACATTTGCTTGTACATCTATCATATGCATAAGACCATATAAATAGACAATTGCTTAAGCAGTTTTACAAAACCGTGGGTATCAAAACCATGGGAAAAATCCGTCCCATAAACCTATGGGTCAAAAACTCACCCATATGAGAAAAGCACGTTTTCCGATATATGGGTGCATTTTTGAGGCCAAAAAAATTTTACGCCTAATTTTTTTTGAGGCGCCCCGAACCCCTGCGCACCGGGGCTACCGCCTAGGACCCCACTCGGGGCCGGCCGGCCGGCCTGAACCCGCGAGGATACATGAAAAGTGTATAGTACTCTTAGTGTATGAGTCTTCAACACTTTCACACATGAAAACAGGCTCCACAACCTAACAATCTCCCACTTGGAGACTAGTTTTCCTCACGAGCAAGCTTCTCGACCCTTCACTAGTTTTGTGAAGACCAACCAAAAGCTGAACACAACTTTAGTTTTTCCCTTGTGACCACCTTGGTCATCATGTCATGAGGATTTGAGTGGTATGAATCTTCTCAACTTCAACTTCTCTTCCTCCAAAGTTGTCTGATGAAATGGTACCTTAGCTATATATGCTTTGTCCTAGAGTGGAAAGCGAGTTCTTAGCTAGGTGTATAGCACTCGACTATCACTATGCAGCTTACATTCCTCTGCTTATGCCCCTGACTCCTCAAGCAATTGTTGTAACCAAATCATCTCTTTGCTGCTTGCCTCTGTGTGGCAGCAACATACTCGGCCTCGTGGTTGACAAAGCCACCGGCTTACGTAGTCGTGAAATCCAACTCACTTTGTTGTCCCACCTACGGTGTAAATATAACTGTCGTGCTCCTCCTGCTATCTACATCTCCAGCCATATCGAATCTACATAACCACGTAAAGTGGTGTTTGATCCACTATAGCACAAAGCTGTCCCCATGGTCCCTCTCAAATACCGAAGGATCCACTTTCTTGCTTGCCCGATGCTCTTTACGGATCACTCATAAATCTACTCACGACTCCCCTTTGCATGGGCAATATCGAGGCCTAGTGCACACCATAGCATACATCAATTGCCAGCTTGCTGATGAGTAAGGTACCTTGGACATTTGGTTTCTCTCTGCTCTGTCTTGGGACACTTTGCTCCTTTGATAACTTGAAATGGCACTTGCCAAAGGAGTCCCAACCGGTTTAGCATCTGCATATTAAACCTCTCAAGACCTTCTTAATGTACTCTTCTGAGATAAAGTCAGCTTCCGTTCCTTCCTATCCGAGATATCCTCATACCAAGGATTTGTTTGGCTGCCCCAAATCCTTCATATCAAAGGATTCACTTAGCTTGCTTCTTGAGTACTTTTATTTCTGCATGTTTTTACTACTGACTGACATGTCATCAACATACAAACACAAGGATAATATAACTTCCATCCTCAAATTTCTTTGTATACACACAATGGTCAGAATGACATCTGATATAACCTTGCTCCATCATGAAGCTATCAAATTTCTTATACCATTGACGTGGAGCTTGTTTCAGGCCATACAAGCTCTTCTTCAGTTTGCACACCATCTCCTCTTTACCTTTGACTTCATATCCTTCTGGTTGCTGCATATATAGCTCCTCCTCCAAATCGCCATGGAGAAATGCAGTCTTTACATCTAACTGTTCTAAGTGCAAGTCTTCTGCTGCCACTATTCCAAGAACAGTTCTGATAGAAGTCATTTTTACTACAGGAGAAAAAATCTCATCAAAATCTATACCTTTTTTCTGTGCAAACCCCTTGACCACCAATCGGGCCTTGTATCTTTTCTTGCCTCCTTCTTCCTCTTTGACTCTAAACACCCACTTATTCTGTAATGCTCTTTTTCCTTCGGGTAGCTTTACCAAATCCCATGTCTGGTTCTCCATGAGAGCCTGATGCTCCTCATCCATGGCTTGCTCCCACTTCTTCCTGGCATCTACCTGCATTGCTTCATCAAAGCTCTCTGGTTCTCCACTATCAGTGAGTAATAAATAATAAAGAGAAGGAGAAAAACGTTCAGGTTCTCTTCTTACCCTAGAAGACCTCCTCAATATAGGAGTTTGGGGTTCCTGTTGAGGGGGTTCCTGAACTAATTCATGTGTCACTTTCCCATCTGGAAGATCCTCTACCGCTGCATATTCTTTCTTGGATTCTTCCTGTTTTCCTGCAACTGCTGCTTATACATGACTTTCTCATTAAAGACCACATCCCTAGATCGAATGATTTTCTTGTCCTTAATACTCCAACATTTATATCCAAAGTCATCACCACCATAACCAATGAAAGTACATTTTTTTGATTTAGCCTCTAGCTTAGTCCTATCATCCTTGTCTATGTGAACAAACACCTCACATCCAAAGACTCTAAGAAATGAATAATCAACTTTCTTACCATACCAAGCCTCCTCAGGTATGCCTCCATCCAAGGCACTTGAGGGTCCTCTGTTTATCAAGTACATGTGTGTGCTCACCTTACTGCCCAAAAAAGAAAGAGGCAGTCCTGCATGTAACCTCATGCTCCTAGCACGTTCCATTATTGTTTTGTTCATCCTTTCTGATACCCCATTCTGCTGCGGAGTTCCTGGAACCATCTTTTGCCTGCGGATTCCATTCTTAGAACAATAATCATCAAATTCATTGCTGTAATACTCCCCTCCATTATCTGACCTGAGACATTTTAGCTTAAGACTGTTTCATTCTCTACAAGGCTTTCCATTTAACAAAAGTGTCAAATACATCAGATTTGTTTCTAATACAATAAACCCAAACTTTCCTTGTTGCATCATCAATAAAAGTAACATAATAACTTGAACCCCCAAGAGATGATACCTGAGCTGGCCCCCACACATTAGAATGCACCAGCTCTAACTTACTCTCTTTCTTTGTAGGTCGACCTTGAGAAACCTTACTCACTTTTGTTTCCCATATATGTAGTTCTCACGAAATCCAAACTGTTTACGTATATCAGGAAAATTCTTCTTTATGATGTTCATGCCCTTATGGCTCATATGGACCGAGCCTATAGTGCCATAATGTTGTATCTGCATACGAAGCCACAAGATTACAATCATTAGTACTATCGGTGGTTAAATACAAGGTTCGACCTTCTTACCTCTTGCCACCACAAGAGCACCCTTGGTAACCTTCGAGAGTGCTTTGTAAATATCACGGTCTGACCATCACTTCCCAACTACCCTGCCGATATCAAATTTCATCTTAATGTAGGCACATGTCTGACATCCTTCAATAGCCAAGTATTCCCATTCTGCATCTTAACCTGAACAGAACCTTTTCCAACTATGTTTCTAAGGCTCATCATCACCAAGAAAAACATGCCCAAAATCTCCTTGAACATAATCAACAAAATAATGCCTATGTGGAGAAGCATGGAAAGAAGCCCCTGAATCTAAAACCCAAGATTCAGTAATATTGTGCAAAGAAAGAATCAAAGCATCCTGACATACATTACCCGTTGCCACATTTGCCTCCTTGTTTTCTTCTTGTTGTTTCTTCTTATCCGAAGCTCCCCCATGAGTCTTCCTTTGCATGCCCGGGCTTTCCACAATTCAGCATACAATCTTGTTCTTGGATTTTGACCTTGCCCGATCTTTTGATTTTCCACGGTTTCCTCTATTCTTCTGTCTCCCTCTAGTTTCCCTTTGTCCAAGCATTCCCTGAAGTAGAAGATTCCCAGAGCTTTTTCTTCGCATTTCCTCGCTTAGAATCACCCCTACTGACATCCTCAAACTTCAACTTGAGTTATTTGGAACCGAGTTACTTACCGCCATTACAGGCTATTCAACTCTCAGGTAAAGAGCACAAAATTAATAAAGCCCTAACTTCTTCATCAAATTCTATTGTAACTGAAGCTAGCATATTCACAACCGTATTGAAATCATTTAAATGATCTGCTACTGAACTATTCTCAGACATCTTCATATTAAACAACTTTTTCATTAAAAATATCTTATTAGAGGCAGAGGGTTTTTCATACAACTTCCCTAATGCATCCATTAGATCTTTTGTAGTCTTTTCCTTTGAAACATTAAATAATACCGAAGATGCAAGACTCAGTCGGATCGTTCCAAGTGCCTTCGATCCAGCAAATCCCATTCCGCATCTGTCATACTCGAGGGTTTGTTCACCTTCTCAGACAACGGAGTATAAAGATCCTTTTGATAAAGGTAATCTTCCATCTGCATCTTCCAAAGACTGAAATTCTGCCCGTTGAATTTATCAACCCTAGATCTTCCTTCATCTGCCATAGCTCCCACTCAAGCTAAAAACTTTCCCTGTGATTCAACACTTCAGCAAACCAAACCAGGCTCTGATACCAATTGTTAGGAAATAAGGGATAAAATATGTGGAATAATCCCTCACAGAATCGCAACAGTAGAAACTAATATGCAGAAATTATTACAGATCTCAAATAAAATTGCAGAATAAAATAACACAACAAAAAGAGATAGTATTTAACGTGGTTCACCCAATTTGGGCTACGTCCACCAAGAATCACTTGCTCAGATTTTATTACAAGCCACCGCTCTCTCAATATAATACCCAGATCCGTTTGGAGCTATGCTCAACAAACTCTATAGAATTCACAGCTGAATTCAAAACACATCTGCAATACATTTGCTTGTACATCTATCATATGCATAAGACCATATAAATAGACAACTGCTTAAGTAGTTTTACAAAACCATGGGTATCAAAACCTGTCCCATAAACCTATGGGTCAAAAATCTCGCCCATATGAGAAAAGCACATTTCCCGATATGTCGGGTGCATTTTTCGAGGCCAAAAAATTTTACGCCTAAATTTTTTTTTTGGGGCTGTGTGCCTTGAACCCCTACTTCTCGGGGCTGCGCCTCGAACCCTCTTCGGGGCTGCTGCCCCCATACCTCCGCTCGGGGCCGGCCCGCCTCAAAAACCGCGAGGATACATGAAAAGTGCAGTACTCTTAGTGTACAGTCTTCAACACTTTCACACATGAAAACAAGCTCCACAACCTAACAAATTTTACGTTGATAATATAAGCATTTGAAGCGTTATGATTAATGGAGGTTCTAGTATTAACATCATTTCCTCCCATGTGTACAAAAAAATGTGCATCCTTGCCAATTTCATGCATAATAAACTAGTTATGCGCATTCATTTAACGATGCAATGACTTCCACCCTCGACACCATCATTCTCCACTTTCATGTGGGCCCCTATGCCATTCTTGAATTATTTTGTATTATAGTGGGAATTCTAATACAATCTCGCTACTTAGCTGACCACTGGATTCACACCATGGGTTGTGTTCCTTTAACCTTACACCACTATTTAAAATTTAAATATGAAGGGAACACCTATACCATTACAAACCAACCCTTCACCATTCAAGATCTGTCAGAACGTGTTGTATCAACCCAAAGATGTCCTTATACTATTTAAAGCATCTACCACCCCTACCACTTCTTCTTCAACCCCTACATCATCCACCACTTCGGCACTACATCTTCCACAACCAAATCCTCTATTCCCACTCCTACCATAAGCCCTATAGCTGGACCATTAGGTAACCCATCTACTTTATAAAAAGCTGATGCTTCTTATTCCCAGACCATCTAATAATTTAGTTATCCCAGATACCCACATAACAACCACCTATCCATTACAAGGTTTTTTTCAATGCCTCACTCTAGGGGAGTACCGAATTTATAACATTGACACATTCCTTACTCCTCAAGAGTATGGTAACCTTTATCATCACCCACACTATAATCACCAAGTAGGAAACAATGTTACCTACGGTCCTCCCACCTTTACACCATGCTAACGTATGGGGGACTTGATATTTCTACCTACTCACCGAGCCACCTTCCCAACCTTGACCATTTTCATCCGATATCCAATCATGTTACCAACCACTACTTCATCCACACCTTCCTCCATCACTATACTTGGAAAGGCTTTGGCTTTGGATTTTATGAATAAGGTTGCCATACCGTCATTTCTTACACCAATTGTAAGCATAAAGACCGAGTGATATCAGATCTTCGAACCACCTTCAAAGAAGTTTGATTCAAACTCATTAAGGACAATAAACCTTCTCACCCCATTCACCTAGATCACCACCTTCACCTACGTAGTCTATGGATATAGAATCCATTCCTCCTAATTTTTTTGTGAACACCATTTCCATGTGACCTCGACTTATCAATGCCATCGTGAGGCTCCTCTTCTCTTCCCTTATTGTATCTTGATATGATCAATGATGAAACTCCTTTTATAAACATCGTTAATGTCAAGATGATTAGTTTATTCTCACCTATCTTGGTGTGGAAGATTCTTATATACATCGGTCATTACCTTTACGAGATGTAAACCATGTTGAATGAATTAACCATTGAAATCAACATTCATACTCAAGACAACCCACAAATTCTAAAGATAGGCCAATATTTAGATGGTGCTGAACATGAAGCTTATAATTCTTTCCTCCGGGATCATAGCAATGATTTAACTTAGTCTTATGCCAATATTTCCGAGATCGACCCAAATATTGTGGTCCACAATATCATAACCATTCCCGATGCAAACTCCGTGAAACAAAATATGAGAAAAAATACATCCTCACATTTCCCTTCTTGTGAAAGAATAACTCTAACACCTCAATTTCATTTCCTTCATTCTACCCATTGATTATCCCCAATGGATCTCTAACATCATTCCTATCAAAAAAGTGATAGGGAGACGTTAAATTTACATGGATTTCCACAATCTTAACTTGGCTTGCCCCAAATACAACTTTCCTCTACCTATTATTGACTAATTATTTGATCTCCACAGGATGGTATCACTCATGGATGGTTTCTCGAGTTATAACCAAATATTTCTCACCCTGGAAGATCAACACAAAACCTCCTTCATCACTCCTTAGGGGACCTTCTACTATCGTGTCATGTCCTTTGGCCTTAAAAATGGTAGTGCCAAATATCAACAAAGAGCTATGACTTATATCTTTCACGAAATCATGCATAACATATTGGAAGATTATGTCGATGATCTTCTTACCAAATCTAAACATCAGGCCGAACACCTTGAAGTACTTAAAGTTGTCTTTGACTATCTTATAAAATACTATGTTCACCTTCACCCTAAGAAGTGTGTCTTCATTTTCTCTCAGGAAAGATCATTGGTTTCATCATTTCTTTGCATGGAATTAAAGTTGATCTTACTAAAATCAAGGCTATTCTCAAGATGCCTCCACCTACTAACCTTTGTAAACTTCTTAGTTTGCAAGGCAAATTCTACAATCTATTTGTCTCTTTATTTCTCGATTTCCGACAGCTACCATCCATTTCATCATCTTCTCAAAAAGGATGTCTCCTTCAAATGGGATGATGAATGCCTCAAATCCTTCAATGCCTTAAAACAATGCCTCCTCCAACCACTTGTGCTTATTCCACCTAAAGACGATGAAACCTTTTACCTCTATATTTCTTCCACAGACCATTCCTTGGGTGCCATGCTCGCTCATCGCGATGAGCAACACAGGGAGCAAGTGATTTATTATATAATTTATGCTTTTAGACTACGAGAATAGATATACTCAAACTAAAAACTTTTCTTAGCCCTAGTCTTCATCGCCACCAAACTTCGCCATTACTTACTCAACCAAAAACCTTCATTGTCACCAATACTAACCCCTTACATTACATGTATGTTAAGCCTTACCAACACCAATGTGCTACATGTTGGCTCATGCTTCTTGCAGACCTAGATCTTGAATTCATCCATCAAAAATTTGTTAAAGGACAAACCATTTCCAACCAACTTGTAGATGCACCTCTTTCTGGAAATCAATCTTCTAACTTCGATTTCCCTGATGAATCCATCGCTACCCTCTCCCTTGATGATACCATTTATCATATGACCTTATTCTTTGACGGTTCTAAATGTCAACGTGGGGGTGGCACATGGGTCATCCTTATTCCTCTTGATGGTGAGCCTATTCCTTTATCTTTCAAACTGAATTTTGACTGCATGTACTAATAATATTGTCAAATATGAAGCATTCATGTTAGGTATTCGGACTACCATAACCATAGATTTTAAATCCATTAATATCTTTGGTGAATCCTAACTAGTTGTGAACTAAGTCAATGGTTTATACCAGTGTCGTAACGAGGTACTTAAAAATTATAAAAATCATGTCGAAGTACTTTTGACTACCTTTGATCACTATGAACTTTAACCACTCTATGCTCCACTAACAAATTTATGGATACCATGGCCTACCTTACTTCTCAAATACTGATTCTCCTTCGAATCAAAAATATTTGTCACAACATAAAGGTTGTAATCACCCTCTTATTTATTCCAAGACGTTAAATTTGTAGGAAGAATTGAAATCGATCCCCAAGACCTTTGGTATAAGAAAGTTTTTGATTACCTTTCCCTCTCAATTCTACCTCCGAACTCACTTGCAATGGACAACGAGCCTTCCTCAAAAGTTTATCTCACTATGTTATCATGGGGGGTATTCTCTACAAATGTGGCTTTGACGGTATCCTCTTATGATGCCTTACAAGTTCTGAAATCCCATATACCATTAAAGAATTTCACAATGGGATTTATGGTGGTCATTTCAAAGTGGCCTCACTATCATTAAACACATCCTTCACCTTGGATACTATTGGCCAACCTTAAACCAAGACTATTGTGACTATGTCAAACATTGTGTGAAATGTCAGCAACATGCTAATCTTCACCACACCCCTAGTCACACCTTACAAGTAACCAGAGACCTTTAGCCTTTCTCCCAATGGGGTTTAGATCTCATCGGAGAGATTAACCCTCATTCTTCTTAATGTCATCAATGGATCATCACCTATAACTGAATATTACACTAAATTTGTGGAATCCATACTTCTCATTTCTACAAAAGCCAAGAAAATTTGTGAGTTCATTGACCATCATATAATTTTTGTTTTGGTGTTCCACACCGCCTCATCACCGATAACGGACAAAAATTCAAAAATAAAACCCTACGCAAAATCATGACACATTTGACATTCAAATTTTTTTCTTCAACTTATTATCATCGGAAAAATGGCCAAGCCGAATCAACCAAGAAACTCTTAACAAAATTATTATAAAAGTATTTGACAATATTGGTAAGGATTGACACACACACATTCCTTTTACCTTATAGGATTATCACACTAGTATTCGGATCTCCACCGCTTTGCACACCTTTCTCTTTGGTCTATGGTATAGAGGATGTCTTGAATCTCAAAGTACAAATTCCATCACTTCAGTATCTCACTCAAATACATTCTCAATGATGACGATTTTTTCCAAGACCATTTGGCCCAACTTGAGCTCCTACACGAATGCCGTTTAAATGGTATTGATCACCTTCAAATTTATCAAAAATGCATCAAACGTGCCAATGAAAAATGTGTCCATGGAAAAACCTTCAAGGTCAGAGATCTTGTCATAAAGGAAAACCAACATGTAACCAAAGATATGAAAAGTAAACGGGAAAGTTTTCTCATAATTGGCTTGGACCCTACATTGTCACACATACCTATATCTAAGGTGCTTATCGTTGAGCTTCTCTCGAAGGTAAACTTGAACTGAACCCCTTAATGCCTTACATATTCAACCATTATACTATTGAATCAAAAATTAGATCACCTTTTGTCATTAAATTCTCATCCCTTGAACAAACTTCACCTTTCACTTACCTATTTTAAGGACCAATGACTAAATATGAATAATGTGATTAACCGATACCTTTCAGCCTTATCTTAAATATGAGTATCATGACTCTACTCATGGAATGATTATCATGGATACTTTTTATTTTTTTAAAGATGGAATCCCATGGTTGTTCATATCTTAAAAACCTCTCTTTCAAAGTTAACCTTTTGCGTGTTATAGCTTTGCCTTAATAAAAGAAGCCTATATTCCTTTATAATCTTGTCCATGACTTAAAAGTCCAAAACATTCAAAAATAATATATGGGATTTTCAAACTCAACTCCTTGAGTCAAACTTATTGCAAATAGGGACTCCCTCAAAAATGATATCTATCTTTTTATCTTGCTACTATAAATAGACTACTCCTCGAAGGACAACTATACAAAGCTAGCCCTATCTTACATAATCTATCCAAAAAGAAGACTATTTCGTAAAATAAAATAAAAATATTTTGAAGCTTCCCACATTGATCAGCTTCATGAAGACCTCAAAGATTCATTATATTCATCCCACATATACTTCCAACATCGATTAGTCTATAAAAATAAAACGCCAAAAGAAAATACAAAAATCAAGAAAAATATAGCTTTTTCATCATGGAATTTCCTATTCTGGTTTTAAGTATCTTGTAGAAGGGGCATGCTATCTCACAACAAGGTTACATTAAATAAACCACTCCACCTCACCTTCCTTCCTTTCTCTTCTTCTACCTACTCAAGGGACATGCCGTAAATGTGACATTTCATGATCATGTAACTTCTTTCACCCTTAGAACAGTCAATCATGTAATGCCTTTAGGGGTTTAAGTTCATAAACCCATCCTTAGTATGCTCATTATGGTCCTTGACACTTATGGAACATTTCACCTCTTTTACTATTTACCTATTTTCTTACTTATTGATTTTCTTATACAGGACTAGACCTTTGACACTTACTTTCTGGGATTTCTTCTCCTTTCACCTACCTCAATTTTCCTCATCTATTTTCATCAACTCACTTTAAACATTCCACCTTTCCTAAATAACCTAGACTTCACCATGCCTAAACAACCTAGACTTAACCATACCTAAATTACCTAGACTCAATCATGCCTACACAACCTAGACTTAATCATAACCCATCAACCTTGACTCAACCATGCCTAACCCACCTAGTTTCCATAATAACAATAACCATGGAAATAAAACCAAGTACATCATCAATCCAATATCATCATCAACTATAAAAAGGGAATGTATGTGTATCAATACATATACATATAGGTACAAATAATATCTGTATCTCAAAAACTCTCATGTACAATCTCACATCTTCAACATGTAGGCCGATATATATATATATATATATATATATATATATATATATATATATATATATATATATATATATATATATATATATATATATATATATATATATATCAAAATGCAGTATCACATATAATCTTACATCACCCCCATATAGGGCCCTCACTGCTCTCACCTATATCCTCCTCTCGCCCTATCCTTCTCCCAACCATCATCTCCACTATACCCTCATTTGGTCTTGGTGCCCATGTATTCGTCGGCTCCCTCTCGCCATGTCTATGAGAGGCGATGACTACCTATAATGCTAGCGCTATGGGTCCTCTTACTAGCTACCTACTAGACCCTATGCTCAATATATGAAGCAACCTCAATAATGGCTTTGGTCAAATGATCTTGATAATATCGGGAATCTTGTTGCGCATCCCTGGAATCTAGCCATGGATACGGTTTGGGGTAGCGCCATCACCCTAGCTCCAACATGTATACCCTACCCTAATAATAATGGCCTCTACTACCCTGTACGTTTGGCCCCTATCCTCCTACATGTATAACGAGACCCTGTCTCGATGCTTATGCTAGTGCCTACGCTAGAGCCTAAGTAGCTATGAGTGCATGCGATGTAGTTTCACGTACCTCACCTGCTTCTAGCTAAACATGTAAACCTATAATCTACGTCTACAATGCTATTACTTGTGCTCCATCCCCCCCATAGGAGCCTATGTGGGTGCACGTATAGGAACCTATACCTAGGATATTGCTAACTCGACCTTGTAATGCTATCACATGTCTGTCAGGGTGGCTACTTGTGCTGTGCTATTGTCAACTTCACCCCTAAAGTAGTCACCTTCCATGTTAGGCATCCCTCTAAACTATAACAGTAGCCAAGTCAAGATGACCTAGCCATAGTGGTAATTCCTATAGATGGGTTTCCCACCAACATCTGTACCCATCTGTCACACCAAAGTCATCTATCCTCCTATCTCGCCACCTGGTCCTCTGTCCTAATGGCTTTGTAGGATGGGGTGGAGATAATGGTCTCTCAACATCAGCTCTGCTGATGTAACGAGGGAATGTTTTGGAGGATTGGATATGAAGCACTTTGCATGGACAATGAAAAGAAATAGTGGCTAGATTTTTGTTAGCTAGTAGTAGTCTATTGTTAGCGCACTTGCATGTGTGGCTAGTTTTGTAAAGGCGTGTGGCTAAGAATAAGCATGTGACCTATTTTTGGAATGGATAAGTGGTGAAGGAAAGTCCCCACCCTTATATATATGTAGTAAACTGTGTAAAGAAATGATGTAATATATATACACATAGAGGGGATCGAGATATACAGAGATATGTTGTTAAATCTGCTATGCATACTACTGATATTGTAATGAGGCTTCTGTAAACTTATTGCATTGAATATAATGAAGGACATTGGCTGAATCTAAGTGTTAGTTCTATGTGTATCTGAATCTAGTATGTTTTTGATCTCATCATGGTTAGTACTTAATTCTATTTTCCTTAGATATAGATCTGGTATGCTTGTAGAATGATGAGCTAGTAATAGAACTATATATGTTAAGTCTCCATCATGCTAACATCCTACAACAACCCTAAAGAGGGACTGGTACCTTTACATGCTTTGGGTGAGTGCTCAGTTTAGGTTGAGTGATGTGCAGCATGTCTAGGGTTTTATTGGGTTTGTATCATTGAATTCTAGGCTGCATCATTGGTTCCATTTCGGGACCTCTTTTAGTTGTTTTTAGGATGGTTCATGATGAAGACATACCGGTTGACCTTAGCAAGTATTGAAGAATGGATACATGTGATCTGGAAGAAGAATACGCATGGTGGTTCAACATTGGATCTGAGTTTAACACATGCACTTGGGTGGAACAAAATATGTATGATAGTTTATATGAGAGATTTTTCACTATCTTTCTAGTAGAATTATATGAGTGGCTGGTTGCTTATGCATCTAAATGGAATTGGAGGTATCGTGCACTTGTCTAGATGACACAGGAAGAATTCTAGGCCCTTTATGATGTTGATCTGATTTGGACTCGAGTTGTGGATACATGGTTTCATGGTGTCTTGAATAGTTATATCTTGGAATACTCAATTTCCACTTATTCGTGTCTAGAGGTAGCTGAATTCTAGTTCTTACGACATCCACGGGAGCTTACCTATAAGGCATTCCATTGTGATCAAGATCTGATGGTAACTTTGAACCTGGAGAGTAAACCGATGGCTAACTAAACCCCCCACCATGCATGGGGGGGGGAGGACAAGGATTGGTGAAGGATGGCGGACTTAGCAGTGGAAAGGAAAGAGAGAAGAAAGGTGGCTTAAGTATAATGAGGCATGCGAGAGGGAGATAGAGAAGCAATGTGATGTTGTAGAATGGATGGAGTTGAGGAGAGAGATGGCTCATGAAGGATTTGGAGCTCACGTAGAAGACATGTGGAGCAGAGCATCAAGAACTCCCCATCTAGGAAAGCATGACAGGGAACCCTCCTCGGCCTCACAATGAAGAAGTGTGCTAGTAGAGATGACCTGGGCCATGGGTGTGCATCTGAATCCACCTAGTAACCTAGCCCTTGCGCTTGGTTTTCTAGTATCTAGTATGACAAGTAATCAACAAGAAAGTTTGGGAAGTAAGAGAGAAAGTACATCAATGGTAGGGAAGATGACTTCATTGTTATTTGGAGGTGTGTTTTAGGTGCATCATCACACAGAATATGAGTGCACCAAATGTTGGATTCACTTCTAGAAGTGGAACTACTTCACAGACCATAGGGGTTTAGTATAGTACTACTATCGGAGCATAGGGGAGTATGTCTACATAGGACCTATTCTAGCTATAGGTTTGGGATCAGGAGGCATGGGAAGTTTTGGTTCAGGTGGATCTGGAGGTTTGGAGGTAGGGGGAACACTGGAGGTTTTGGATCAGGTGGGAAAGGTGCACCAACCCCAGAATATTTATATGGAAATGTCTCTTCATCTTCTAGAGTATAGGGGAATAGAAGATGTTGTTGAACATGTGCATATGTGTGAAATATTGTGGCATGCAAAAGGAATCACAACTTCTGAGCGTAGGGAAAGCCAATTTGCTACTATGTTACAAGGGCACACACAACTAGTATAGAAAGTTTGACCCTGATCAGACTTGCGTGGATTATGCAGCATTGAAGGATGCGTTCTTAAAAGAGTTTCATATCCCTGAATTTGAGTAGAAGAGTATAAGTGCACTCAAGGATATTAAGCAAGGCACTATTGAAAGTGTGTGTGAGTATGATGCCCATTTTAAAATATGTCTAAACTTTCTTATGATATTCATGCAAGCCAACATGCACAATGGTTTGTTGGGGGATTGATTACACCATTTAGAGGGCGCTTGTCACATAAGACATATATTGATCCATGTGAGGCATTGGAAGCAGCCCTACGTGTTGAGGTAGTTGGGAGTATTGACATTGGTGTTAGCCCATTCTTAGAGGCACAAATTGTAGCTATGGAAAAATAACTAGAGAAATTATCAGTGAATTCAGCCCATGAAACATGTGCTCAGGAATTTGGTGTATAGATTGTGAAGTAGAGGGTCACACAAAGGATAGTTTTCCTCACAAAATAGTACACTCATTGTTGATGGATTGTGAGATATGCCACTTAAACCATGATGTTAGCTTGCGTTGCCCATTATTACAACACGTGATAAGGAAGAATGTTTCAAGCTATTGTAAAATCTGTAGGTCCACAACTCATGACATGGAGGACTACCTTGGCTGATTGGATAGATCCATGATGCTATAGATATTGGTGTATGATAGATAGGAGTTTTAGATAACTCTAAAGGAAAGAATGAGCATCAGGACCGGGAGCACAATCAGGTGTGCTATGATCGGAATGAGGGGCATTTTGAAGGCAGCCATGGTAGAGGTCGAGGATACCATGGTGGATTTGGAGGATGAGGCCGTGGTGGTGGAAGAAGTGAGTTTCCTCATGGAACATGTTATACATGTGGATCTCTTAACCACTATAGGTGTGAATGTCCTCAGAATATTACATGTTCTTTCTATGGAAAGAACCATAGCTATGAAGAGTGCCCAGACTTATATGAGCATTTGAGTAAGCAACATAAGCAAGAAAACAAAGGCATCGGGATGGTTAGGATACACGCATTATGGACAATCAATGGATGCCCAAAATGGAAGTAGAGTCGAGGCACTACAAGTGAGGATCATGACCCATGTTGAGGCAACACGTGTCAAGGAGGTATTACAATAGAAACCTACCATCACTAAGGATGAGGTTCTTCATGCATGGTACCCAGATCCTACCTATCAGAAGGAGGTTTATCAGGATACCATGGAAGTGCTAAGGAATCTTAGGGTGAGATATAATATTTAAAGGAGTAGAAGAAAGCATCTAGAGATGGTCCAAACTGATATAGATGACTTAAGAGAAGTGTGCAAAATGTTTGCCAGGAGAACATCATTCCATTGTTAGGAAGTTGGTTGAAAGGGAACACTCTGTGCGTAAGTATTGAGACCGGATGATAGATCCTGCATGCAAATCTCCCTCCTCATAGCCTAGATTATGACAAGGAAATCACTCTGAATGTTGTTGTGGATGGGTGGTTGTTGAGTAATATATTGATTGATATAGGTGTGGAAGTCAATGTTCTTACCTTGGATGCATGGGTACAAATGGGGAGACCCCCATTGCAGCCATCCTCTAATGTATTATTCATGGCTAATCGGACTAAGGCCACTCCCATAGGAGTTTTAAAAGATGCATCCATTACCATACTGAGGCCAAGTTCATTGGAGACTTTGAAGTTTTAGCATTGGTAGAATCAGATAGCTTCCCAGCTCTATTAGGGCATCCTTGGTGCTATGCAAATAATGTTGATCTTTGGTTCAACAAGGGCTATATCAGTTTTGAAAATAAAGAGGAAAGGGTCATTATCCCTTTGATCAGATGGAAATTTGCACCTTATGTTGAGCCTTTAAGTGAAGAAGATCTGAATAGGATTTATGTACGTGCCATCCGAGATCAGAGATGATTGAACCAACCAAAGAAGGACTAATTCAGTGGGAGGATGCATAGTCTATTAGTGATACTACAAGTGTTGCTTGTGATAATTGGGCTCACAACACTTATGAGTTGGTAGGGCATGAAGTAAAGAGCATATTCCCTCGAGGCACAAAAACCACGTTATGTCAGGAGGATAGGTAACAACTCGGTACCTTGTTACATAGGAGAAGGGGATCCCATGGTATTCCTACATGCCATGGAAGAAAAATGGATAGACCCACTGGAGAGGAGAAATATGCTAGCATATATACACTACGTGGGGGACATGACACTGTTGGTGGGTGGTCCACAGGGATAATCTGGTTGAATGGGATGAAATTGGGGTTTCTCTTACTACTAGGTTCTTTAGGAGCAATGCACCTACACAAATATGTAATTATCATGGTGATCAACCTATTCAACACCATGTTCAGAAGTGTGAGAGACTTCGGAAAAGAAGGGAAGGAAGCTTTACCACCTTCACTATGGGTGCACTAGTTTTATTCCACTTTACAAGGTTGTGCGCGTGCTTGGTATGTATATATGAGAACTCCATAGAGAAACTAGAAATTGGTAGAATTTAATTAGGAATGGCCCAGATGTTTGACTTCTTCTCTACAAAACCTCAGTAGAAGAAGCATTGAAAGTTATCAAGTGCTTAACTATGGGGGATAGTGCCAAGGCTGAAGAACTCCTCCAGGAATTATTAGATAAAGAGGACTCAGGAGCGTGTCTTGATAAAGAACTAGGGCCGATGCAACATTACTTCAATGTGCTTGCCTTGAAAGAGAGAGGAAAAATGGTCTACCTAGTGGATGATGAAGAAGTAGATAATCTAGATGTAAACCATTCAATAGGAAGGCGTGAGGTATTGGATAGTGTGGATAGGACCACGTGTGTATCATGAACCTATGAAGACAAAGTGGGTGAATATTGGAACAGATACTGAGCCTAAGGAAGCCATAATTGGAGACTATTGGTCAGACTCTGAAGTGGAAAAAATCATAGAGTTATTAAGGGACTACCAGGACCTATTTCTAGGGGTACCATGAACTCAAAGGCATGCATGAATCATTAGGGGAGATGAAGATAAAGCTTAAAGAGGGTGTGTGCCCAGTTAGAAAGAGGCCTTATAGAATGAACCCCAATTTGTGTGAAAAGGTCAAAGAAGAGATTGATAACATGTTGAAGTCTGGAATTATCAAGCCCCTTGATGAGTCTAGAATGGGTTAGTCAATGGTGATCAGTATCAAGAAGGATGGATGGATTAGAATATGTGTGGACTAAGGGAGCTGAATGCATGCATGTGTAAATAGATCCATTCCCTATGCCATTTCTTGAGGAAATACTAGAAGGAGTTGCGGGGTGAAATATATTCATCTGAGATGGGTTCTCAGGTATCATCGAGGTTAGGATTTCCCCTAGGAGGATCGGGGAAAAGACTACATTTACTATTGAATGGGGTAGCTTTGCCTATATTGTCATGCCTTTTGGTCTGAAAAATGCACTGTTGTATTTTCATGCATAGTTGTCCAAGCATTCAAGGAATTTATTCACAACTTCTTACAGGTATATTTAGATGATTGGATGGTGTATGGATTAGTTAAGGACCATTGTGACAATCTGCGCTTAATGTTTGAATGGTGTAGGTAGTTGAGTATCTCTTTGAACATCAAGAAGTGCATATTTGCTACACCATTTGGGATACTTTTAGGACACATAATCTGCAAGGAGGGTTTGTTAGTTGACCCACAAAGGTTGTAGTCATTATAGGCCTAGGGGAGCCTACTAGTCAAAGTGAGGTGCATGGATTTTTGGGACATACAGGATATTATAGAAAATTTATCAAAGGCTATGCCAAAGTTTCCACACCCTTAGAAGAGTTATTGAAAGGGAAAGGTATGTTCTACTGGGGAGAACAACAACAACATGCACATTCGAGACATTAAAGGAGAAACTTACTACCATGCCTATTCTACATTTTCCTTCATGGGACAAACCATTTCATGTACATGTTGATGCCTCTGGCATGGCCATTGGTGTGGTGTTGGCTCAACTGGAGAAGGTATTGTAGATCATCCTATCTATTTTGCTAGTAGAAAGTTGACTCTATGCAGAAAAAAATTACACAACTACAGAGTGTGAAGCTTTTCAATGATCTATGTGTTGCATAAATTTTCAGTACCTACTAGCTACACCATTCATCTTTTATACAGATCACATGGCATTGAAGTATTTGGTCAATAAGCCTATTTTACAAGGGTGCATATGTCGATGGGTGCTCTTATTTCAAGAGTTTGATTTCACAGTTGTGGTAAAACTAGGAAAAAGTAATTCTGGACCAGACCATTTATCAAGAATACAGTCAGGAGAAGAAGCACAAGAAATTGAGGATACCATGCCAGATGCACATTATTATATAGGTTACAATGTGTGCCCAAGAACTAGAGGACATTGTTGTATTTTTATGCATAGGGATGACACCAGAAGGAATGAAATCATTGGAGAAGAAACAACTTGCTATACATGTTGCACCTTATATATTAATTAGTGGTGACTTGTACAAAATGGGTCGGGATGAAATATTGTGTTGTTGTGTATTAGAACATGAGCGCATGGGCATTATGGAAGAAGCTCATGGTGGAATTGTAGGAGGCCACTATATAGGTGATGCCATGTGTGTAAGATTCTACTCGTTGGATTATGGTGGGAGACCCTCTATAAAGATTGTAAGGAATTTTGTAAGGCATGTGATCATTGTCAACGTCTTGGAAGACCAAGTCGGATGAGATGAAATGCCTCTGAGACCTATTGCTAGTGTAGAACCATTTGAGAAATGGGCTATAGATTTTGTGGGTCCTATTTCACTAGTTGCGTGTAAGAACTAGATCATGCTACATTATCACTTACATAGACTATCTGACAAGGTGGGAAGAAGCAACACCTACCAAGGACTATACAATGGCTACAACAGCTTGGTTTCTATGGGAACATATTATTACAAGGTATGGATGTCCTTTGAGTTTGACCAGTGATAGGGGCACACATTTTCTTAATGAGACAATCAAAATTTTATTGGATGAGTTCATGATTGCACACCATAAGACTACACCCTATCATCCTTAGGAAAATGGAACTATTGAGGCTTTCAACAAAATTTTGAGCCACACATTGACAAAAAATATGTGATGTTGGAAGAAAGGATTGGGATGATAAAGTATTGTAGTACTTTGGGCATATAGAACAACATATAAAAGGTTGAACAAAGCCACACCATTTCAGTTAGTGTTTGGCGCAGAAGCCATTCTTCCTATGGATTTATGTTACCTTCTTTGTGTATTGCATGTTGGAGGTCTAGCTGATGAGCAAGCTTTAGAAGAATGGATTGAAAAGATAATTCAATTGGATGAGTGATGAGCCATAGCACGTTGGAGTCAGAAGAAAGAAAAGGCTAGGAAGAAAGCATGGCATGACATGAAGAAACATAAGGGATAAGAAGTTTGAGATTGGACAAATGGTACTTCTCTATGACTCTAAGTTCTTGTGCCATCTAGGAAAACTTAAGGTACATTGGTTAGGGCCGTATGTTATCACTTACATCCTTGAAACAAGTGCTTTTAGTTAGAAGCACTTGATGGAACATGACTACCCGGTTACTTCAACGGGAGTAGGTTGAAGCCCTACTATAAATAAGTCTTCTTGGTGTTTGTAATAAGGTAGTATTGCCATTTAGATTAGGTTTTCAATTATGTATTTCCTTAATGTGTTTCCTTCTTTGTCATTATATGCTTTTTCAATTTAGTTGGTGTGTTGTGAAATAAGTGCATGCTTGCGTGCATGAAGCTAATTACTATATGAAGCATGTTTATGCGTAGAGGACTACACATACTTTTAGTGTGGGGTGGTTGTCGATATCTAGGTACAAGATTGTGGGAATTGAAAGGTGAAAGGAATAAATCTTACTGGGTGCTCTTCAATTCAAAGGATTGCCTCTAAAAAGTGACCAAAGATGGAGATGAATGAAGGAACAATATAACATGAGGTAAGTAGAGGCCATAAAACTACTAGTAGAAGGTGTAGTGATGAGGTACTCGGGTGCAAGGAAGTGCGTGTTGAAGAGAAAGTGTGACCGAGAGGGTAGGAAGGTGCACTAGAAGGTTATAGTTGAGGTGTGAAGATGTAATGCAAAGGATGGAATTGGTCAATTAATGAGAGGATATTTGGTAGGTGAAGGAGAAATGAATGCATCAAAAATTTGAAAATCTATATAAGGATGGGATGTGAGTTCATTTTTACCATTTGATTAAGAGTATTTGAAAAAGGAGCCAAGTGTGAAAGATTTGAGTGATCATATTGAGGTGTGAAAGGTGTGTAACTAGTCGTGACAAAGAGATATGTGTGTAGAAAGAGCTTGTGTCCCGGTGGTGAAGGGTTTGAGTGAAGCAAGGTGACAGAGAGGAGCTAGGGCACGTGATTTCACCTAGGGCATGTTGAATCGAGCTAGGGTTTGATTCACACATTGTAGAATTCAAGAGGAAAGGATCTACAAAGGATTGCAAGGTAGAAATGGCACCCAAGAAAGTAGTTGCAGTAGGAGTGAAGGGAAAGAAGAAGGTGGTAGAAGAAGAAGAGAGGAGATGGCTCCGAAAGCAATTTTTCAGAAATGCAATATCCAGGGGTTATCATCAGCTAGAGTGGGATTCTCACATAAGGAAAAGTAAGGTGAGTGAGTACAATCACCATACCATAGAGAATAAGAAGGAGCTTGATGTGTTGTTGAACATGAAGACAAATAAATGCATGGTGGAAGACATGCCGGTGTATGATGATGTTGGTGAGAAGCTCTTAAAGAAGATAGGAGTTTACCAGCTATATGAACTCCCTTACTTTGGGAAATATGAGCCCTTGTACCAGTGGCTCATGAGAAAGTGCATGAAGATTTTTTTCTACTTTGTAGGATCTTGAGAGCTAGAATTTCAGCCATGCTCATCTCCATGGTAATGGGGTTGAAAGGCACAGGAGAAGATTTGAAAGATGATTTAACTAGATAAGGCCACAATATTGGAGACCAGAAAGGAGTTGGGGTACACAAAGGGTCCATGTGGCATGGACATCGATAAACTGAAGAAGTATCTAGTGGTGCAAGTAGCCACACATCTTGTTACAAAGCTAAATGACCTAGGAAAGGTGGTCACAAGTGAACACCATGTGGTTACACATTGCCAAAAAGATATGTCTGAAGGGGTAGTCTACAACATTTCATGTTATATTGTAGAAACAATCATTGAGGAAGCACACACAGGAGGAAAGATCAGCTTTGGAGTTGTTTTGTTATCACTGGTGTTCATGGAGATCGGAGTACCTGATGGACCGAAGGAGAAGATATGGGAGTATCCCATGGAACACAAGTCACCTGAGAATGCTTCAAAAAGTACTTGTGTGAGGGATCCATGACAGATAGGTCAAGAAAAGGGTTGAGAAGTGGTATGATAGGCTCACGTGGCTTTTGAGGAAGAATGGCGCATCCCAAGGACTTGCCTTTGGTGGTTGGAAAGGTAGTTCAGTTCGTTGTATACCAACATTTTTGTATAGCGTGGTTCACCATGAAAGATGGAGCATGGAGCCCTTGGTGTAAGTTTCCATATGCCTTCACAACAAGGTACTTCAGGTGTCAGTACACAGGTTCATAGATGCACATGTGGTGACATTCAATGTGGATAAGGTAGATTGTGACTACCACACACTAAGGAAGAAATATGTGTATCCAGGGTGGGGTGCATATATTGAAAGGCTCATTTTAGATGTATTAAGCATTAAACCAATAAGTTTGGTTATGGGAGATATTGGAGCAAGCATTGGTGTATCTTCAATTGAAGCCCAAGATGGAGAATAACAAGTATGTGGAAGATGAGTTCACACTTCAGCACCACCAAAGGGAAAGCATACAATGGAGAACATCCCAGTGCCTAAGCCCACAGAGCCAATAGAAGTGGAGGATGAGGAGGATGAGCGTGAGGATAGTGGTGGTTTGGAGCATAGAGGTAGAAGACATCCTATGAACAAGGATGAAGCTGAGCATGCCACTACACCACCTCAACCACAAGAAGGGGATGATGAGGACTTGGATGTAGTCCAAGGAGAGCACAAATTTAAGTGAGTATTTAGGAGAACAAGGACACAAGGTGCTACTCTCACAAATAGTGTGCAAATCACCCAGACTCTCTCCACAGAAGGAGACAACCATGAAAAGGAGAAGGAAATTGAAGTTGAATGAGGAGGCGGAAGAGTCTAGAGGAAAGTGCACCTACTTCTCCTACACCTCTAGAGAATGTAGAACAGAAAGATGAAGAAATGAAGCAAGGAGAAGAGGAGGAAAAGGGAACAGATGAGACAACTATACAGAGACTACTCAAGACATGGAGACACAAGTCCCAAATTTGGAAGCTCAAGTTCCTAAGCAGCCTCGGTCTAGAAGAACAAGTGGAGAGCACATTCCACTAGCCATGGGTTATGTAGAGGATGTAGGTAAAATTTTGTGCCCATTTCTAGAGCACTCTATCACAAAAGGAATTATATGGTTGGGAACTAATGGATGAAGATATGGCCACAGTGCACATGAGGAAGTAGTTATCATGGTCCATGCACACACACATGGATGAGCCATATTTTGATGTGTGTGAGGAGTCATGTGTATCAAGGAGGTTGAAGAAAACACCTAGGCTAGACACATGACAAGTAAATCCTACTGTCATGTTAGATGAACAAGTGAGTAATGCATTGGTCAAAGTCTCAACAGAGGTGGTGAGGTGGAATATGGACAAGGCTGCCACAATTAGGGTGCTCAGGGAAGAGATCAAAACTAAGGATGGGGAAATAGCATGCCTAACATAGGAGAGAGACTTAGTGTAGAAAAAGAAAATGTTGTATTTATCAGCATCACAAGAGGAATTGGTGATAATGTCATAAGAGCTAGGCCACACTTGGAGCCAAAGGTACCACAGACATTTCCTTAGCAATACACTATGTAGGAAAGTTGGTGGACCTAGTGCTTGAAGATGAGCCTCTGCATGCATGCCAGTGCCAAAGGATCCAACACAAGAGGTAGAATGAGAGAAGGCTTCAGTGATGTGGAAGATTGCATCCTATGAAGGACTACTGCAAGTGTTGTAAGAAGAATTGAAGAAAGTAGACCAAGCCTTGAACATTTGCACAGCTCCAGAGTGCTCATCAACATAAAAACCCTGGAGGAGAACAATGAGGTCAGAAAGCAATGAAGGATGAAACATTGGGCCATGTAGAAAGATTATCAATGGTTAAAAAAAGCAGTGTGAGGCCCTGACAGCAGCACAAGAACCACACAAGACTCGAGTTGGAAGAGCTTGGGAAGCTCATTGCGTAGAAGATGGATTTATTAGAGGGAAGGATGACTGTAATGTCCAACATTGTGTTGGTCTTGCAAAATGAAAAAGGGGAGATTGTGAGGGATGAATTGGAGTCCATTGTTGTGGACATTCTAGAAAAAGTAGAGGAAGCACTCATTTGAATGGCAGACCTTGGAGGCTGAAATAAAATAGGAATATCCTGAATTAGTTGTTTAGGATGAAGAAGAGACTATGGAGTAAAAATATTCTTTCATACATTCTTTCATTCTTTCATTCTTTCCATTCTTCTATTCTTTACTTAAGTTTTTGGAGATGACCATTGTCGGGGTGATAATGAAATTAGTGTGGGGTAATGTTGATCAAAGAACACTTGAAAAAAAAGCACATAAGAAGTCCATGTGTGGGGAAGTGAGTCATATTCAAAGGTGTGAATGGATAGGGGAGAACGTGTGCGGAAAAAAGTTCAGTTTTGGGACTTAGCCATTTTCACTCATTAAGGTCTATTTTTAGAGATGGCATGTAGAGCACACAAATGAGGTAGAGACGTGTGCACCACACACATTGGCTATTTTGGAGGATTGGATATGAAGCACTTTGCATGGACACAAGCTGGAAATAGATCTCTTGTCAGTTAGCTAGTAGTAGTCTATTGTTAGCGCACTTGCATGTGTGGCTAGTTTTGTAAAGGTGCGTGGCTAAGAATAGCATGTGACCTATTTTTGGAATGGATAAGTGGTGAAGGGAAAGTCCCCACCCTTATATATATGTAGTAGTAAATATGTGTAATAGATATACACATAGAGGGGATCGAGATATATATATAGAGATATGTTGTTAAAACTACTATGCGCATACTATTGATATTGTAATGAGGCTTCTGTAAACTTATTGCATTGAATATAATGAAGGACATTGGCTGAATCTAAGTGTTAGTTCTATGTGTATCTGAATCTAGTATGTTTTTATCTCATCATGGTTAGTACTTAATTATGCTTTTCCTTAGATATAGATCTGGTATGCTCTGTAGAATGATGAGCTAGTAATAGAACTATAAAAACAATTATATTAGTAACCTATGACACCCAGCTTGACCCACTCCTTACCTATTCCTTTCCTAGGCTACCTAATGTTCGCACTCTTCACTCTTCACACTTCACCTATTTTCCCTAATCTATTTTATTCATTGTGTGCCTCACTTCACATTTCTACCCTAAACCCTTTACCATTCAACACATTACCCATAACCTACCTACTTCATCATACCTCACCTCAACCCTATTATATTATATTTTACCTAACCTACACCCATCTCACCCTTGCCTTACCATTTTACCTTCCCCAACCCATTTTGAAACAAATTCAACACTTTTCAAAGTGACCAGAAACAAGTCACCTTGACCGGTTTCGGTCACCCATTTTAACCATTAATGTCGGCATGCCAACCTGATTTCAACCACTTCTGATTGGCATTGGTTTTGGTTCAGTCCCAAAGCCAAACCACCACAACACTAACTTTGAAAAAAATTGAAAAAACAACCTATACTCTAACCCAAACCCACCTACACCACACCCCATTCATTTCCCTACTTATTTAGTCTACATTCCACACTCCCTTTACCCAAATTCCTTCATTTTTAACTGAATTTTACATTTAAATTTCAAACCCCCTTTTTATGTCAAATGTTAAATAAAAATAAACACTAAGGATGGATTCCTACCTCGACACGGTGCCGCCTCCTCATTGGAACCTTCGATCTCTAAACTAGTGGTCCTCCAGCACCTTTTCTTGCCTTATCCATGCCTCAATTCAACTCTTAGTCATTTTCCAATCAAATATCCTATAATGATCTTGTGGACCTATCTACCTAGCTCCTCCAGCCACTCAGCTACCTCTAACTCCTCTTGGTAAAGATTCTTGTTCTTTCTCCCATTCAACCTTTCTCTTCGTTGTTTTCTATAACTGGAAACATTAAAATGAATCTATAAAACACAGATTTTTTTCCTTTTTACCCTAACCCCGACTTGAATGATGTCGATTTCTATCCCTAATAGATTGGCATTGGTTTTCCCTTACCGATGTTGGTTTACTTAAACCGGTATTGGTCACCTTCCCACTAGCCTATACCTAATTTGCATTCAATTTTTCCACCCATGTCCATTTTTATCACAACCATAACCTCACCCCAGCCTTGTAACCCCACCTAATGACCTTATTACCTACAACCCAACCTCACTATCAGTTGGGGCATGTTTTTGCCTCTAACGTGGCCTTACCTACGACCTTTCCTAAAACAACCATCCAAACCCCGCCCATTTTGACACTCAAGTTCACTTACTCACTATACCTTGCGATGACACTACTCGTGTTGTTAAGCCTCATGACCTTGCCTTTCCTAATGTATAATTTATCTCGACCAATTTTTTTGGTGTTTTGGAACACACCTAATGCCCGTTCCTACACCTATCCTATTTGTTTTTAGGACCATATCCTATAACTTGGATACCGAACCACGTCAACCTTGTTTGGATAAATTTATCAACCTTTAAAGATGTAAAGTTTATGCTCTCTTCAACCTAGTACCTTATCGTATTTTATGTGCGTGTGTTCTTTCGAATGCCACTACCTATTACCCCAACCGATATCACCATTACCTATTCCCAACATATACCTAATTTTTCCTCACTTCTTCATTTTATCAAACCACTCAATGAATTTTTTATCACCATCATTAGTTCTTGTTTGAGGGGGATCACCTCCACTCATACTTGGGGAAACCTAACCTTCACTCATACCTAGAGAACAAAATTCCTTTTTTGTCAACGTCACTTATCAATACAAGCTATGAGACAAAAGGGGCAAATATAGAAAAAAAAATTGGGTCACACTCTCCTTGGTCCCCTTTTGATTAATCAACGTAATGCACACACCTAGCTATGAAACCTTTACCCCACATTTATATTAATTTAATCACTTACAATTGAATTAATATTTATCCTCATTTTATTAATTAATTTAATTATTTCAATTAAGTTAATTTAATCCTAATCCATCCAACTCACCCCTGGACTCATTCTAGGGGCATTTAACTCATAATGACCAATTCATCACTCTCAACACTGAGTCATCACTCCCAGTGTTGAGTCACAACTTGAACTAACTAACCAAGACTTCTTCCTAAAGTTAACTAGATTTTTGCTATGATTCTCCTAACTTTTCTAACAAGAAATCCACTTTCATAAGCATACCCAACTTGGAAAGCATGCCAAATATGGGAAGATCTACCTATTTTTGGTAAAAAAGATTATTTCACCCTAACCAATGCTGATTTATGCTCGTCCGACGCTGGTTACCTAACCGCCATCGGTCGGTTTATATAAACTTTCAAAACTCTTCACCGGGTTTGTCATATATTTTTAGGAGCCTTATTAAATTCAAGATCAAATCTTCAATCTCTCCGAATCCAAATGATGAACACACAAAGCCATAGTGCAAGAAAAGCAACTAGTTCTCCTTCAAGAGCATTGGAATATTCATGAGAGCACATAGGTTGAATTTCAATGACTTTGGAAAGAACACCTATTCTCGATTAATCATCAACCATATCCATTCATAGGTTCCACAAAATACAAAGTAAGTACTTTGATTTTAATCATTTGTTCTTATTCAAGTGTACATCTCTTACTTCTTTCTGTATTGCATTTATTCTATTACCTGTATATCACCTTCTTCCCACCAACCTACCATTTAACCATCCCCATCCTTGTCACCTTTCTTAACCTCCTTCTTAGTATTTCTGAGTCTTCTCAGCCATATTATGACCCAAACCACACTACCCTCACTCTCTTTACAATCACAAAGAGCCTAAAAACCCATTTTTAATATTTTATTACCTATTGCCCCTATCGACATCGGTTCCCCACCGCCATCGGTTTCGTTCCCCACACCAACATCGATCACTCGATTCGATACTAGTCTTTGTGTTATTTTATATTCTCAGACCAACAAGCCTTTCATTCATCCAAAAGTAACCCATACCTCAACCTACCAACCTCGGACCCTTACCTTTACTGCACCTGAAAAACCTACCGACCTAAATAAACCCCGCTTCTAATTAGATTTAGTGTTATTTTTATATCTAGAATAAAATATAGTTCATTGTGTGTATGAGAATCCTAAGTCATTACATCACAATAGGACCTATTTATTTTAGTTTCTTATTCACATTAAATTGTTATTAAACAGTGGATTGACAACCTCTCTAGGAAGCACCACGCTTCCTAGATCTAGCATATGCTTCAGCGAGTCCCAGTGTCACATATTATTTAATACTCTTTTGTGGTCTTGCTTTGCATCTACAGTAGTCCTTCCCGGACAAAGGAGTTATCTATGATCAGCTTGGACAACGTCAAAAATGTGTGCATTCAACCTTCCACCTTTGCTTCACGGGTATTCCTTCTTAACCATTTAACCTCTATCTGTTTCATCTTAGAAAGCGTAAAACTTATTGATGAAACACCACTATCAGAATAACATTCTCAATTGTTGACCATTCAAATAAGTCTCCTCTCTTATTACTTACGCCAAATGGAGTCGTTGCTTTCAACATTTCTGCCTCTACTATACATGTTTTTCTGTGGTTGCCAATTAAGGATATCAAACCACTTGAAGGCCAAACACTATCATCTTTTCAAGATAGCCTCAAACATGTTTAGTATATTCTCATAGATGAAATGAGTTTCATTGGGCCCAAAATACTTTCCAAGGCCAACTATTGGGTGTGTGAAGTTTTCACTCACTTCAAAACATCATTTTTCGTGTTGTCGATTTATTATTATTATAGGAGATCTTGGAAAATGTTGCCGATTAACGACATTCCCCTCTATGTAGGACACTCATATGGAACAACCCTCTAGTTTAGCTTCCACATTACAATAGTGATGCAAACAGTTTTCCAACAACAAGGGACATATCAAAGTCAATTTTCTTTTTAGAGGCTCTTATTCAACATTCGAGATGCAAATCCACACATTGAAGATTGGGAAACAATTATGTATTGCACTAATGTAAGGATGTCCACACAAGATGTTGCGTCTTTCCATTCTACTACTCATTTGTTCCATAAGAATGAACTCGTCGACCACCACAACCTAAACATGATGAAATATTTGAATTTCTAAGTGGCCCCTTTGCTTGGAAAACTCATTAAGAAAACCATCTCTTTTGATCCCAATGATGAATAATTGGAATAAAAAGTTATACTTTGAAAAATAAAAATGAAATTCTTACAAATAATTTTTGGGTTGAAGATGAAATTGTTAATGGTTTAATAGGAATGATTATCAACATGGTCTACAATGTCTCCGTTACTATGCCGGATCTTCCTTCTTTTGTCATCGTGAAATTTGACAAGTACATAGGTCCTCCTTGGGATGCTATTAACCCTTACCATGTTCCCATTCTACCTATCTCCAGAGCCAACCACAAACAAACACCACTTAAAATGGCATGCACATTGACATTCCATCACATCAAAAGCATATATGTTTCCCTAAACAATATACATGTATAAAACATTCACTTCTTCCATCACAATTAACCAACCCTTTCTTTTCTTTTAACCTCTACTATTTGTACTAGAAACATGGATTGCACACACATCCAAGTTCATTTTCATCCTCTTCTCCAACATACAATATCTATATCTACGCTTTAACAAACATCCACTTTCCACTATCATCCCTCCTCCATTGCCTCCGACTTATCCACCCCTCCACTTAGCATGATGATCTCATCCATTCATCAACTGTCCTTCCCCTTACACCTTCCACTTAATTTCCCTCGCTGCATTCCTTTGACATTTTCATCGCAATTTCCATGTGCGATTGCTAGTTATATTAGTTTTAAAAACTACATCTTCTAAACAATTTTCATGTTCCCTCGAAAAAAATTTCTTGGGGAATGGTTCATGACTCGACATGTGTAAAATACATCACGAATAAAGTTTTGAAGAGAAACAAAATTTAATAGTAATAATTAGGGAAAGATTAATACAAAGTGGGCGGGGTTATAAAATCAACAGACAAATAATTAATGTAGATGAGAAAATTGAAGCTCCTTCTTTTGATTTTTATTTATAAGTTTTTCTTTTTCTTTAAGAAGATGATTGGATAATAATTGTTATATATTGGTTATACGGTGGAGTTTGGAGCCCATCTATTTTTTTCCATAATTTTTTTAATAAAAAGAAAATCCAAAATAAGAGTCTTGAGATTGATATCTCTCCATTTTTTTCAAATATATTTATATTTAATATATTTGACTTAGTATTATCTTATAATGATAGTGGGAGGTATGTAGGTAATTTGATCGTTATAAGACAATTTTATTTTTCTTAACAAAGGTGATCATACATCATGATATATTGGGCATATTCTTGGGTTTGAAACCCATTTTTTATTAAAAATTTGGATTCTAATGTAATAGTTTCACTAGATTGATGATATCTATCACAAGTCAACAAGAAATTTGCAAAGATAATGAGGGTTTTATATTGATTTACAAATAGTTATATTTAAGACATTTTCACTAGTTATTATTCTTGTTAAAGGATATATATATATATATATATATATATATATATATATATATATATATATATAGTTTTTACTTTTCGATTTTTTTTTCCAATCCATCGATGACATGTTAATATCTTCAAAAATTTAACTTTCAATTTAAATAATTTCATACAATTCTTTTTATCAACAAGTGTTGATGGTTTAACACACATGCGCACGCATGCACATGAGCACACATGTGTGCATGCACATGAACACACACACACACACACACACACATGAACACACATATACACACACATGCACACACACACACACACACACACACACACACACACACACACACAAACACACACACACACACACACACACACACACACACACACACACACACACACACACACACACACACACACACACACACACACATGCGCACACATACACACACATACACACACCAATCTCAAGGCATTTATCTTGGATTTATCATATATTTTTTTCCCATTGAAGGTTCTATATTGATTAATGGTTCCACGATTTTTGAAGGAATAGTGATGGATGAACTCAATCTAGTTGCACTATTGTGTAGGGATCAAGAACATATTTTAGGGAAAAAATCGTCTCAAAACTCCACAATATGCCCAAGATATCATGATTTTTCAATTGCCTCCAAGAATGAAGGAAATCTATCCTACAATGGACAAAGGGACATAAATTTAAGGTTGTCCTTTTCTATTGAAATCTCTCACTAATACGCTCACTCTTCCACCCCATTGGTTTTGATTATAAGTTACACATATAATCATAGTGATGATACTCTCTTAAGTAATTTTTCCATTATATATTTTATATTTTTAAATAATTTAATTTCTAATATTTAAACCTACACCTAAGTGTTTTCATCAATACAATTTCAATTATTATTATACCATGCTTATTAAAGAGATAATACAACATAAAGCACCAATCAATGATCAACGTTTCTTTTCTACAATGATTTATTTATAAAATTTGATCAAATATTTAAAGGTTTTGAAATTAACAGTTTAATAAATTTAATATTTTTTCATTTATTCTAATACTAATTGGTAGAGAGAGAATTGGGGTGGCATTTATTGGCTTGAATTGGGATGAAGTCTAGTGGACAACATAGTAATGATGAAGCTTAATGTGTTATAACAATTAATTCACAATGAAAGAGGTGTATAAAAAAACAACTTTATCGCAACTTTGAATGTATACAAATTGGAAAACACCATAAGAGAGATGTATGCATTAAAATTTAACTCTTTATTCAAAACATGCTACTTAATAGTTGTACAATGGAGAAGTTGAACACTCCCTATTGGCTTGCAATGGTATTCTTCGGCTTGAATTGCTCCATTTGAAACCTCTTGAGCATCTCTTTTATGTACTTGGTTTGTGAGATGAATATGCCTTCTTTAGATTGACTAATTTTTATTCCTAAGAAGAATGAGAGTTCTCTAAGCATTGACATCTCAAACTCCTTCATGACCTCTAAATTCATGTGTCATGTTCTCACTATCTCCTCCAAATATTATGTCATCAACATATACAACCACAAGCAATATATGACCTTCTTCTTCCTTTATGTATAGGTTGTTGTCTACACTCCTTTCCTGAAGCCTTGATTAGTTATATACTTATCTAATATGTTGTACCAAGATCTAGGAGCTTTCTTAAGGCCATATAAGGTCTTCTTCAATCTACACACATAGTCCTTGTCCTTTGTGAGTGAAAAACCATCAGGTTGTTCAATGTAGACTTCTTCATTTAGGTTCCCATTCAAAAATTTTGACTTGACATCCATTTGGTATACCTTGAACCTTTTGTATGCTGCATATGCTAAGAAGAGTCTAATGGCCTCCATTCTATCTGCCAGTGAAAGTGTTTCCTCAAAATCCACTCCTTCAACTTGAGCATACCCTTTGTAAACAAGTCTTTCCTTATTCCTTGTGACTTCACCTTTTTCATTGAGCTTGTTTTTGAATACCCACTTAGTTCCAATGACATTCTTGTTCTTGGGCCTAGGCACTAGTTCCCAAGTCTCATTTTTTTATCTATTTGGTCCAATTATTCATTCATTACATCAATCCAATTTTGGTCTTTGCATGCTTCCACAACATTATTTGGTTTAATCTTGGATAGAGAGAAATGTTATCTTGGTTTTGGGAATTCCTCAATCTTCTTATTGTTTGTATGCCTACCTCCTTGTTGCCTATTATTGATCTGCATGGTGATCTCTCTTGACTGTCTTGAGGGAGATTTTGTGTCTAGTATTTCTTCATCCTCATCTTCTTCTCCTTGATTTATTTCTGTAACTTCATCATCATCTTGGATGTCTATGTTTTGAGGAGTCTCTTTTGAACGCTAATTTAACTAAATATGGTCATATTCCAGTGAAACTAGATGCTAGTATTTCAAGTATTACAAGAAATCCATCTTCATTTTTACATATATTGGATTCCATTTTTATCTATAATGGATTCCATTATTACTATTATTGGAATCCATTAATAACAATATTGAATTCCAATATTGTCATTATTGGAATTATTCCCAATTTCACTATAATTAGATTCCAATATTGCTATTGTTGGATTCCAATATCATTATTATTGGATTCTAATTTCACCACTTTTAGATTTTCAATGTTGATAGTATGTAAGGCTAGCAACCACTAACTATTATAAGGAATGAGCTTGTTGGATTAATAAAAATAAAAAATTAACAATAACTTCCTGTAAAAGCTAGTTCAAAGTCATGAGCGGTCGCTAACTATTATTTGGTGAGCCCATTGTATTAAGGTGAGTGGTTGCTAACTATTATAAGTCATGAGCCTTGATGTAAGGTGAGTGGTCGATAAATATTATAAGTCATGAGCCACAATGTAAGGTGAGCGGTTGCTAACTATTATAAGTCATGAGCCTTGATATAAGGTGAGCGATTCTTGCTAACTATTATAAGTCATGGGCCTCGATGTAAGGTGAGTGGTTGCTAATTATTGTAAGTCATGAACCCATTGTATTAAATGAAAGTGAAAAAGCCTTGATGTAAGGTTAGTGATGAGGCTAAAATATGTATCATTAATGTGTAATAAATACTCTCTTTTTACTTCCCTTTTAATCAAGTTTGTCTGCATTTCAGAACTTTTGTTTGATCTGAACATAAGTTAGGATGTAATTGTCCATATTTTGTTTGATTTAGTTCAGATGTCTAAAAATCTATAATTCCTAACAAAATGTGTGGAAATTTAGTTTTTTTGAAATAAACAAGTCATATTTGGTCAAATAAGTAAAGTATGAAGTAACCAACACCTTTTCAAGGAAGATGGCCAAAATGTGGCTTAGCTCTAGAACTCTGTCACTTAGCTCGAAACTCTGTCACTTAGCTCTGGAACTTTATCACTTAGCTCCAGAACTTTAGTAGTTAGTTCTAGAAGGTTTCCCTTTGGTTCTAAAACTTCTCCAAAGTTATGGAATCAATGGGAATCTCCTTATTCTATCAAAATTTGGTTATGGAGAAAATAAGGGGCCTTCCAATAAAAAATAGACCAATAATTTTCCAGTTCTTCACACTCTAAAAATACATATGTGAGACCAAAACTGTATGTCTAGCTAGTTCATATCTACTTTGGGCACTATTCAGTTCCACTAGAATATGTAGATAACTATTGAACACTCATAATTGTAAATGCATCTTCAGATGGGGAATATATATATATATATATATATATATATATATATATATATATATATATATATATATGCAATTAAGTTTTGTAAGACAAAACAATTCAATAATAAGATAACCATTTAATTTTGAGAGAAGCATATTGTGTTAACTCCTGATTCAAGGTGGAGAAAGGGCCCACTCCTCCAAGAAAAAGGATCTTTTATTCTATTGGTATTTATATTTTCAAGTAATTTGTATAAACTTGTTATTTAGCAATTCTGTAAGTACTTTTGATTCTTCAATTAAAATCATGTTACATAAGTTATCTATTGTCCCTGCAGGTGTTCTAGTATATGTTCTTATTTCCTCAACAACATTTTAAACAACATCTTCAAAGTGTGTTTAATTATGCAAAGTGTGTTTATTCCCAATAGTGTGTTTAATTCTGCAAAGTGTGTTCATTTCAGCAATGTGTGTTTATTTCAGCAAGTTTCTTATAGTTTAGCTTTAATAAGGCTTTGGAATAGAAATATTAAGACACTTTAAACCCCCTAGAGAATAAAAAATAATAAATATCTATAATCAATTACTAGATTGCTGATATTTCACTTGTTACCTATAGCTTCGACATATCCCCGGTTTGAATATGACATCAACCATGAGTTGATTAAATGAAGGGAATAATGACACCCATCAGCTAGCTACTGCTAACTATTATAAGTCATGATCTAGTTGTATTAAATGAAAGTGCAAAAGCCTCGATGTAAGGTTAGAAAATGTAACTATTATAAGTCATGATCCCATTCAACAAGTTCCAAATGCAAACCTGTGGACTTTCAAATGGAAAAAAATATGAGACTCACACTTAGAAAGTGCAAGGCACACATTTTCGAAGTTGTGAGCCTCACACTTAAAGTTTATTTACGAGCCTTACACTCTGAAAGTGTGGGGCTCACACTTTTAAAGTCCGAGAGCCTTGTAGTTTCTAAGTGTGAGCTCCGCACTCTAAAAATCGAGCCTCACACTTTCGAGGTGATATCCCAACACTATGAATAATTTGAGCCTCACACTTTCAAATCTTGAGATTCACACTTTGAAAGTGTGAAGTCTCACACTCGCACTTTCATAGTGCGAATATCAAACTTTGAAAGTGCGAGGCACACACTTTAGCACATATCCTTAAATTTGACATTGGCCTTAAATGCTAGTGGTGTTTTTTGACTTTTGGTGGAACTCATAATAAAATTATGTTCTCACCCTAAAATATACCTTATAAAAACTCAAGTATTGTTTTTAGATTGTACAAGTTCACTAGTGTTTATTATTATAAACTATATCTTGAGTAATCATTAAAAGAAAACAACATAGTTGGGAGTTTATGTATATCAAAAATTCTATTACTATGAAAAATAGTAGAATTTATGCTTGTAAATTGTTCCATTCTCCATATAAACAATGAGTCACTTCCGTGAGCAAGAAAATGAAATAATCCTTGACACAATGTAAG
This sequence comes from Taxus wallichiana var. yunnanensis, assembly GCA_018340775.1. Lineage (NCBI taxonomy): Eukaryota > Viridiplantae > Streptophyta > Pinopsida > Cupressales > Taxaceae > Taxus > Taxus wallichiana. The sequence goes on from CM031236.1 coordinate 159,312,909, forward strand.
AAAAATGTTTGTGAGAAATGTTTTCTTACACCCTTAGAGATACATTGAACCATTATTTTATAGTTTACATAAATAAAAACACTCATTGTGTCACAATTGTATTCTTGTGAGTCAAGAAATAACAAAAATTGATCTGTCATCATCTTTACATTGAAAGGTTCTATCTGTACATTTCAAATTTGTTACAAATTCATACATATATAGTTGTAAATCTTATATGAGGAGTCGTCACCTTTTGTGGACAATTTTATTTACAAAAAACATGAATACATTTCTACCTATAGAATGAGACTTTTTAGTTGGATACAAGTATTGTTGAGTAGTGTTGAGTAAAGTAGCAGTGGAGGTGCTATCAAAGTAGAGACTAGTATTTATGAGCAAGAAACAACATAAGAGTGTACTAATACTAGTATCGGAAGTGGATTGATTTAGCTATGATGAAAAAAATCCTATTCGGAAAGTGGAAAAGGAACAAATTTCCCAAAACCCAATTTTTCCCCTTCTAAAAGAAATTTGGGCACACTTTTATCTGTTTTAAGGGTTTCAAAGTGGTTTGAATTGGAAAAAAATATGGAATGTAATAGGTAAAAATGGTCATTGTTTACTTGAAAATCAGCTCAGCCATTGAGAAAAGAAGACCCTGGGAAAGAGAGGACTCCAGGGGATTATTTTTTTCTGTCACAACACCATCCAAGTCTCATTCTAGTCAAAAAGTGTTTTATGAAATCACCTCACTAAATCTAAGAAACAAATGCCTCTCAGAAGTGTAGCTCGTGCTCCCTGTAACATCGCTATGCTTACCATTTGCATATCCATCCAAATACCTCCTATAATTATTACTAGGGGTCAATTGGTTCATTTGGATACTAGGAAATTATGTAGGAGCAGGCACTAGTGTCGTCGATTTTAGAACTTTGGCAACATCATGTTAGAGTAGGTATTTACCTTAGGTCATGTTCACCTAGGTACTTTATTTACCTTTATTTTATTTATCCTCACCCATTTATGTGTGGGGATATTTATTTTTATTTATTTAGCTATTAGGAGGATATTATCTAGTTGTTAGGTATTGTTCTTTCCTTGATCTATGGTATTGACTAGATCCTTGATGTCTAGTTATTTCCTAAATGTATATAGTTCTTTGATGACTAGTTGTTTCCTTGATTTATGCCTTGATCTATGACCTTATCATAAAGTTATTATATTTTCATTCCTTTCCTATATAAGAAAGGCCCATTCTCATTGTATTTCATTGAGTTCCATAATAATATATGATATTATTGCTCATTTATTTACAAAGGTTTCATGTAAAGTTATTCGCGAATTGCTTTCATCTTATTGATTGTGGTGTTTGATTAACATATGATTTCTTGGCTTGGTATGATCTAGTTATCATTCCTTTTACCTCTTGTAATTATTACTAGGGGTTAGTTGGTTTGTTCGGATACTAGGAAATTGCATAGGAGCAGGCACTAGTGTTGTCGACTTTAGAACTTTGGAAATGTCATGCATGGTGGGTCAAACAGATGGCCATTTCTTGGTACAAAGCAAGGCCAACTGGAAGTTTTTTCTTACAATCCCAAGATCCATGTAGGTTTCTACAAATTTTGTATCAACAATTTCCATGAGTGTGTTGTTGTTTTCTTTTGATAGAATTTGGGTTCACTTGCCAATGTCAAAGACAATTCCATCCACATTTGATTGCTCTTGACAAAAACCTTAAAAATACTTAAAAAATGTATAGTGTAAGCTCGAATGAAAATTAAAAAAATAAAAATCTTACCAACTTTGGCAGATTTGAGTTATTAGCCATAACTTCCTTCCCATTAGCAACTCTAGAAGAGCAATCCCGTAATTGTATACATCATATTTCTTATTCAGCCTTGATGTTCTTACATATTCTGGGTCAATGTAACAAATGGTACCCATAACATAGGTAGAGGTGTGGTGTTTGGCTGAGGAAATGCACTTGGCAATGCCAAAGTCTGAAAAATTTACATCAAAATTATAATCCAAAATAATGTTATAAGTCTTCATATCCTTGTAAATAATGCGTGGGCTATAGTCATAATGAAGATGTAGCTATCTTTCTTGAAAGACCATGATCAATCTTTAGCCGATTGTTTCAGATCTATCTTAATCTTCTTTGATGATCCTACACAAAAATAAAAATCAATAAAAACTTGTCATATTTTCCAACAATCCATTTTAATATGAAGGTTAGAGGTTGATTGGAAAGTTCTATTTCAAAAAGTGAATCGACAATGTACAGTTTAATTTTTCTTCATAACATAATCATTTTACTCACCATGTAGGATGTCCCAGAGACTTCCGTTTACCTTGTAATCATAAAACATCAAGTTTCTAAGTGGAGAAAGTGAACATCCATGCAGAATCTCAAGATTCTAATGTTTGATGCTTCCAACTGTTTCCACATCAATTTCAAATGCAAGCAAGCTTAGTGGGTAGTATTGATGTACATTCTCTTTATAGAAATTGGCTTAGAATTATTTAGATCACATTTATAAAGATTGCTTGTAGCACCATAGCCAATTACATATTTCTCTTTAAGATTTTTTTGTGATTGTCATTATGTTGTTGTACATGTAAAGAGCCATGTTCATGTGTAGTATGACCAACCTTGGAGAACCTAAATGTAACAAATAGATGTGTCAATAAAGAAATTGTAATATGATATTGCTTTCTGATTTGTCATCTGATAATCTATACAATATGAAATCATGTCTTTCCATGTTAGTTTTAACACCTTGCTCCATGTTGTTTGCAGAGACTTTTGTAAATACATTTGGATGATTTGAACAATACAAAGCTATAATTATGCACAATAGTAGTACTGAACCCTAACATATGCAAAAATGTTGGTTTTGAGATGGATGTTGTTAATTACATTGGGCCAAAATTTTGTTAGACAACATCATACATATCCAAGTTTTCCAAATTTTTGATAACAATAGAAGAATTTCTTTGGAACCCAAGCTATTTAAAAGACAACTACTATTTCTTGCATCAGTTAATTGGTGATATCCAAAAACCATAAGAAATAAAACTAAATTGGTACACAGAGAAAATTTGTGTTTATATCTACAATTGTATGGAGGAAAACATGAAATTTTTTTAATGACAAGAATTTCCCCAGACAGATTATTGTAGGAGAGGTTTTTGTAAAAGAAATAGAGCCATTTACAGTATCTTCTATTATTAGGGAAAGAGAATTAAATTTATTCCTTTTTTAAATACCTTCATAGATTTTGAAAGTGAAGACCTCCAAGTTTCCACAATGATGTAGTGTAACTCAATTTTATTTTTTTAAAGTGATGGGAAGATAGCCATCAATCCACTATTAGCTCCTCTATCCTAAATCTATACAGATTGTTTTTTACATTGATGAAAATATATTCTATAATATATTGATGTTAGCAGCCGCTAGTCTTCACTTCTAGCAAAAAATTGACATCTTCAAACAAACCAAATTTAATAGCGATTAATTGTTGAAATTGCTTAGTGCAACACACAACAAAACTTTTATTAATGATTTCTTGATTTTTATAACTAAAGGAGGGTTGAAGGGTCCCTTTCCCTTTACATTATAGATACAATGAGAGGATTAGTCTAAAAACCCGAATGATCCAACAATAATTTGGTGAAAAAAACTTCAAGGCCTATGCCAAAAACACAAGTGGTTGGGAATAAAAACCCCATACCAATAAGAAAAATAGGATGATTTGGTAGCAATGGAACTAATAAGGATATATAAAATTGAAAACAAAGTTACAACCTGATAGATTTTAGAAGAACTTATTTATTTTAATCAGATGACACCTCCGTAACCTCCACTTTAATGGGTATGAAAATGGTTTTTTGCGGAGGTCCCAAAAAAAGATGCACTTTTATAAGAACAACCCGACTCTTTAACCAATCATATGCCTCACAACCTCACCGAAAAGAAGATCCCAACATGTTGGTTCCTATTGTAGTAGAGAAAACATATCATCTAGGTTAGGCAAGGGAGAGAACTATGTCCCGCCTCGGTGTCTCACCCCATTTGGACACACCAAACATGAATCACATTAGGACGTCAAACTATTTGTACAAATATGAAAAAACAGCCATGTCCACCAAACCTTCCTATTTATAATGAGCCTCAAATAGCAAGGGCCATGATGCACTCATGGTTTTTTCCATTTCTACTTCCATGCCAACCCTATATGCATTGGCTTGATCCAATGATGACCCATCTCCAAAGCCTAATCCTTTTCGGGTGTATGATAAGAAGATGACAAATGAACATCGAAGAAACTTCTACATTTACCCTTGAATGTCCCTCTAGAGAAAGATAATCATCTCCAAGAACTCCCTCAATAGAAACAGGTCTTTCTTTGTTTCAATTCAAAAATATATTTCAAATGGTGATGTGAAATTTTGGTATAAAATTCCATTTCACGCACCGACGTAAAAATTGCATGAAAGGAAACATTGGAAAGGCCATGACAGATGAAATGAAATCTAATGAAATAAACCCGAAAGGTGTGAAAATAAGGAAGAGTGGATCAAGTAAATATATGGAGTGACTATGCCATCACATGCTTGTAATTAATACAAGCTTGCTAGGGGATTTAATATCGACCTTTATTGGAAAAGGTGATGAGTGAGTGATCAACATATTTATTTCCATCTTATCACAAAACACTTTGACAAACCCACAATTTTCTATAAAATATGCCTATTTAGTAGCCTCCCAATATATAATATTTAAGGTCCAATCCATAATTAATGAAAGCATAAAAAGGAATTTTATTCACATAAGTTTTTTGATGGTGGCATTAGCAATAATATGAGAGTCACCTCTAATAATTAATTCATTATTATTCAAGTCATTAACAACAGACCAATAATGTTCCAACACTTTAATTTATTGATTCATACATTTATTAATTTACATTGGGTGGGAATAGGGTCCATAATCTATAGTCAGGGACAACCTCAGTAATCAATATCATGATATTACATAATTTAATCTTCAAAATATTAATAATCATTGAAAAATAAAAGTCTATATTTGGTCCTTCAAGTAATCTCAATAATTTTTACATATACTTTTAATTTACTAATTTTGGATTGATGGTGTGTTTTATTTATGAATAAAATCTTATATTATATTAACAAGTAAAATGATATAAGAATATTCACCAAAAATTGGGTGGTATGGAAGCATGCCCCAAAGCCACGAGTTCAAACTAGGAAGACAAAAAGCCTAGGAGTACATCCGATTACAAAACATCACAAGACAGAAAAGTAAAATTAAGCCACCACTATGAATTATTGACTCAGCAGGATGCGCAGATCTTGATCATGCCATCAAGAGCTAGACAAGTCTCGAGGATAGAAAATTCCCTTATGTTTCTTTCCTTTGAAATAAAAAATATTAATGTGGTCTTGAACAAAAAAATTCACTTAGAATTTAATGAAAATACTATCTAAATATTCCATACTGCATCTTGTTTCATGATGAAAATCATATAGTTGGGCACTACAGACCACTATATTGGAAAAAAATTGATCGATACAATATTTTATCGACAGGGTTGGTTATAGACAATTCCTTCTACACAAATTATACACAACATGCTTTCCACTAACATTATTTTCTCAATACCGATGTGAATCCAGTTGCAAGAGGTTGAAATACCTCCAAAACACACATAAACAACTTTGTAAATAAAACCAGGAGTTTCAAAATAGCTTACTTCTCATTCTGGAATTCACACTGATCTATTACATCATTACAATCCTCCTTTTATTTCAAGACTACTCTAAAACCCTAAAATGCCAACAAACCCTAAAATGCCAAAAACCCTAAAATGAAAAACAACTCATATTAACCCCAAAATTTGTGTTCCAAATATGCATTCATAAATTAGGGCTCATGTGAAATTTGGACTTATTCTAACAAGCACAACAAAAGTTATTAAAGTTCTAAGACCTAGTCAAAAGTGGAAAAAACATTCGGAGCCAATTTTAGGCCACTAGATGAAGGAATCCGAGCCCGAAAACATGCCAAAATGGGCACAACCTTGCAGGAAAAGTTGACCCTAGCATAGTACTAATGTATATCTACCACCTTGTAAAATTTCAGGATGATCCAATGGTCGGATCAAAAGTTATGGTCTCTGCAAGTTATGCTCCCGCATCATTCTCCCTGGTTGAAAAGAATTCAGCTCCTGTGAATTCTATTGATGGAACTCATCTAATTTTTGCACTATCAATTTTCCTCAACTCCCACTCAGGAATCCAAGTATTTTCTTCTTGCTGCAAACCTTCCCACTGTACCAAATATCTGTTGTAGCTCCCATGTCTAGTAGTGATTGTCTTTTGGTCCAAGACATGCATTACCCTCTCCTTTTTCTTCTTCAAGCATCTGTTGCTTCCGTTTATTTCTTCCTCCTCTACAACATTTTCATCATGACTGGAAACTTATATAAGTTAGAAACATTAAAAATTGGTGAGATAGCAAAGTTTTCAGGTAGCTCCACCTTGTAGGCATTATCACTCATTTTCTTTAGAATCCTACATGGCCCAATCTTCTTATACTTGAGTTTATTATATGTCCCTTTGGAAACCTCTCTTTTCTAAGATGAACCATCACCATATCTCCTTATTCAAATACACTTACTCTCCTACTAGCATCTGTAATTTGTTTTATATTGTGCATTACTCACTTTAGATTTTCCCTCACTTCATCTTGCAATTGTAGAATGTGTTCTGCAAATGCTTCTGCATCATCACTAGTTTCATCTTCACTGGTAGAACAATTATATCTAGGACCCCCTTGGGATTCCTACCATATACAATCTGGAAAGGAGACCTCCCTGTTGACTGTTTACCGAGCTATTATATGCAAACTCAGCTTGAGGTAAAGCTAAGTCCCATTGTTTTGGCTTTTCTCCAACTATACAACGTAGGAGATTTCCCAAGCTTCTATTCACTACTTCATCTACCCATCAGTCTGGGGGTGATATGCACTACTGAACTGTAGTTGTGTCCCCAATTTCTTCCACAGAGTCCTCCAAAAGTGACTCAAAAACTTCGTGTCCCGATCTGAAGTGATTGTTCTTGGAATTCCATGCAATCTAACCACTTCTAAAAAAACAAATCTGCAATTCTGGAAGCATCATTAGTTTTTTTACAAGAAATGAAATGTGCCATCTTAGAGAATCTATCAACCACAAAAAGATAGAATCATTCCCTCATTGTGTGTTAGGAAGCCCTAACACAAAATCCATACTCAGATCAACCCATGGCCCTGTAGGGATAGGTAATGGCATATATAACCCAGTATTTTGTGCATGGCCCTTAGCCATTTGACACACTCTACATCTTGCTACAACCCTACTTATGTCCCTCTTTACCTTTGGCCAATAATACTTTTCTACAACAAGAGAAATTGTCTTACTTATACCAAAGTGTCCAGCCAACCCCCACTATGCAATTCTCTTATAATATTTTCTCTCATTGAACCAGTAGGGATGCACAATTGTTTCCCCTAAACAAATAACCATCTGTATCAAATAATCAAAAGAATCACTACCTACTGTAGGCTCCTTAAGTTTTCTGACAACATCACCAAAATCTAGATCACCTTCATACAATTCCTTAACTACCTCAAACCCTAGTACTTTATTTTCCATTGTTGTCAAAAGGGCTACACGCCTACTCAAGGCATCAGCAACTTGATTCTTCTTACCTGACTTATGATTTAAAACAAAAGTATATTCTTGCAAAAATGAAACCCATTTTGCATGCCTACTATTTAGTTTCTTCTGTGTGTTTACATACCTCAAGGCTTCATGGTCAGTGAAGAGTACAAATTCCTTTGCTACCAAGTAATGTCTCCAGTTCCTTAATGCCTGAACAATAGCATAAAATTCCACATCATAAGTAGAATATTTCCTCTTGACTTCATTTAGCTTTTCACTGAAGAATGCCACTAGGTCATCCTTCTTGACTCAACACAGCTCCAATCCCAACATGTGAGGCATCATAGTCAACCTCAAAGACCTTGCTAAAATATGGAAATACCAAAATAGGTGCTTCTGACACTTTCTTCTTCAACAATTCAAAACTATCTGTTGTTGCCTTGGTCCATACAAACTCCCTCCCTTTTGTACACTTTGTTATGGGTGCAACAATGCTACTGAAATTCCTGATGAACTTCCTATAAAAAGTTTCCAATCCATGAAAACTACGAACCTCTGTCACATTCCTTGGAATAGGCCATTCCAAAATTTCCTTTACTTTTTCCTCATCCATCCTCACTCCATCCTCTAATATGAAAAATCCCAAAAAACAAGACTCTTCTGAAGAAATCTACACTTCTTTAAGTTTTCATATAGACTCTCTTTACGTAACAAGTCTAGCACCAATTTCATATGTAACAAGTGTTCTTCCCTTTGTCTTACTAAATATCAAAATATCATCAAAATAGACAACAACAAACTTACCATTGTATTCTCAGAGTACTTTGTTCATCAACCTCATGAATGTACTGGGTGCATTAGATAGCCCAAATGGCATCACCATCCACTCGTATAATCCATCTTTTGTTTTGAAAGTAATTTTCCATTCATCCCCTTCATGGATTTGGATCTGGTAGTACCCACTCCGTAGGTCAATCTTTCTAAAATATCGGGCTCCCGCTAGCACATCCATCATATCATCCAATCGTGGAATTGGGAACCGATACTTAATTGTGATCTTGTTTATGGCTCTGTTGTCTACACACATTCTCCAGTCTCCATCTTTTTGGGAGTCAATAACACTAGAGTTACACATGGACTCATGCTTTCTCTCACTAACCCTTTCTGTATTAGATCTGTCACTTGTCTGTTCAACTCTTCACTCTGTGTCGACTCATCCGATAGGCTGCCTGGTTTGGAAGGGCCGATCCTGGGATCAAATCAATATGGTGTTGAATATCTCACTTTGGAGGTAACCCATCTGGTAGCTCATCTAGTATGACATCTTTATATTCTTTTAGTACCTTTTTTGCAACAATAGGTATATTAAAGTCTTCTTTTCCAGATTCTTTGACATTAGTGCATAACAACATCCAACTTCTTCCATTTCTGTAACAAACTCTTTTGTAGCCAATAAGCCCTCACTCTTCTCTTCTTCCTTGAAGGGTAACAAGACCACCTTTACACCATCCTTCCAAAAGGTATATGTATTTTTCCTCCATCATGTGTAACCTTTCTATCGTATTACCAAGGCCTACCTAGTAATATATGACATGCATCCATTGGGATAACATCACACCACACCTCATCCTTGTAGGTATTCCCAATTGAAAACTTTATAAGGCATCTTTTATCTATGGTTACTTCATTTCCTTTCTTGAACCATGATATATGATAGGGATATGGGTGCTTCTCACATTTAGATTGAGTTTATCAACCATTATAGTTGAAACCATATTTTCACAACTACCACCATCAATAATAATTTTACATACCTTTCCTCCAGAGGTGCATCTTGTTCGAAATATATTTTTTTGCAGCCACAAATCAGCACCAACAACATCATGTTCTTTCTCCTTCCTTGGGACAATCATCATCCTCCTTATCATGAGGGTTTCACCCAAGTCTACAACAACCTCCATTTCTTCTTCCTCTTCAGCTTCAACCAGATTTACTTGTGGTTGTTCTCCTTGCCATCTATCTTGTGTAGGATAGTGCGGACACTCAAAAGATCGTATCCCTCTTCACCACATTTGTAACATGTATATTGCCTTTGGGGGCTATTCCAGCCCCGTCCTCCATTATAACCTCTTCCCCCTTGAAACCCCCTACCTCTTTGGTAGTTACCATGGATTTGACCAGAATCTTCATGCCCTTCTCGTATTAGAGGATTCACCTTTTGTAGATTCAAATCTACCCTTGCCCCTCATTGGAGATGATGATGGACCTCTCTTCACACCTCTTCTAAAATTATTCCTCTTGTTCTTTTCCTCTTCCTTTAATGCAAGTTGATAAGCATCATCTAGGCTATGGATCCGAGCATACTCAGCTCATCTTGTATGGTGTAACTCAACCCATTTATGTACCATGTAGCCTTTGTTCTTTCAGACTCTCCTTATTCCACCCTGATTGATAACTTGTAAAATTCATTAGTATACTCCTCAATGTTGAGATCCTTCGCTTTAGGTTTTGGAACCTTTGAAAGAGTGTCTGAGCATAATCTACAGGAAGAAACTTTTCTTTTCAGCTTCTTTACCATTTTATTCTAGTTTGGAACTTTCCCTTTCCATTCCTTTTCTTTCATTTTGTAGGTGATCCCACTAGATCAATGCATGTCCGGCCAACTTAGTGCATGTAAACTTAACCTTCTTATCCTCTGAAAGGGTTTTCCACTCAAAGAATTTTTCCATGTGATTTAACCAATCAATCAACTCCTCTGGTCGTAACCCTCCACCATAATCAGGAACATTAATCTTGATGCTATCATTCTTTCCCTCTAAAGCCTGGATCAATCTCTCCTCAAATGGTCTCTCATTCAAGGTTTCTTCATCTCTCTCATTTTCTTCTTCATTTCCTCCTTCATTCATTAATGGAGGTACTTCTTCAATATCACTATTTGGGTTTGCATCCCCATTTGCATGTCTCCTTCTAAGGTGGGTAACTTCTCCCGTGAACTCAACAACTTGTCTCTGTAGCTCCTGCATATGCCTATTCATCTGGGCATAACCTCCCCTCCCGCGTCTAGCCATGATTATATAAAATAGAGGTAAAAATACACATAAAAATGTAATATGTTACCTTAACTATTTCCGTAAGATCAAAATCGCTCTGATACCAATTGATGTGAATCCAGCTGCAAGAGGTTGAAATACCTCCAAAAACACACATAAACAACTTTGTAAATAAAACCAAGAGTTTCAAAATAGCTTAATTCTCATTCTGGAATTCACATCGATCTATTACATCATTACCATCCTCCTTTTATTTCAAGACTACTCTAAAACCCTAAAATGCCAACAAACCCTAAAATGCCAAAAAACCCTAAAATACAAAACAACTCGGATTAACCTAAAAATTTGCATGCCAAATATTCATTCATAAATTAGGGCTCATGCAAAATTTGGACTTATTCTGACAAGCACAACAAAATTTATTAAAGTTCTAAGACCTAGTCAAAAGTGGAAAAACATTCAGAGCCAATTTTAGGCCACTAGATGAAGGAATCCAAGCCCAAAAAACGTGCCAAAATGAGCACAAACTTGCAAGAAAAGTTTACCCTAACATAGTACTAATGTATATCTACCACCTTGTAAAATTTCAGATGATCCAACGGTCGGATCAAAAGTTATGGTCTCTGCAAGTTATGCTCTTGCATCAAATACCCTCTTCAACATTCTCTGTAATAACACCTTCTCGCATTTGCTAAACAACTTCTTGAAATTTACTACATATCTACACAACCACACTTCTCTTACATCAATCAACATTATCAACTTCTATCAATCCAACAAACACATTCCAACAAAAATTCTAGTCATTAGTCATGTTATTAATTATGTGATTAACATCTATAATAAGGTCACTTTTTTTTTTGTGGCTATCTTGCCAAACTAGCTTTGAGGATTGGAGAGAGGTGACACGCACATATAACACTTAGACCTAGATTTTTGTTTTTCCTAGGCCAACAAAAGTTTGTTTATTTTATCAAACACACCATTGGGCATACTATATCAGAAATATTTGATCAATGCAATAGAAGTCTGTCATTTAATATTGTGTGAGAATATTTTTCACCTTCGCCCTGCATATGTGGTTGATCATTTAGGTCTATTTTATTTGAAGGATGATTTTAAGAAAATATGCAAGGCCAAGATGGACAAAACATGTCTTCAGGTTTAAATGATGTACATTTGTTATGATGATCTAACATTTCCATACTATGTGGCTATGTTAATTACAATAAATTTTCGATCATAGAAATAACAAAGCCTTCCTTTCACTAACTAACAATGCTTATCGGTTGCAAAAATTCTAGTCGTTAGTCATCCTTCTCAAAGGTTTGTATTCAAGGACTTGGCTCTGCCAAGGATAGTCCATCGAATATAATATAATTACAAATAATGACTTCAAACTTGTTGAGATTGTTTTTTTGCATTGTTAAAATAGATTCGTCGACAATATAGAGGATAGTGGCCGATAGCCTTCTCATCAATGAATAATTGGTAAACATAAAACATGTATTTCTCTTCATGGACTTGGATCATTCATTCTTGAGCAAGACCCGTGTTCATCTTTGCCTTACATTTTTAGTAAAATGTTTAGGACTATTTTGTTTAACGAGTTATTTTTAGAAATATGCAAGGCCAAGATGATCAGGATATGTCTTCAGAGTTTAAAATATGTACTTCTATTATTATGCTCTAACTCTTATCTTTGTTGCTAAGATAGACAATGATTTTTATTAGGTCAATATTTTAAAAAAATAGAAACAATAGAGCCTAGTGAGCGCCAAACCACTCCTTTTAGTAAGTAATGTAGCTTAGTGGTTGCTATGCATTTTATTTGATACAAACCAACATGAAAAATGCCTTGTGACGTCATTTCATCCATTCATATGATCTATTATCCGAGCATTATGTTCTGTAAGTATCGTAGCTTAGCTTAGCATTCGCTAAGCATTTTTTGTAATACGAACTTTTAAAAATATTTATTTCTTAATTAAGAAACAATTTATCCTAGAGGCCACTAATCTATTCATTTCTCATTTAACAATAAAAATAAGCTTAGAGCGCTATGTTTTGTAAGTATTCAACCTTAATGGTCATTACGCATTTCTTTTATACAAACTTGTTTTTATCTTTATTTTCAAAATTAATAAACAATTTAGCCTTGAGGCCACTAATCTATTACTTTCTCAAAGACCTCCATAGCTTTTGACAGTAAACAATTTTTATATCTCACATATTTTGCATCTAAAAATTTCACGAAAAATTCCTAGCACCCAATAATATCTATTACTATGATCTATTATTAGAGTGTTATGTTGAAATAAGATATTGTTTAGCCTAGTTTCCACCAAATCATTCCTTCTTGTAAGTATTTGAGCTTAGTGGTTGCTAAGAATTTGATTTAATACGAACTATTGTTTGATCTCTATATTCAAAATAAAAAATTAGTTGAGCCTAGTGGCCGCTAATCTACTCCTCCTAACAAGTAGTGGAACTTAGCGGTCGCTAATCATTTTCATTGATGCACATCGATGTGTAAAAAAGAAAATATGCAAAGGTGTGTGCCTAATCCCTATGATGTTATATGAGCACCCGAAAACATTTTTAGTAATCATATTTCTTCCGACTATGCAAAGACCTCCATAGATTTTGACAATAAAAATTGTCCATATCTCACATATCTGTCATCAAAATATATTATGGAAAATGCCTAATGACCGCTAATATCTATTACTATGATTTGTTCATAAAGCATCTATGTTATCAAGAAATTGTTTAGCCTATTTTCCGCATAATCATTCATTTTGGTAAGTATTTGAGCTTAGTGGTCGCTAAGAATTTTATTTCACACACATTGTTTGATTGATCTTGTTCAAGTAATGGAGCTTAGTGGTTGCTAAGTATTTTACTTGATACGAACCGATATAAATTATGTGTTAGACACAAAAACTTATGAGTAATATAGAATTTGAGATATATTTCAATGGTATGTAGTGCCACACTTGGTTATGGAAGGAATGTATAGTCAATAAGATAATATTATAGTTAATGAAAATACTAGTGATCGAAAACTGTAGAGATATTTATTTACATTGCTGGAAATGAAACCTAGGAGTTGTAGAGGCTAGCGACCAACTAGGCTTCTGCTAAAAAAAAATATGAACAACATACCCATGTTGAGTTGTTCATTAAAACATGTTGAAGAGAATACCATGATCCCCTATAAAATCTAATTATTTATTATTTTGAATTCGGTGTTGTAAAAATATCATTCTAATGGAGCTTAACGGTCACTATTTTATTTCCTATCTATAAGGTACTCTCAAATTCTAGTGAAGCGTAAAATTATGTTTTAGTTTTTCTAGAGTAAAGCGTAAATAACTCCAAAATATAAACAATCACGAGATATATTAGAAATTTCATGCCATGTGTCAACATTTTAATGGATTATAGTTACAACTTAATAATGCAGATTTTTATAGGTAAAAATATTTGTTAATTCTATCACTAATTAAAAATTTCTTAATAAATGTGTCAATTATATAATTGTGTAATTAACTAGTTCAAACTTGCAAGATGCCACATTTTATTGGATTTTTTTGAATTAACGCGGATGATAGCTAAAAATATCGAATTCACACTTGATAAAAATTAATAATAAACGAGGCATATATCACTCTCTTAAAATTTTAATTTTTTGTTTCCTAATATTCACTTCTATTTTCTAAATGGTTTTTTATTATGCTTAAATTAATATTTGTCATTTTCCCGTGAGTTCACAAAGAAAATTTTGACGTTGTCCCACCAGTTTCTAAAGTAGGTAGTATTAATAAATTTTATTTCCTCATATCCCACGCTATCCCCCAAATTAATGTGAATTATATTTATAAAATATCGAATTTGCAGTAGATAAAAATTAATAATTAATGAGGCATATATCACTCTCTTAAAATTAATTTTTTTGTTTCCTAATGTTCACTTCTGTTTTCTAAATGGTTTTTTATTATGCTGAAATTAATAATTGTCGTTTTCCCGCGAGTCCACAAAGAAAATTTTGTCAATGTCCCACTTGTTTCTAAAGTAGGTAAAATTAATAAATTTCATTTCCTCGTATCCCATGCTATCCCCTAAATTAACGTGCATTATATTTAAAAATATCAAGTCGCACTTGATAAAAATTAATAATTAATGAGGTGTATATCGCTCTATTAAAATTTAATTTTTTTGTTTCCTAATGTTCACTTCTATTTTCTAAATGGTTTTTTATTATGCTTAAATTAATATTTGTCATTTTCTTGAGTGTTCACAAAGAAACTTTTTGTCATTGTCCCACTTGTTTCTAAAGTAGGTAAAATTAATCAATTTGATTTCCCCGTATCCCATGATATGCCCCAAATTAAATGTAAATATTAATGACAAGTGAATTCAAAGTATGATATGTAAAATCCCCCGCATTAAATTCCAATATTTGAAATATCAAAATCCCGCACTTTCACTTTAAGAAGGGGAAATTCAAATTTAGAAATTTCCTATTCCCATTTTTTTAGTTTTCAAAATTTCTTTTCATTGAATGCATTTGGAAAAAAATAAATAAACTGGAGAAATATATATTAGGGTTTCTTTTTTATTTTGTAATCACATAAAAGGAGCTCTTGAAATTAGAATAAAACACATGTAGGAACTAATTTACTGCTCCGAGTTCTTGATTCATGGACAATTTTTTTGAATGGTAAGCTGAGGCAATGATCGTAATCACATTTGGGGGTGCACAACAAGACAAAAAATAGTGATTGTGGATAGATAACGGGTGTGAGTGTATTTCAGAGGCCCCAAAAAGGATAGAATGAAAAGAGACAAGAAAAACAAGTTGTAGATATAATCTCACTGATATTATGTTTTAGAGAGAATAGAGATCTTTAACAAACATTATCAAGCATGTCAAAATATCAGATACAAATAAAACATGTATTTATCAAAAAAATATGTTATTGTATGTGTACCATAGTTGATGATGGCGAGCACTTGCAACCACTTTGTATTCACCTATTTCTTTTGTTTTGCACCACAATATGTCCCCGCCTTTCCCTTTGGCACCTTTGTAGTTCCGTTTCATCTTCTTGTAAAAACACGTTGCTCTGTCTAAAACCACATTTTTTCCGCCCATGACCAAAGATTTTGAAATCCCTTTAAAAATATTTAGTCCTTCCAAAACCAATTTTTTATGTTCATCCGTAGCTCAAGTATCGTGTATTTTAAATGGGTTCCCTTTTTAGCCCTTCTATTTGTCTCTCTGGTTAATTTTTTGTTTATTTTTTTCCTGTAAAGTTACCGACATCTATCTCTAGTAGAAAAACATGAGTCGCATATTATTTTTTTTATAAATCGTAATGGTTTTCTTTTGTATAGTTTAGGTAATCATTTTGACTTCCTTTAATGATTTTTTAATATGAAAGAAATAGTCATGACTAATTATTCAATATTTGATTCTCACTTGATTGTTGTGTTGATATATATATATATATATTTAGTATATTTTTTTCCCACGTAGAAATAATTAAATGCAATGTCTTTACAATTTTTTTATGTTTAGTAAAAGGTAAGCACATTATATGTACTTGTAAATATTATTAAATATAAATGTTAATAATTCTATTTACAAACATATATTTCATGATAAATGAGCCAATATAAAGTAATAATTTTTAAATTCTAAAATAACATATTCCAAGACTAGAGGTGGTTAAGATGGATGTTTATGACATTGCCTAGCTATTACAAAACAACACAAGGAAACAAATATTCCAAGACAAGACAAATATTAAAGAGTTTCCTGAATACATTTTTCAAACAAGAACAAAGACTAGTGGCCGCTAAGATTCTAGTTGACTCACATATGATACAACTAGGATGACTTTCCGAAAACCGAGATAAGAACCATTATTATATTTAGATTTCCGTATTAATTTATCAGAATCCTACCATGATATTTGAAGCCTAGCAGTTGCTAATGTCGAAGATTATTAAATAACATTGGTGCAACATAACAAATACTTGAGATTAGTGACCACTAGGATATTTTTTTCCTTGCATATATGACAATTAGTAATGACCTAACTAAAAAAATAACTAAGCTCCTTTATTATATTTGGATGTTACAATACTACCTTCTAAGACTAACGACCATTAGGGTGGATGTTTAATTTATTTGTTTGATGTTCCAAGACAACAAATATTCCAAGAAAATATTAATTTAAATGATTTTCCAGAATACACATATTCCAAAATGAAATTTTCTACATTGTGATTATTGAGTTCAATATGTTATTCGAAGTCTATCACATGATATTTGAAGCCTAGTAGCCGCTAAGGTCGTAGATTATTCCATTGCGTTGGTGTAACATAATAAAGACTTAAGATTAGCGATTGATAGGATAATTCTTGTCTTGCATTCAAGATATTGATTAACGAACTCGACTAAAAACTTAAAACTAAACTAAGCTCCAACAAAAATTGTTTATCTAGACATTCTTTGAAGTACAACATGCCATTGAGGACAAGTTGTAATGACAAATATTTATATAGTGCTAGAGGAAAATCACAAATACTTGAGGTTAGCGACCGCTAGGATATTTGTTGTCTTGCATTTAGGACTAGTTGTAATGACTCAACTGAAAATCTAAATGTGCTCCCCACAATTATATTTAAATTTTAAAAGACTATTTTCAATGATTAATGAACGCCAGGATGGTTGCTCAATACATTTCTTTCTGAATAATCTTGATACCCAAAAAAAAATTTAAGCCAAGTTTCCACCGAGTTCAAAAGGATAATTGAAGTCTATCGCATGAATTTCAAATGGAATTTTAAGCCTAGTGATTTCTTTGGGTTCAATTTTAAGTGTAGCGGCCACTAGGTTCAATATTTTATTCGAATTAGCATTGTTGCAGGCTTGAGGTTAGCGATAAGTTAGGATAGTTTTTGTCTTGCATACATGACAATTAGTAATGACTTGACAGAGGAAAAAACACTAAGCTCCATTATTATATTTAGAATTTAGAAAATGATGTTAAAAAGACTAGTGACCGCTAGGGTGGATGTTTACGTCATTTCTTGGATATTCAATACATGACTAGACAAAAATATATTGAAGATAGGACAAATGTTAATGATTTTCCAAAGTACACATAGCCCCTAAGATCGAAGCTTATTATACTCTTGTCGTGTAAAACAAATTTTTTAACGAATTTTTGATTACACATATCCAAAAGAAAATTTCAGCCTAGCAGCCATTGAGTTCAATATGTTATTCAAATTCCACCACATGATATTTGAAGGATAACGGGCACTAAGGTCATAGATTATTTTGTGGCGTTGGTGTAACATAACAAAGTCTTGAGATTAGTGGTTGCTAGGATAATTCTTGTCTTGCATTCAAGCCCCTCTAACCTAAAGCTATAAATAATTTTTTTACATTGACAAGAAAGATATCCTAGAATATATAGATACTAGTAGCTCACTAGTCTTCACTTCTACCAACAAATTGACAACTTGAAACAAACCAAATTTAATAGTGATTAATTGTTTAAATTTCTTAGTGCAATGCATAACATAAAATTCTACTAATGATTTATTGTATTTTATAATTAAAGGAGGGTTGAAGGGTCCTTTCCCTTTACATTATAGATACAATGAGAGGATCAGTCTAAAAACTAAATGATCCAACAATAATTTGGTGAAAAATGAAAGGAAAATTAAAAACACAAGTGGTTGGGAATACAAAAACCCCAGACCAATAAGCTAGATAGTATGAATCGATAACAATGGAACTGATAACGCTATATAACAACCAAAAAAAAGATACAACTTGATGATTTTAGAACCACTTATTTATCTGAATCAGATGACATCTCTCGTAACCTCCACCTTAACGGGCATGAAAATTATTTCCATTGGTAGTTTGGAAAAATATGCTCTTTTCCAGCAAAGAGTAGCTTGACTCTTTAACCAATCGTATGCCTCACGATCTTTCCTGTGAAGAACATCCCAAATATGTCGGTTCCTATTGCAATGGAGTAGAAATAGCCTCTAGGTCAGGCAAGTGGACTCTCCTACCTCTCGTTGATGATGTCTCGCCCAATTTTTCCACTTCATACAAGAAATGATTTAGGACGTCAAACTGTTTGTACAATCATAAAAACATCCACACCCATCGAACCTTCATGTTTATAGTGAGCATCAAAAAGAAAGGGCCACGATGCACTCAAGGTTTTGTCCATTTTCACTTCCATGCCAACCCTATACACTGGCTTGATCTAGTGATGACCCATCTCCAAAGCCCAATCCTTCACCGATGTATGATAAGAAGATGAAAAATGAACGTCGAAGAAACTTCTACATTTACCCTTAGATGTCCCTTCAGAGAAAGATAATCATCTCCAAGAACTCCCTCAATGAAACTAGGTCTTTCTTTAATTCAATCAAAAAAATGGATTTCAAACGACAACATGAAATTTTGGTATAAAATCCCATTTCATGCACAACCACAAAAAATTGCATGAAAGGAAACATTGGTCTAGCCATGACAAAATAAATGAAATCTTGTGAAAGAAACCGAAAGGTTTAAAAAATAAGGGGGAGGGATTATTTAAATATATAAAACTTGAATATGCCATCACATGCTTGAAATTAATACAAGCTTTTTAATGGATTTAATATCAACCTTTATTGGAAAAGGTGATGAGTTTGGAAATCAACATATTTATTGTAAATCTTATCAAAAAATCTGCCTATTTAGTAGCTATCTTAATAGATAAGATTTAAGGTCCAATCTGGAGTTAATGAGAGCATACAAAGGGAATTTTAATCACACAAGATTGATTTTCCCTAACAAGGTTTGATTTTTAATGAAGGTGTTGGTTATCAAACATTCACCTACATCTCGGATCTCGAAGGGTCGAGCTATTTGAGATCACAATGGAACCGTCCCCAAGTTGTGGGACCTTGCAAACTTGGGACAAATCTCCGAAGAAGGCCGGTTCCTCTACCTACCTCTAACGCTAGTGCTACTCCTAATGCTGAAGGAAAATCCTAGACTAAACATGCCAAGAGACCAGGGATAGAAGGATGTTAAAAAGGGGAAATCCTAAAATAAGGAAGGCGATATCATAAGGGAAAGGGTCGATCTCTTTCCACGAGCGGAAATGGAAATAGAGAGGGCATGGGAGAAGATATTGGAAGTCGTGCGCCATAGATCAAACACACGTGCTCGGCCTTCCAACACACACAACACATGAACATGGGGAATGTAAGCACAAGATTATGCACAACATTCTAGAAACTACAAACAAAGAGGTGAGATGCAATGAAAATGAGAAAGGGAAGACAAGAGTTCCACAAAACATGATTTTATTGCTTGAGGGACACATAATCATTTACATTCAATGACAGGAGGTGAGAACACATTGCAAAGACCATGCCAAGGTCTGAGACCCATGGGAAGTTGGCCACCATTTTGGCATGGTACCATTACAACAGAGAGGGATCCTTTTTACAAAGCAAAACTCTGCTATTTATAGAATAAGAAGGAGAGAAGAGAAGGAGAAAAAGAGGGAAACTCGGATTCAAATCTTCAACCACCAACAACTAGCAATAAATTCCTAAAATCCACCTATAAGGTTATTAGATGCACTTCCCCATGTCTATTTGGTATGTAGAAGAAGGAAGAAGGAAAGATCTAATGAAATATGGTGGTTGAGGTCGATTAGATGTGTGTATTGATGAGATGAGAGATGTTTCCCTATTTTTCACCTACCAAATCCTACCTAATTTGAATTTGAATAGTCCAACATGTAGCTTGTGTTAGTAGCTCTCTGACAAGTCTACGCATACCTCGATAAGAGTTATGTAGAAAAATATATGGCTGTCAAAAGATGTCGAGCCATCAGGCACGTAAGACACGTGGCACGCGTGGATTGACCAAGGAAATAAGCTAACTGTTCATATGATTTTTCTTTTCATCCATGTGTCATGCACACAGTTGATTGTCTATATTTGGTGCCTAGTTGGCATGCTTTGATAGGTTACGTGCATCAAACTCAAGTTTGATAGAATGACGTGGCATAATGACTCGACATGGAAGAAGGCGCAAGGCACGTAGTAAAAGTCAAGTACGTGAAAGGGAAACAGAGGGAAGGTGAGCACACAATGCACGTGACATGAAGAAGGGCATACTTATAGAAGGAAAGTATTGAAGAAGGGTGTGTGAAGACAAGAAGAAAGAGGGCACGTGGGAATCAAGTGTATGTCGGTGCATAAGAGGAATGTTAGGACTTAGCCTTTTTGGTAGGCTAGTGTGTAGAGGTGCACTTAAGAAGTGCGCGACATGATAGGAAAGAAATTTGGTGCACAAGAGGAAGACACAAAGGGAGAAACATGAAGGCGTACAAGGGTATGCAGAGGAGGAATTGTAACCAAGAAATTATGACAAGGAGTAAGCTTGAGAGTGTGTAACCTAAAATGTGAAACATTAGAGTCGAATGAAAATATATAGGTTATCAAAATAACTAGGAGAGTTATTGGATAATAGTTTTGGCAATTTTTGGGGGCCATCTTCTTGCTATATGAAGAGACCAGTAGCATTAGAATTCCATTGGGCATAGAGTCAAGCACTAAACTTAATTTGTAACTTGAAGAACATCCACGAAGTCATTTATAGTACTTGTCGAACTCGAATCGAACTACTAATATCATATGAAGATATTTTGAATTGGATTGATGAGAGTGAAAGTTATATGCAGAATGTTGGAACTTCCTTTGTCAAAATTGAACTCCCATCCCAGAAAAAAAAGGGGCACATGGGTGCAATGAGAAAGAAAAGGCACCAGAGGGAGTTTGCTAAAATAGAAGTACAACACTATGTACAAAACTTAAAATCATACATGTCCCAAATAAAACATGCAAAGTATGCATGAGAACTTGTTTTACTGAAAGAAAACCTAATATATCCTACACTAACTAGAGGTAAAGGGAATCAAGTAAAACCTACAATAGGCATGGAGAAGTAGGTTCCCTTCCTCACAAATTGTGAACATGTAACTGATTTGGTGTTGAACATGGTCGGAAACAAGAGTGAGAAACTGATTTGCAGTTGGTTTCTCACCCTCCTCAAAGTATCAAAAAACAAAATATATACCTCTAGAAGTTCTTATATCCTTGGATCTAGGAGATATATTTGTTGACCTTTGGCGCACTAAAGCTCTACCTCATGATCTAAAATGAGCATGACCGGTGGAAACTCTGTCTTTGGCTCTAGACTAGCCATATATGTAATTGGGCACATTATGATCCTTGTGATTTGCCCATTTTTTTGAAGCTCAATCCCGTAGATGGGATTTTTTTGTAGACTCTCCTTCTAAAGGAGAGTGCTTGCAAGCTGAGTTGTGTAAAGTTGGGGTGTGCATGGTTCTACCTCTATAAAAAACTCAATCTCGTACAAAAATGTGCCCTAAAGAACTAGTTGAATTTCTTCTATAATATGTGCCCACATGATTTCCTCTCCTTATTCGAGTCACATGAGTCATGCCATTCTTCAATTTTTTTGTAGTTATGGAACATGGTGACATTAGTTGGGAAAGGCATGTTGGAAAAGGGTTATTCATTTATAGTACAAATAGGTAGAGAGAACTTGGAAGAAAGTGGGAGGATGGGTGTAGAACACATAGAAGGTGCGTGCACAAGAGGAATAGAAGTGTGTGCGAGAGGGATGAAAGGCACACGGAAAGGGGGAATGGAAGAAAATTTAAGATGGGGTGGAAGGGAGAAGGGATGAACAATGGAATCCTCAGTGGAAGTAGTAAGCAGGAAGTTGGGAACATGAGCAGTAGGTTGAGATGATATATGCTGACGCAGAGGAGTGGGAGGGTTGTAACATGGTAGTGGTGGTCGAGGTCAATTAGATGTGTGCATTGATGATCTGAGAGAAGTTTCCCTATTTTTTGCCTACCAAATCCTACCTAAATTTTAATAGTCCAACATGTAGCTTGTGTCAGCAGCTCTCTGACAAGTTTAGGGACGTGCCAATCAGAGTTATGCAGAAAAATATATGGATGTCAAATGATGTCAAAGTCATGTGGGCATGTAAGACATGTGGCCTCCATAAACTAAGGAAATTGGCCAACTGTTTATTTGATTTTTTTTTTTGCCACATGTCATGCACCGGTTGGTTGTCTAGATTCAGTACCCTATTGGTCCACTCTGATAGGTTGCATCCATCACACTCAAGTCTAATATAATGATGTGGCATAATGACTGGCATGGAAGAAGGCATAACGCATAAAAGAAAGTGGCAAGTGTACGAAAGGGAAATAGAGGGAAGACATGCACAAAATGTGTGTGATAGGAAAAAGGGCATACTTGTAGAAGGAAAGTATGGAAGTAGGGCACGTGGATACAACAAGAAAGTGGGCATGTGAGAATTAAGTGTATGTAAGTGTGCAAGAGGAATGCCAAAGACTTAGCCATTTTGGAAGGTAAGTCTCGTAGGGGTGCGTGTAAGGAGTAATCGACGGGATATGAAAGAAAGTGGGCACGCAAGAGGAAGGCATAAAGGGAAATGGAAAAGGAGATAATAGAATGTAAAGGGAGAAATAGGAAGGTGCGCAAGGGCGTGCAGAAGAATTGAAGCCAAGAAATTATGCCAAGGGAGCAAGCTTAAGAGCACGCAACCTGAAATGTGAAACATCAGAGTCATAATGAAAATATATAAGTTATCCAGATAACTAGGAGAGTTATTTGGATAACATAAGATGTTAGCAATAATATGGGAGTCACCTCCAATAATTAATTCATTACTATTCGAGTCATTAGCTAGGGAAAAATAACATTCTAGTGCTTAAACTTACTGATTTATACATTTAATACTTTACTAAATTTCTAGTCATTAGTCACCCATTATTTTTTCACAGCTACCATGCCATACAAGCTTCAAGGATACTTCTTCTACTATGATCTACTTGTGCTAATATGATCTAACCTTGCCTAACTATGTGTCTATCTTTATTACTAGCCTTAACTAATGAAACTTACCTTTCATTAACTAACGCTACTTACCGGTTACAAATAATTTTTGTTTATATGAAAATATATGGATTACATTTTATGCAAAAATATCAAATGAAAACTACATAAGGTGTTAAGATTCTCAAAGGTATGTATTCAAGGACTTAGCTCTGCCAGGGATAGTCCAACTAATATAAAATAATTATAAACAATGACAACAAAGCTATTGAGATTGTTTTTGCATCGTTAAAATGGATTCCCGACATTGTAGAGGCTAGCAGCCACTAGCCTTCTCATCAATGAATAATTGGTAAACATAAAACAAGCATTGCTCTTCATGGCCTCTAATCCTTTATTCCTGAGAAAGGTTCGTGTTCATATTTTCCCTCGATGTTTAGTAAAAATTTTCAGACTATTTTTTTAATGGGTAATTTATGAAAATATGTAGGGCCAAGATGATTAGGATACGTCTTTAGGTTTAAAATGTGTACTTCTATTATTATGCTCTAACACTTATATTTTTCGATAATAAATAGTGAGTTTTTCATTGATGTAGCTTAGCAGACGCTAAAATTTTTCATTGATACAAACTAGTAATACATAGTACTTTATCCTAAGGGAAGTCAATGTAGATGAAACTACCCAAGGGAAGTCAGACAACTTAACAGTCGTAGATAATTTTCCTTTCTTTGATTTTCCAAAACAAGAGAAGACAACAAATATTCAAAGATAAGAAAAATATTTAGCACTTTCTTGAATACATGTAATTAAAAATATTTACAACTTTTCTGAATACATGTAATTAATAAAATAATGTTGAAGTCTATTACATGTTATTTTTAGCCTCACATACTATCTTGATGTTGGTGTCCGATAGGATATTTGATATCTTTTATACGGGACAAGTAGTAATATCTCCACTGAAAACTAACTAAGTTCCATTATTGTATTTAAATTTTACAAGACTAGACCATGAGGAGAATGTTTGCTACATTTCTTTGATGTTCCAAGACAAGAGAAGACAACAAATACTCCAAGACAAGAAAAATATTTACGAATTTTTTTGAATAAACGTAATTCAAAATGTAATTTCAAGAGAATACAATACACATAGTCAAACATGTAATCTTAAGCCTAGCACCCGTTGGGTAGATTAGCATCCGCTAGGGTTTATCATGATTTTTTTTTCATTCAATCACCAATTTTAAAATAAGAAACTATTAAGGCTTGATACTAGGAAACCATTACTTTCAATTACTAATTGAACCCAAGCGGCTGCTAGGCATTTCCTTTATACTAGTTGATTTCTATTATGTGATATACATGATATATCTTATGAGAAATATAAAAGGGACCTAATTACAAACCCAAAACATCACGACATGTAATTTTTTTATTATTAAATATTGAATTCTCAACCATTACCACCCATGTTGCATTCCAAGTTGCCACATGTCATACAATGCACCGGTTGGTTGTCTAGATTTAGTACCCTATTGGTCCACTCTGATAGGTTGCGTCCATCACACTCAAGTCTAATAGAATGATGTGGCATAATGACTGGCATGGAAGAAGGCATAACGCATAAATGCAAGTGGCAAGTGTACAAAAGGGAAACAGAGGGAAGACATGCACACAATGTTTGTGATAGGAAAAAGGGCATACTTGTAGAAGGAAAGTATTGAAGTAGGGCACGTGGATACAAAAAAGAAAGTGGGCATGTGAGAATTAAGTGTATGCAAGTGTGCAAGAGGAATGCCAAAGACTTAGCCATTTTGGAAGGTAAGTCTGCAGGGGTGCGTGTAAGGAGTAACCGACAGGATATGAAAGAAAGTGGGCATGCAAGAGGAAGGCGTAAAGGGAAATGGAAAAGGAGATAACAAAATGCAAAGGGAGAAATAGAAGGTGCAAGGGCAGTGCATGCGAGAGGAATGAAGATAAGAAATTATGCCAAGGAGCAAGCTTAAGAGCGCGCAACCTGAAATATGAAACATCATAGTCATAATGAAAATATGTTATCCGTAACTAGGAGAGTTATTTGGATAACATAAGATGTTAGCAATAATATGGGAGTCACAATAATTAATTAATTACTATTCGAGTTATTAGCTAGGTAAAAATAACATTCTAGAGCTTAAATATTAATTAATACATTTAATAATTTACTAAATTTCTAGTCCCTAGTCACCCATTATTTTTTTCACACCTACCATGCCATACAAGCTTCAAGGATACTTCTTCTACTATGATCTACTTGTGCTACTATGATCTAACCTTGCCTAACTATGTGTCTATCTTTATTACCAGCCTTAACTAATGACACTTACCTTTCATTAACTAATGGTACTTACTAGTTGTAAATAATTTTTGTTTATATGAAAATATATGGATTACATTTTATGCACAAAATATCAAATGAGAACTACATAAGGTGTTAGCCTTCTCAAAGGTATGTATTCAAGGACTTGGCTCTCACAGGATAGTCCAACTAATATAAAATAATTACAAACAATGACAACAAAGCTATTGAGATTGTTTTTTGCATCGTTAAAATGGATTCCCGACATTGTAGAGGCTAGCGGCCACTAGCCTTCTCATCAATGAATAATTGGTAAACATAAAACAAACATTGCTCTTCATGGCCTCTAATCCTTTATTCCTAAGAAAGGTTCATGTTCATCTTCACCCTCGATGTTTAGTAAATTTTTTCAGACTATTTTTTTAATGGGTAATTTATGAAAATATAGGGCCAAGATGATTAGGATACGTCTTTAGGTTTAAAATATGTACTTCTATTATTATGCTCTAACACTTATATTTTCGATAATGTAGATAGTGAATTTTTCATTGATGTAGCTTAGCGGACACTAAAATTTTTCATTGATACAAACTAGTAATACATAATGCTTTATCCTAAGGGAAGTCAATGTAGGGAAACTACTTAAGGAAGTCAGAAACTTAGATCGTAGATAATTTTCCTTTCTTTGATGTTCCAAGACAAGAGAAGACAACAAATATTCAAAGATAAGAAAATATTTACCACTTTCTTGAATACATGTAATTAAAAATATTTACAAATTTTTCTGAATACATGTAATTAATAAAAGAATATTTGAAGTCTATTACATGTTATTCCTAGCCTAACATACTATCTTGATGTTGGTAGCCGATAGGATATTTGTTATCTTTTATATGGGACAAGTAGTAATAACTCCATTGAAAACTAACTAAGATCCATTATAATATTTAAATTTTATAAGACTAGCGACCATGAGGGAGAATGCTTACTACATTTCTTTGATGTTCCAAGACAAGAGAAGACAACAAATACTCCAAGACAAGAAAAATATTTATGGATTTTTTTTTGAATAGACGTAATTCAAAATGTAATTTCAAGAGAATACAATACACATAGTCAAACATGTAATCTTAAGCCTAGCACCCGTTAGGTAGATTAGCCATCCGCTAGGGTTTATCATGATTTTTTTTCATTGATCACTAATTTTAAAATAAGAAACTATTAAGGCTTGATATCAGAAACCATTACTTTCAATTACTAATTGAACCTAGTGGGCTATAGGCATTTCCTTTATACTAGTTGATTTCAATTATGTGATATACATGATATATCTTATGAGAACTATAAAAGGAACCTAATTACAACACCCAAACACATCACAACATGTAAGATTTTTTATTATTAAATATTCAATTCTCAACCCTTATCACCCATGTTGGATTCCATGTTTTCACAATGATGTAGTGTAACTCAAATATGTTTTTTACATTGATGGGAACCCTATAGACACTCGATAGGTTGCTAGTCCTTCACACTCAAGTCTAATATAAAAATGAATGGCATGGAAGAAGGCATAACGCATAAAAGCAAAACAAGTGTACGAAAGGGAAATTTAATATGCACACGATGTGATAGGAAAAAGGGCAATTGTTTGAAAATAGGGCACGGGAAATAAAGTGGGCATGAGAATTAAGTTTGCAATTAATTCTTTCTTTTTTTTTCAAAAACTAAAGGAGGGTTGGGCACGAAGTATGACGTAAAGGGAAATGGAAAAGGAGATATGCAAAGGGAGAAATAGGAATTTATTCATATTTATTTTTACTCTATGAAAATAATGAGATATCAAGATACAATGGGTTCCCAATAATTAATTCAATTACGTGAGGATACTTCTTCTACTATGATCTACTTGTGCTACTATGATCTAACCTTCCTAACTATGTGTCTATCTTTATTACCAGCCTTAACTAATGACGCTTACCTTTCATTAACTAACGATGCTTACTAGTTACAAAGCATTTTTGTTTATATGAAAATATATGGATTACATTTTATGCACAAAATATCAAATGAGAACTACATAAGGTGTCAACCTTCTCAAAGGTATGTATTCAAGGACTTGGCTCTGCCAGGGATAGTCCAGCTAATATAAAATAATTACAAACAATGACAAACAATGAAAAAATTATTGAGATTGTTTTTGCATCGTTAAAATGGATTCCTCGACATTGTAGAGGCTAGCGGATCCATTAGCCTTCTCATCAATGAATAATTGGTAAACATAAAACAAACATTCTCTTCACGGCCTCTGATCCTTTATTCCTGAGCAAGGTTTGTGTTCATCTTCGCCCTCGATGTTTAGTAAATTTTTTAGACTATTTTTTTAATGGGTAATTTTTGAAAATATATGCAAGGCCAAGATGATCAGGATACGTCTTTAGGTTTAAAATATGTACTTTATTATTATTATGCTCTAACACTTATATTTTTGATAATGTACAATGAATTTTTCATTGATGTAGCTTAGTGGATGCTAAATTTTTCATTGATACAAACTAGTAATACATAATGCTTTATCCTAAGGGAAGTCAATGTAGAGGAAACTACCTAAGGGAGTAATACAACAACTTAGCGGTCGTCGAGAATTTTCCTTTCTTTGATGTTCCAAGACAAGAGAAGACAACAAATATTCAAAGACAAGAAAAATATTTACCACTTTCCTAAATACACGTAATTAAAAATATTTACCACTTTTTTGAATACATGTAATTAATACAAGAATATTTGAAGTCTATTACATGTTATTCCTAGCCTAACATACTATCTTGATGTTGGTGGCCGATAGGATATTTTTGTCTTTTATATGGGACAAGTAGTAATGCCTCCACTGAAAACTAACTAAGCTCCATTATTGTATTTAAATTTTACAAGACTAGTGACCATGAGGAGGATGCTTACTACATTTATTTGATGTTCCAAGACAAGAGAAGACAAAAATACTCCAAGACAAAAAAAATATTTATGACTTTTTTGAATAGACGTAATTCAAAACATAATTTCAAGAGAATACAATACACGTAGTCAAACATGTAATCTTAAGCCTAGCACCCGCTAGGTAGATTAGCTTCCGTTCAGGATCCTAGTAGATGTCGCTAGGGTTTTCCATGATTTTTTTTTTATTTGATCACTAATTTTAAAATAAGAAACTATTAAGGCTTGATACCGGGAAACCATTACTTTCAATTACTAATTGAACCTAGTGGTTGCTAGGCATTTTCCTTTATACTAGTTGATTTCAATTATGTGATATACATGATATATCTTATGAGAACTATAAAAGGCACCTAATTACAACACCCAAACACATCACATGACATGTAATTTTTTTATTATTAAATATTCAATTCTCAACCATTATCACCCATGTTGGATTCTAGGTTTCCACAATGAAGTAGTGTAACTCAAATATGTTTTTTTATAGTGATGGGAATATATAGATGCTAGTGGCTCTAGTCTTCACTTCTAGAAAAAAATTCACTACTTGAAACAAACCAAATTTAATAGCGATTAATTGTTTAAATTTTTAGTGCAATGCATAAAAATTTTTTTTTTTATTAATGTTTTCTTTTTTTTATAACTAAAGGAGGGTTGAAGTATGCTTGGTGACCGCTATGCTATAAATATTTATTCCTATTGAATTTTACTCTATGAAAATAATGACATCAAGATACAACATCTGTTTTATTGCACTATTGAGAAACAATATTTGTCCTTTCCAATTACTTATGAAATATTAATTTGTTTAATTCCTTTTTTTAGGTAATATGTCTTCCATTGGTCACACTCCATTCATGAAAATTCCTTTGATTGAAGGAGAAGAGGATATGAAAAAAATATAGATGATGAATGGTTTGTAGAAATGCATTCCCCGGAAAATTACCATGGTGATATGGTTATTTTTTGTTGATGAGGATGTTGTTGAAGTGAAGTCGGTATGGTACTAACTTCAAAATTTATTGATGAGAAAACATTGTGTATTCAAGTTGAAACACATTGACATGTCGTCAAAATGAATAAGTGCCTTATTCTTGACATGGAGTTGGAAGTTTCATTGTTCAAGAAACTGGAAATGAAGGCTTCTAGAGAAAATAAGGTGTGTTCTTGTCTTAAATATGGTTGGAATTTGGGAAATTTCATGCAGTCAGACAAAAAAAGGCTATGAAAATGCCCTTGAATTTCATAATAACATGAATTTGGTATTCAAAAAATTGTATATAAAAGTGAGGATACCTCTTCTATTTGTCATTATTTGAATAGAAAAAATTTTCTTTCTCCACCAAAACATGCAAAGCTATTTACAACACTGAGGTGATCTTATTTTTCTAAATTAGAGATAGATCCATCTAAGTCAAAGTTGTAAGGGCTTAAAAAGAATAAAAATTGGTTGTGTTGTTGAAGAAAGTGACCAATATATTTGAAAAAAATCTTCAAATGTTGAACAATTAAAATTGTTTTTGTTCAATGGTGATGTTTTTCTAGTTGAAGTTTCTAGGTGCCATTTGGCACCTCCAAAATATCAATTTCCATGTGTATGTTGAAGAGAATGTTGACCTTCTTTGTCCATTCAATGTTGATTAATGTTATTCCTACACTAAGGGATGTAATTTCTTCTTCCTTTTTACCTTCTACAAAGGAACTTGTGTAACTCGAGGATCCAGATGACCTGAAAAGGGATGAAGTGTAGTTCTACATTCTTGATGGCCAACATACCATTTGTGCCCAAAAAAATTTTTTTGGCTGAAAAAGAAATACAAGTCATTACATACTAAGATGTAGTTTAGAAAGGCTCACATTATGTCTTCACATGCTGGCAAAGTCATTGTTAATATTTTAGCAAAAAAAATGATGTAAACAAAAATTGGATTGATACCAATTTTATTGATGTACTCTACAAGGCTCGAATGATTTGGAGATCCCTAGGATGTCCTTAGAGGCCTGGAGTGGGAAACTCAAAGTTAGATGATTTGAAGGTAACAAAACTTAATTTTAACGCATTTGTTCTTAAAATTTAATTTTGTAATATGTAAAAAGTAAATATACTATTTCCTCTTTCAATGTAGTGTTTTGAGAAGCAATGTCTTGCTATTTTCAAAGTGGCTAAGGATGAGAGCCTTTTGAAAAAATGACATTTCTATTTTTACTTGAGGACATATGGAAAAAATTGACAACAACCATTGAGTTATTTAAATCAGGTGGGTTGGCTTGTTCTCCTTTTAAGGATAACCAACCTAACTTCAACCAAATTCATTGGCAAGGTTCATGGTGAATTACTTCAGGCCTGTAAGAGGATTTTCGATGAGGAGATATCAATTCTACTAGATAAAGTGCAAGTAGGGAAAGTATGGCTAATTTTCTCTATTAAAGCAAGTCATCATAGTGGAGACTTTAGATTCTTACTACCAAAGAGTAAAAGATGACAGAAGGATGAGAGAAAATTTTCTAAAATATATGAAAAGTAAATATCTAGGTAATATTGTATTGGCAGAATGCACTGAAAAAAATATTGTTGAAAAATTTGGTCTGCATGATTCTCACTACCGCTAGTTGTGTGTACTCTTGGGAGAAGAGAATAAAGGAAAAAGAAAATATGATTCTGGAGGAAGTGAAAAATTGGAAAAAAAAAAATTGATGTTGAAGTGGCAAGAGGTTCTCCCAATGGAAGCTCAAACAATTATAGACAACTACGTGATTTCAATGGAAGAAAATATTCCAAGCAAGGATGGAAGACACGAAGACTTTACCTATCAATGTGCATATCCCTTCCAGCTCCAGTCAACAATATCTTCTATTCCATCAACTAATCCATTCAATGTAGAATGTGTGATCATATTTCTACAATTTGTCTAGTGTACTCACTTCCGATGCAATAATGGACTGCTTATAGTTTTCGGATCTAGTCTGCTAAATTGTGTAATTATTGTGCTCTTACTATTTCTTCTTCAAAAATGTTAAGAGAGAGATAAAAAAATACATGCAAAAATTCAAAGACAAGGGGGAATCAGTTGTGGAAGGTTGTTACAGATTTTATGACAATAGTGGAAAATTTAAGAGCTTGTGTCTTATGTACACAATAACTGATGTGCACAATTGTGATGTTGATGATGGGGATATAACAAAAATCACCATGGATTGGATGGATCAACTTTCAAAAAAATTGTGACTACAAGAAAAATTGGCCTATGAGGAAAGACACATCCTTTTCTTTATGAGAGATCTTATGGGTTTTGGTCTCATATGTTCACTCGACTCACTTCCGATAATTCTCTAGTTATAGTGTTATGTATGGTACGGTAGTGTTGCAGTGCATGCTTTGGTTGACTCAGGTCTATCTATGGTTTTTATTGTTGAATCACATGATCAAGAAATGTTTTTACAACATTACTATTGTCATTTGAAAAAAGGTACGTTGATTAAGATCACTTTAAACAATTCTATTAGTTTAATGCATTTGAACTGATACATACAATATTTATGCAAACAACCAAACAATAGAGGAAGACACATCATCTCTTCCTCTCCACATACAAACAAAGGAGATGATGTTCATTCTTAGTATGTCACAACCAATTCAACTTGTTTCCCCAGATGTTCTGACCATCCATCCAATGAATCTATAAAAGGTGAGTGGGAAATACTCATTTTATAAATTTATCACTACAAGAAGTTTTTGATTGTCATTGTTTACATATTTTTAATAAAACTTCAATTTTTTTCAGATTTGATGCCAAATGGGGAGGTTGTTGGCACGTCACACACAAACTCACAGATGGAAAATGGTATGATAGTCATATACAATTATAAAGAAAACCATTTATAAGCCCCTCATAATTGAAGGAACCTATAGTGAAGTAGTTTATTTGTTATATGTATTACCCTAGTAAGTTGGTAACATACATATTTTAATTAGATTTATTTTGAATTGAGTAAATTTTTGGTTTATTGGTTAATATTAAATTGTGGACAATTGAAAAAAAAAACTACTTTTATGTACATTTGGCTATTGGCCACTAAGCTAATCAAAGAATGTCATACCAACTATAGTCCAAGAAATAATGGGTTAGCCTAGTGGTCCATAAAAGGTTTTTTCATTGAATAAAAGCAAGTTATATCATGAATTTAATTACGTCACCATGGTATTTACTTTCAATTGATTAATGTTTTTTAATTGGTTAACAATAAGTTTGCCGAAAATTGAAAAAAATAAATACTTCTTTGTAGTTGGCCATTAGTAGGTCGCTAAGCCCATCATAGAATGTCAACCCAAACATAGTCCAAGCATTAATGGCTTATGCCTACTGGTCACTAATATACAACTACATCTATGCAATATTGTATAAAAGCAAGTTGTATCACATATTTTTTTACATCGACTTAAAATTTATTTTGAATTGATTATTTTTTTTAAATAGAATGAGCATCACAAGAACCTGCAGAGGGGGAGTGCGAGGGAATCCAAGATGGAGTCTCAATCAAGTAAGTGTTAACATACTGAAATTTTGATTATTTGAATTGGTTAATATCAAATTGGACAATTGAAAAAAATTACTTTTATGTGTAGTTGGCCAAAAGGATTATTTAATTATTTTAGATTTGGAGGGTTTTCTCTATGAGAAAAACCAATCCAATAAAGAGTTGGCAATCAAGTTTGGTAAGGAGACTCTCAACTTGTGAGGTGGGCTCAAGGAATTTTTAAAGATACTAGTAAAAAATGTGAAGTGGGATTTTGGTCTAGCTATCTCTCTCTTGTCGAAGTTGAAAAGTTGATTAAGGATTTGAAAAAAAAAATAGCATTTGAATTCAAACCAGTTTTTTTTTGGGTAAAGAACATTGTTGTGTAGAAGATGAAATTAGTAAAATATCTCCAAAATATTTGGAGTAGAGATGGTATTGTTTTTGGCCTTAGAGACACATTGTGTATTACAATGGGCCCAAAGGGAAACCCTCCTGGAAAATTTTATGGTGGGGAGGAAATCCAATGAAGAAAATTGTTTCAAAGATAAGTGGTTGATGACCAATTTGTACACAAACATATCACATATATTGTGTAGGGTTTGAGTGTTGTAGAGGGCATCAAAAATTGCAAAAAACATAAAATATATAACTATTAATTATTTCAAAATGTTTTTTACAATGATATTCATTCATATAGTCATATGATCACTCTTTATTTTATATGTTGAGATTACAAATTTAAAAGTTGGTAGTATTTATATCTTCACTGTGATTGAGTTGATATTATAGTTTTATAAGTTGTTTTATAAGTTGTTTTTGAGTTGTGATTAAATACTTTGATGCCTTGTTTTTAATCACTTTTGGAAGCTTACATTAATTCTGAGTTGTTTTTATAGATCCTATTGGGAAGCCTCAAAAATTACTAGTTTTGGGAGTTGAAGGTTTGTTGTTTGGAATTTCTGGTATTGGTGACAAAATACCTCGTAATATGGTTCCATATTTTAGATCCGGGAATATTGAATACTTTGAATGAGAGTTTAGTGTTGACTTGATAAGTACTACATCAAAATATTTTGACACTACCTTATGGTCTTCATTTATGGATTCAACAATGGTGAAGTACATGTTCATCAAAAAAATTTAGTTGGTATGAGAAACCCACTTTCAGGTTCATTTGGGGATGCCAACAATGTAAGTTCAAAAAAAAATACAAAAGATAGATAGTAGACATTTATGGTAATTTCTATGGTGAAAAAATATACTTTTGATCGATGATGCGAGATTCTTGTCACACATGAGGTCAAAGAAGAAATTACTCTCAAAACCCCAACATATTGGAGATTTGATGGAAACTATAAGATTGATTCAAAAATTTACATTGAATTATGTACATGGTTGAAAACATGCAGGAGAACACAAGAACATGTGTAGATCATTGAAAAATTCAAACACACCATTGGCATTTGAATTATATACTTTTCTTCCAAATCCAACAATGTATTGTGCATTTTATGGAATAAAATAACTACCTTAAGGTTCTTAAAGATTCGTAGTGCACAATCATTTTTTTTCGATTTTTTTGGGAAAGAAAAACATTTTTTTCTAACTTGGGTGAAGAGACAATCATGGATCATGGACCAATAAAAGAATGAGTTTTCCATATCTACATAGTTTAAACTTAAAAAATTGGTAAGACCATTATTCCCAATCAAAAATTAAGCCTAGTGGCCACTAGTACATGTAAAAAATGGAAACATATAATGTTTATCATTTCACACATCGATGTTGGCTTCTCTGAAAAAAAAAAAATTTTTCCCCAATTATGCATGGTTTAATCTTAAAGACATTTTGAAATTGATAGGAACCTTATTCGCAAGAAAAAAATAATCCTAGCAATCACTAGACCATATAAAACAAAAACATGTTATGCTTATTGATTTGCAGATCCATGGAGGCTTCCTGAAATCATAAAATGATTTTTTACCAGATCTTCATATGTTAATCTTAATGACATTTTGAAAATGATAAAACCTTGTTCCAAAGAAAAAATAAAGCCTAGCAGCCACAAGCATGTATAGAACTGAAACATTTTTTTTTATTGTTTTGTAGATCATTATTTTAAATATTTTTTTTTTTATTTTGTGTGGAAGATTACATCATGATCATATAGGAAGATTGCATCATGACCAAACAAACCATTTATCGATGATATAGAATCAAAATAGATTTCTCAAAAATCTTAGCAAGGTTTAGAGAAAGTGTAATGCATATAACAATTGTAAAAATACACCTATTGTAGGATGAATTGTGGCCTATAATGCATATTACAATTCTACTTGATAGATGAATTATGGCCTATATTGCAAATATTGAAGGATGTGGAAGATGATGTGGAGACATCATGATGTTATTAAATCAATAACCCAATTACAATTATGTAATTTTCCCTAAATTTAATTGATAACACCTTTCTGTATAATGTGTGTGACTATCTTTAGTAATGTTATTTTCTATAATGTGTGTTTATCAATCAAGTGAAAGCCTTTATTCATAATCTATCCAATGCATGGGAAAATATTGATGATGTCATCCATTTTTTATTCCACCAACCACCCTCACACATGAGTCGAGGGACTACTTAATTGGGTTGTGCTTTTTTCCTACCCTCACTCATTTTCTCATGTTTTCTCTCTTGTTTTTTCCCCTTCCCTCTCATGGCATCTACCTATGTTCCTTTCATCTTCTTATGCAACAAGAAAATGGAAATGGATTTCCTCTCTCTGTGTCTTCCACTCATCTTCAATGTAATTCTTCACATAGGCTCCACACCTATTTTGAATGTGATTGAGAAATTCTTGGGCATCGATTATCTCCAGAGCACTGGGAGAGCTCTTGTGTCAACTCCGAGATTGCACAGGCATCTTTGTGTTCAATTTCCTTTGTGTGTGTGTGTAGATAAGGAAGTGGTCATGGTGGTCGTGTCCCATTTCATTTACCCATGTCATCATGTGGGTTTGGAAAGCTCTAGAAGAAGTATGCCTTCCTATCCTCTTTTCCAATTTGTATCCTTGTCCATCTCCTTTCTGGGTTGACAACAGGATTTGTGATGCCCTGGAATTGAAAATTGGGCCCTCCTTCAATTTTTTTGAGTTTTTTTCAAAGCATCCATTGATCCGATGGGGTGTCTATCTCAGAGTGCCATCCCTAGACTTGGTCATGCTCACAAAACCTACCCCACCCCTTCCTGATCATGTGGTGTAGTTGAAGACTATTTTGGCTCATCCTTTTCCTTTCTCAAGAAGATTGCAATGCTTGGCTCGATGGACCAATTAGAGGTGGAACCCTAGGGTTTCTCTATCATTCATGTTACATTTTGGCCTCATTATTTACAATATTTCCTACTAGTTTTTGGTTTTTTTTTTGTATGTATCCCTTCATCGATCAAATATTTTGATACTTGTAGGGTGGGGACCCATCAACCCTCCGGTTCATAGCTCTCGGTCAAAAGCGTTTAACTATCTAAAATAAAAATTATGTAATTTGTCCCTAACTTTATTTGAGAACAAGTTTTTGTATAATGTGTGTGACTATCTTAATAATGTTAATATGTATAAAATGTGTGACTATATTTAGTAATTTTATAATACAATAAAGTATTTAAATGATAATAGATATGTTAATATATATAAAATAATGTACATAACATTTTTATTTCTGGTGAATTCTTATTTGATTAATGTTAATTTAACTAGATAAGCTACATTGGCATTACCTAGTGAGTGTTAAGTTTTAACTCTCTTACTTGTATTTTTAAAGTCATATTATCCTCTCGACTTCAAATTATCCACTACACAAATTGTTCACATTGGTTTAAGGAATAAAGGAATTGAAAAATTCTCAGCCACTTCAACAATCAAGTGTGTTCATAGATATCGTGAAAACAATTTTAATTTTTATGATTTATTCTATGAATATGGGATTCCAACATAATGAATAGTTTTAAAATGAAATTCAAATAATTCTTAAAATGATTTACCATAATTCTACCTTTAGAAAAGGAGTTTTAATTTATTTCATATCTATATTTAATTACAAAAATATATCCTCCTGACAAGGGGAGTAAGGACAATTTTAATTGTCATTTAAAGTGTTAGGAATGGGAGGAAAATTTTTGCAAGTGATTTCATGTCCCTTCTTTTGAGGCACACAAGGATGGAGAAAGATGATGCGGGGGGTTAATGATGAATGTCATCATGCATTTATAACTATTAAGGGGATGTTAATGTTTTTGTAATATGGGTTTATTCCTCTCTTGGAATCTAGGTTTATTCCTCTCTTGGAAATGGGTTTATAACTATTAAGGGGATGTTAATGCATGCATTTATTCCTCTCTTTGAATAAGGTTTTAGCTCCTTGTGCCTTTACAAGTGCAGTCTGAGCACCATGTGAGTGGGTGCAATTTTGGCTTCGCTACCAACAAGGAACCCTACTGGAGCAACCCCCCACCCACTTTGGGATCAAGGCCGATGATACCAAGTATAGAGAGAGATGCATTTTCGGCCTCTCTCTCACTCTAAGTAAGGGAAGTGTGGTGCTCATAGTTTTTGTATCTATAGTAAGAAGGGTGATCACTACACATCAAAATTCCTACAAAAATATCTCCCCCCACCCATGCCACAGACACCTTAACAAGGGATAAGGCCATCGAGGGCCTCACATCATGGAAGAAGCATCATGGCATCATAGGGGGCTAATACCACTACCTCTACTTGGGAACCTCCTAGTCTCGGGGGTGGATGTGGACCACTGCTCTGACATGACAACATGCACCACAAAAAAAAAAAAAATTTTATTTGAGTTTAGAATTAGTTTTTGAGGACCATGAGGGATGTCAATCTGCATGAGATTTTCAAATCACTTGGACACATCCCACGTGTCTACGTGGCCATGGATTAGAAGATGGATTAGAAGGGGATTTGGTTTTGTTAATTTTTTTCAATAGGAGGACTTCAGAGAGCTATCAACTAAGCATTTTCTTCTAATGATGCAAGTGTATGCCATGAACCAATATATTACAAAAAAAGTGAAAAAGAGGAGGAATCAACACTCGTGTGAGAGCACACCTAACTCCCTAGATAGCCCACAAAATTTACACCGATCTCCATAAAAATTCAATGAGTAGGGCCAGAAGTTGGTTCACACCACTACCATGTGCATCAGAAGACAAATTACATTTTATTATATTCTCATAGTTTGGATCATCCCTCTCTAGCTAGTTTCTTCATAATATATTCAAAATTCTCTAGTTACATAGAGGTTCAATCACATCATAGTAAATTGAACCTGGAAGTGTCTCACATCTCTTGAAATTCATTAGCCTAGTAGACCCACTAGCCCTTATAAAATAAAAACATTTTATGTTTATTGTATTATGAGATCAATGTTGGATTCCTGAAATCATTAAACAATATTTCCAATGATTGCATAGATTAATCTTAAGGACATTTTAAAATTGATAAGAAACTTATTCCCAAACAAAAATTAAGCATAGTTGCTAGCCCATATAAAAAGGAAACATGATCGGTTTATTGATTTGTGGAAAAATGTAGGCCTCCATGAAATCATTAGATTATTTTCCCATGATCTGCATGGTTTAATGTTAATGAAATTTTAAAACTATTAAAAACCTTATTCCAAAGCAAAAAATAAATAAAGCTAATACTAGCTAGCCAAAATAGTATAAAAAAAAAAAATGATTGATGGCATGGTCAGTAGTGAGAGTGAGATGGGGGAGCTTAAAGAGGAGGATAATGAAGACCTAGATTTTCTTTCCACCACCATCAAATATCATTGGGCTAGAAAAAAATGGTGTGAAGAAGAATATCATGGAATACAAGTTCAATGAGAAGGGCTAGAAGGTGGTTCACACCACTACCACGTGCATCCACAAAGTGGCCAAAGTGTGCCTTAACAAGTGTGCTCTCTAGCACCATGAGTGGTGCAAGTTTTGCTACCAACCAAGAACCCTCAGCAAAATTTATAGGCATCTCCTTAGAATAAATCTGTTGGAGCGCCCCCACCCACCGGGATCCAAGGTCGATGATTCAAAATCTGGTGGAGATGCATGCATTCTCCCCCTGGCTAGCTCAAGGGTGGTGTGGTGCTCATGGTTTTCCATATCTATGGTAAGAAGGGTGATCATTGGACATCAAAATGGACTTACAAGGATCTCACCCCCGCTAGTGCCATAAACACCTTAACAATGGATAAGGCCATTGAGGGCCTCATGAGTAGTGGAAAAACACTTTGGTGGTAATTTACCACTTCTTCCATTGTTGGGTGATCAACCTACATCCCTCCCAGTCTTAGGGGTGTTGTGGACCACTCCGGTGACACCATGCAC
The DNA here is from genome assembly GCA_018340775.1 of Taxus wallichiana var. yunnanensis. Classification (NCBI taxonomy): domain Eukaryota; kingdom Viridiplantae; phylum Streptophyta; class Pinopsida; order Cupressales; family Taxaceae; genus Taxus; species Taxus wallichiana. The sequence continues at coordinate 159,352,941 of CM031236.1, forward strand.
CAAAAAATGATGAAAATTTGATTGAGTTACCAATCTATTTTGAGGACATGAGGGATGTTGATCTGCATGAGATTTTCAAGCCATTTGGACACATCATGCATGTCTACGTGGCCATGGATCAGAAGATGGGGGTTAGTAGGGGGTTTGGTTTTGTTAATTTTTTTCAACAAAGGATGACACAAAGAGCTATCAATAAGCTCAATGGTTATGGTTATGATAATCTTATTCTCAGAGTCGAATGGGCCACTCCAAGGTAGACTTGAAATCAGATATCTTTCCTTCTTTTTATGGATTCTTTTTCTTATTCCACTTTAGGGTTTTTAGTGTTGATAGGATCAGTTGTGTTTCACTTGAACACTTCCATTCTCTTGTTATTTGACTTTGTTTAATATAATGCTTAGTTTTTTTTTAAAAAAAAATCTATCAAATCTTAATTTTAAAATCATTTTTTTTTGTTGAACCTATTTTTTAGGTAGGTAATATCATTTTGCAATGGTGAGGTTATGAAAATTAGGCTTAGATCATTGTTTCAAAGGGGTATAATTATGAAAATGTATCTTTCCTTTTTTTAGGGATTCTTTTGACTTCATCCCTTTTTAGGGTTTTTATTTTGCCTTTTTGTTTAAGAATTGATTCTCATATTGGGACTTTCCTTTTTTGATATAATTTTAGTTTTTTTTCACAAAAAAAAAATCTATCAAATCTTAATTTTAAAATCATTTTGACATTGTTCTTATGGTATATTTTGGAAAATTTAGAGTTAAACTTTTAATTTTACCTTTTACTATTGAGAAATCATTTTTGTACTTATAAAAAATATTTGTTTGAACTTATTCTACTCATATTTGAATCCTTGCAGGTGATATCACTTTCTGTTTTGGAGATTTTTCTTGTTAAGGCAAGTGGGTCATTTTATTTTCTTGATTAATTTTGCTATCTAAGAAGATAATTTAACTATTGTGGTATTTTTCTAGATGATTTGTATTCTACTTTTTTACCCCTTAAGACAATGCAAGATGTTGAAGTTTTGTACTATTTGATGTCTTCCACGAATTTAATGTAAATGATGATACAAAGGATTTGAGTTGGTTTCTTTGTTCTTCTAAGAAACATGTTCTCATAAGAGAGTGTCTTGTTGTTATCTAGTGTTATTCTATGTTGTTCGGTACTTGATGATTTGGTAGATATGTGGGGATTAAACCAAATTAAAAAAAAACATTTATTTGAATGACACTCTTCAAATATACATGAACACTAGGAGATGATTTATAGTTTTACATGATACACACACACACACACATGTTGGATTATGATTAAGGAGAATGAGAAAAGTGTTACATATTGCACTCTTTACAAGAATGGGTTATACATTTTTTACACACACATTATTATAAACCAACCTTCTAAAATTAAGAGGTCTTGGTTCCAAGACTAGACAATTCAACAACATGAGAACAAAAAAATAGGTAGCTAATGAACAATCATGAGCTATGACTTCCATCAATGCAGTAGTGATGATTATATATTTACCTAATTCCATGAATAGTCCATTTAGAAAAGTAGGGTAAATGTTTGTACCATATTTTTCTAGTAGGTGCACAACCATTGTAAATCTGGTGGAGATGTGTTTTCCACCCTTGAAAAGAATTTTATGTGAGCATAAGTATTCCTATTTTTATTTGTAGGGTTTTATTATGATAACCAAGCGATTTGAGTGTCTGCAAACCAATGATAAATTTTTTTTCTCCAAATGCGTGAGGATTTCACTTACTTTTCCCTTTTCTTGAGCTAGGGATGAAAAGTGATGGCATATGATAGAGTGAGATGTGGGGAGCTTGAATAGGAGGATAATGAAGATCTAGAATTTCTTCTGCCACCACCATGAATATCATCGGGTTGGATGAAGAAGATCATCAAAGATCTTTCTATGGAGTCTTTTACTTATTTTTAGTTAAGGTTTTGTAGGGTTTTTAGTGTTGATAGGATAAGTTGTGTTTCACTTGAATGTAATGATTCTCCTTTTATTTTGACTTTCCTCCTTTAGTATAATGATTTATTTGTTTTCTCTAAAGAAAACCTATCAAATCTTAATATTTTAAATTCATTTTGACATTTTTTCTCATGGAAACGTTTGTTTATTTTTATTTGTAGGGTGATTTGAGTGTCTACAAACCCTTAAGATTTACTCCGGATGCATGAGGATTTCCCGAATTTTCCCATTTCTTGAGTTAGGGATGACAGTGATGGCATCCGATAGAGTGAGATGTGGGGAGCTTGAATAGGAGGATAATGAAGATCTGGAATTTATTTTTCCACCACCGAATATCATTGAGTTGGATGAAGAAGATCATCAAATACAAGTTCAATTAATTAGAGGGCCAGAAGGTGGTTCACACCACTACCATGTGCATCGGAAAAAGTGGAAAAAGCATGCCTTAACAAGTGCACTCTCGAGCATGCCATGAGTGGCAAGTTTTGGCATCACTACCAACAAGGAACCCTACTAGAGTGACCCCACCCACCGGGATCCAAGGCCGATGATTCCAAGTCTGGCAGAGATGCATTTTTCGACCTCTCTCACTCCAAGGGTAGTGTGGTGCTCATAGTTTTTTCATATCCATAGTGAGAAGGGTGATCACTGCACATCAAAATTCCCTTACAAGGATCTCCCCCCACCCATGCCACAGACACCTTACCAAGGGATAAGGTCATTGAGGGCCACACCTCGGTGGAAGCATCATTGGCGGGGTTGGTGCTACCTCCGCTATTGGGCACCTCCCCTAGTGTAAGGGGGGTGGTGTGGACCACTCGGAACAACACAACACCATTGAAATGATGAAAATTCTATTTGAGTTACCAATTTCTATGAGGACCATGAGGGATGTCAATCTGCATGAGCTATTCAAGTCATTTGGACACATCACACATGTCTACGTGGCCATGGATCAGAAGATGGATTAGAAGGGGATTTGGTCTTGTTAATTTTTTTCAAATAGGAGGATGCTCAGAGAGCTATCAATAAGCTCAATGCCTATGGTTATGATAATCTTATTCTCAGAGTCGAATGGGCCACTCCAAGGAAGATTTTAAAAAAAAATTAAAGCAAGACAAACTTAAAAGAAGGCATCTTTCCTTCTTTCTATGGAGTCATTTACTTATTTCCACTTTAGGTTTTGTAGGTTTTTAGTGTTGATACTTGAACACAATGATTCTCCTTTTATTTTGACTTTCCTCATTTAGTATAATGATTTATTTGTTTTCACTAAAGAAAACCTATCAAATCTTAATTTTTAAAATTCATTTTGACATTTTTTCTCATGGCGACGTTTGTTTATTTTTATTTGTAGGGTGATTTGAGTGTCTACAAACCCTATTTTTCTCCAGATGTGTGAGGATTTCCAAATTTTCTCATTTCTTTAAGTGTCTCACATCTCTTGAAATTCATTAGCCTAGAGGCCGCTAGCCCATATAAAAAAGAAACATGACCGGTTTATTTTTTTGCAGAGAAATGTTGGCTTCCATGAATTCATTCAAATATTTTCCCAAGATCTGCATGGATTCCCTGAAATCATTAAATGATTTTCCAACAACTGCATAGTTTAATCTTAAATAAATTGTAAAATTGATAAGAAGTTTTATTCCAAAGGAAGAATTTAAGTCATGTGGCCCATTAGCCCATTCAGAACAGAGACATGTTTGTTTATTATTTTGCAAGATCAATGTTAGATTCCAATATTTTTGATTTTGATTCTAGTATATGGGACTTTGGAGTGCAGTAAATTCCAATATATGTGATTTTGGATTTTAAAACATTTATGTTTTGTACTATCTTTGTTCACTTTTGTTGTAACACCTATATGTTGAGCTTACTAAGGAGTATCCCAAGAATATGCCTTCATCACTCCTTGAGTCAAACTTACCTAGGTTGTCTTCATCCCTCTTAATGAAACACCTACTTCCAAACACTCTTAGATGCTTTACACTTATAGGTCTTCCTCTCTAAAGCTCATAGGAAGTCGATTAATTTTTATCCTTATTTGAGCTCTATTTAATATGTAGATAGTTGTACTAACTTCCTCCCTCTAATAGCCATCTGACAACTTGGAATCATTCAACATAGTTCTTGCCATCTCTTGAACTATCCTATTTTTCCTCTCCACAACCCCATTTTTCGAGGTGTTCTTGCTGCTAAGAATTTCCTTCTTATTCCATGGTTTTCAAAAACTCATCAAACTCATTTGACAAAAATTCACATCCTCTATCAGATCTCAAACTTTTGATCTTTGCATTTTTATCATTTTCAACTAGAGATTTGAATGTTTTGAATTTTTCTAGTGCTTCTAATTTTTCCTTTAGGAATGCAACCCAAGTCATTCTTGTGTAATCATCAATTAACAACATGAAGTAACTTTCACCTTGAATACTTTCAGTCCTTGTAGGTCCCACAAGATCAATATGGATCATTTCTAGTGGTCTTGTTATGGAGTACTCCTTGGATTTGAATCTTCTCTTGGTTTTTTTCCATGTAAGCATGCTCTTGTAAAGTGTATCAACATGTTTAGTGATCTTGGGCATGTTTCTCACACACCCCTTGGAGCTAATTTTAACAAGATTATAAAAATTTAGGTTCCCTAACCTCCTATGCCAAATCCAAATATCATCTACCTTGCTTGTAAAAATTTCTCCTTGTTGATCTCTTTCAAAACATACATGTTGTTCTTGGTCCTTTTGTCCTTGCCAACTAGCTTTCCTAATTTGTTCTTCCTTATATCATAACCTTTTTCATGAAATACAAAGGTGTATCCTTGCTTACAAATTTGACTCACACTTAGTAGGTTGTGTTTTAGGCCCTCTATGTATAAAATATTCTCAGTGACTATATTTCCATTGTCAAGACTCAATGTGCCCTTTCCTACAATGCTTGTAGATGTGTTATCACCAAATCTTACCATTCTGATGCATTCTCTTTAATGAGACCAATTTTCCCTTATTCTCTTTCAATGACTTGAGATGAATTTTCCATTATTCCATCTCTTCATTTTGAGTATGAAAGGTAGTTTGAGCTATTATACCTTGCTCTCTCTTTCTTGTAGGATCAATATTTACTATATACACATTCTTGTTTTTCTTTGAAAATATATGATTGCAAAACTTTGCTATGTGACCAGGATTTTGAAAATTATAGAAGACCATTTCATTGTTGTCTCTCATTTTTATGAATGAAAGTTTCTTCCATGACCCCTTTCATATATTCTACATTTTATGGCTTTTGTGTCCAAACATGTTACATGAAAAAATAATATCCATAGAAATAATTAGTGTACCTTATTGCTTGATATTGTTTGGTTTGGTTGGTCCTTCTCTTGATCTTATTGTTAGTATTTTTCCTTGCTTGAGGTGGTTCTTGAGTAGTCTCTTCATCCTTCTTACCTGTTGTCTTGTCATCCTTGTTATCTTCTTTGAACCCTATACCAGTTTTGTCATTTGAAGACCTTTGAATGCTTAGAAGCTCATCTAGGTCACTTGATCTTTTTCAAATATGTGATATGCTTTCAATTTGCTTGATGTTTGTTCTAGTTCAATTTTTAGAAGATCCATCTCTGTTTTGAGTTTGATACATTCTTCCTCTTTAGATTTGAATGATGTTGATATCAACTCTAGTTGTGCTTCAAGATCTTTGAGTCCATCTTCATTCTCTCTGTCCTTATTTCTTTGTCTTTTTCATGAAGACTGATTTTCTCTTCATAATATTTCAGCATAGAATTCAATTTTTATTCTTCCTCCTTTCAAGATTCAATTCCTCAAGTGTTCATATAAATTCTACTTTAAGGTTCACTTCAAATCCTCCTCATCTGAATTTTCATCTTCACTAATATTCTTAAATCTTGAGCTATTTCTAAGGGTTGTTTCCATGTCCATGAATAAGGTGTCATGTTGGATATATTCATCTTCAATGTCAGACTCACTAGTTTCACTTAAATGTGATGAGCTTGATTCTTCTTTTGTGTAGAAGTTATTCTTGTTCTTGAAGAAAATTTTATTACCTTCATGTTTCTTGAATTTATTCTTGTTTTTATGAGAAGTCTTGTCTTCTTCATCATGCTCATCTTTCTCTTCCTTTTCTTGTTAGGACATTTTGAGGAAAAGTGACCTACTTGGCCATAAATAAAGCATTTGAAGGGTAACTTTCCTTTGTATTTACCTCGATCCTCTTTTTAGTCTCCTAACAAACATAGCTTCAATTTTCTCATCATCCTCATCCATGTCATATTCAAATTTTCTTTTATTTTCTTGGAGATTTGAATGCAACCTCTTTCTTGATTGGTATTGTTTCTTTTGTTCTCATTTCATAGGCAGTTAGAATGCCATGAAGTTCATCCACCTTTAGAAGGCTCAAGTCCTTTTCTTCTTCCATAGCTGAAACCTTAGAGTCATACTTAGATGTTAGATATCTTAACACTTTTTGAAAAACTATTGTTTCATTCACCTTTTCTCTATTCCTCTAATAAGGTTTATCACTTCATTAACCCTCTAAAAGTATGAAGAAATGTTAACATTTTCCTTCATTCTCAAGGCTCTCAAATTGACTATGGTAGGTCTGTAACTTAGCTTTCTTAACCTTGTTATCTCCTTCATAGATGGTATTTATTTTGTCCCAAATATCTTGGGATGTATTACAATGCATAAATTTCACAAAAAATCTTCTTCTGCCATTCCACATATGATTGCATTCATATATTTGAGTGGTTCTCACTAGCCTTCTTTCATGTTGCATCAGTTGGAGGTGTGGATAGAATGGTTTAACCATAAAATACTTACTTCCATATATCAAATACTAGAGATATGAGATAGGTCTTCATTCTGATGCTCCAAAATGCATAATTTGTTCCATTGAAGAGAGGTTCCTTAGAAGTAGAGAAACCAATTTGACCTTGATTTTTGGTCATGCTTGTGCTTGTTAGATCTCCTTAAGATGTAAAGCTTACTAAAAAAATGACCTAGATATGATACCAATTGTTAGAAAACACAAGAAATGAGAGGGGAGGGGTGAATCAGTGCTTCTTCAAATTTTAAAGACAATTCTAAATCTTAGCAGAGACCATTCAACCTTTCTCAACCTTTACAATGAAGAATAATGACATTCAAACAAAAGAAATCAACAAGTAAACACACATGAAGACAATAGTTAATGTGGGAAACCATTGAAGGGATAAAAACCCACTTAAATTAATGCACTATGGTGGAAAATTTTCCTAAAATATATTACAAGGATTTCAATTTGTTGAGTACCCACTCAACCAAGCAAGCACCAACTGCAATTTCTAAGCCATGCACTTATTTGGAAAATTTTACAAGATGCTACTTGTATGGAATCAACACTCCCAACTTTGATAAGAACCTACTCATTCTTCAAAAATTTTTATCACCTTGATTTGACCTAGTTTCTTGAACCCAAAAATTAGTGATATCCTATTCTGCTCATATATCTTATCGTTCTTATTCATACGCCTAGATTCACCTATTCTATCAATCACACATACTTTGAAAACCCATCTTCAAAAGATATTTTTGATGCAAATTTTGACATACATATATATGAAGATGACACACACTCACACCTATTAATTTTCCACTTATAACCCCTTCACCTTATAGCTTCTCCAACTCAAATACAAGACACTTAGATGATGTCATATAAAATTGTCATATTGTCATAATTGCATTTATATGTATGTTAGTTATAATTGCAAACATGTTCGACTTGTCATAACCCTTATGAATTCTATGAGTAATTGAAAAACATTCCTACACTATACATACCTATGACTCTACTAAAAATATTCCATCTTCAATCGACATCCTGTAGTCTTCTTTGTAATGGTTCATTCCATTTGTATTCTTCTTCTCAATGAGGTCTTATTTGTCTTTTAGCCATCCTAGACAATGAGACAAGTGTTATTAATATGAATTCACATTGAAAATTTTCCATCATTTATATATAAATCCTTGAGAATATTTACACCTCACCATTTCACCTTCAAGAATTCATTAGAGCTCATATCCACACCTAGGTCTATGTATTCAAAAGTCCAATCTTCAATTTAAAGACAAAAGACACACTTTTAGCTCATGTCATGCAATTAAAATGGGATGGATGAATCATAAATATGTTCTCAAACTCATCATATACTTGGAGTATTATAGGACAAGGAACTATACACCATTTAAACTCTTCTTCTCAACTTGAAGTTCATAGTCACCGTGGGTCAAAAACAAAATCACAAGAATGATCAACTTCTACTGATGTAAAAACTTTAAAAGATTCTTGATGATTGGAGCATACTTTATGTGACCTATGGATCACCTTAAAATATAATTATAAAGTCTACCACCTTCATTCAAATAATGAGACACTGATTTGGACAAGGTACAAATGGGTTTGCATGCACAGAAAAATAGTCTTCATACATTGAGAAAGTTCATTCACTTATCCATATTTTCATGACTTATATGGAAAATTTATGGAAATATATATGTCTTGGGAAACTCATCAAGTCCATATCATGCTTCATTTCAGGGCATAAAGCTCAAATATTCTTGATTTTCAGAGACCGATCATACTTGGTTTTAAGTCACAAAATTAAGTCTTGGTTTAGTTTATTTCTAACACACAAAAATTTAATTTCATGGCCAAAAATTTCATGATATACTTCACCAAAAAAATCAAATAAACCTTAAAACACTCACATGCATTGATTGTGTGGAGAAAAACACATTTTCCGTCTTGTTTCTCAGATCTACTTGACATGCCTAGAATGACAGTTTGGACCATTGGATCTTAGACCCAAAATAACTTCACTTGATCACTTATTGGGATCAAAAATTTCATATAGGACTTGTATCAATAGTTCATGCCCATATTACACCTTTACATCATGAATTACCTTCAATACCCTCTTAAACAATTACGATCGAATTGGTCTCTTTTAGCCTTTAATGGCGAGTCATTTTGGACGACCTATTTCACCAAAATTAGGCAAACAACTTTCCTAAATATTCTCATGGAAACTTGGGGCACAATCAAAGATTTCTTCCTAGTCTTTTTTTTTTTTCACCATGACACCTTCTATAGTTGATCGTACAAAAAATATTCAAAAATAATTATTTTTGTGTACTTTACACTTACACTGGAGCATGAAAATTCCACCACATCAACTACAATAAGTCCTTTATATCCATGAGTATTCATTTATAGGATTTACCAAGTCATGTACTGACGTAAAAGTGACATGCGAGGATGATAATCGACAAGTGACCTTCCCCGTACCCGACCTCCCGAGGTCGTGCCGAGACAGCTGGTGGTTTGAAATGCGGGTGACTTAGATGAAGTCACAGCCGGGATTATGGTCAGTTTTCTATGATAGAAAAGCTACAAGTGAGGATGAGAATCGGCAAGCAATTAATCATGGGAGGATCAGTGACTAAGATCTGGTAGTGTGATCTCCTGGTAGCTAAAATGAAAAAGGGGAGATTTAGAGGCTATGAGCGGGTAACATAAATTCCCTAGTGATTTATCCTCCTAACTAGAATTTAAGCGTTTAATCTAGTTATGAAGTCTCCAAATTAACTTAAACTGAAAATAACAATTTATACTACTATTGAAAGGGAAACTAATCTAAACAAAACATATGATTGAAACATTATAATTACAAAACTTATTAAACTAAATTTATACTAAAACTAAACAAGCGAGATAACCTATGTGTGGTTATTCACTTGCAAGATGTGTGAATCTAAATAAAAGACAGCTAATTAACTTAATTGAAAACCTTCAATCCTACCTCAGAAGTGAGGAACAAATCATAGTTTCTCAGAAACTATCATTCCCCACAGCTTCCCTGGCAATATTGAAAGCGAGCTTTAACTGAAATAAAATGATTCACTACTCTATTTGATAATAACTTTGACAATTTAAACTCGGATTTTACCTGAGCAGAGGCAAATCCAGCTTGTGTTGTAGCTTGTCCCTCGAGTGATCTCTTCGTTCTTGCATGTTCACGTGAATCCGTGAAAGAGTAGGAGCGCAGCAACATCGGCAAGGGAAAGCACTGGGATGACAATTACTTTGAAGTAAAAATGGCACAAAGCACAAGTAGGAGAGGGATGGCGCAAGTGAACTGGCTTGGCCTATGCGATTCCTAAAGCAGGTTGTTGCAGCAATGATAAAACAAAATGATAAACAGCAGGTACTCAAACAATGAATAATAGCAGCTTTAGAGAAATACAACGAAGTACAAGTAGGAGAGGGATGGCACAAGAGAACAGAGCTTGGCCTATACGATTCCTAGCAGGATCGTTGTCGGTGTACAGTGAGGCATAACTAAATACTCAGAATTCTAAACCATGCTAAAATAAAATGATTCATAAAATAAATCTAGGACTGAGTATTGAAGACTAAAGCCCAAGAATGAAGACTCCAAACCAAAGAACTCAGCCCAAAACAAACCAGACCATGGGTGAAACAACAGCACTGCCTGCACAAGATGGGTATGTGGCTTACCAACAGCTGAACAATACTATCTAAACATGTAATGAACTATACTATCAATCCTAAGCAAGCTAACAGACCAAACCACTGAAAAATGAGAAGACTCTAACAAGGAAATGGTGGCCATTTGCCTCAGCACAAGCTACATATTTATAGCATTTACAAACACTGAAGGCAAGTTCAAATTGAACTCTCCCACTATTAAACAAAGATAAAACACTATTCCAGGGGACCAAAAACATAAATGCATGCTCAAGTCGGCAAGGAAAGCTGGTAAATCGTTGATATTTCACGCGGGTCGCGTCAAAAGAACGCTCGAAAACGCAAGACAGACCGCCGCCGAGATCAAATGGCAGTATGGCGGTTATAGGGACCGCCGCCCGAAGGGCGGCGGTTTGCCATCGAAGAGCAAAAGGGGCAAGAAAAGAGGAAAAAGGAGAAAACAAAGCACGCAGGGCTAAGCGGGGCATGCGGGATGTTAATGCATGTTTAACGGGATTTCTTGATTCCGAACACTCTTGCGAGGAGACTCGTATCATCATCGGGGCACTTATTAACCAATTTCGATCAGAAGACAAGACACCTTACAATTTTGGGTACGTACATATTGCCCCCTCGGAGAAGCGTTTTAGCCATGAAGAGGCATAAAACGTTGGGTCCGAGTATGGCGGTCCCAAAATGGGGAGTTAGAGACTATACCTGACATGCCCGTGTGTCGAAATGCCGCCAACTTTCACATGCTTTTCAGAATGTATGCAATGGATGACAAGTGATAACAAATGTTAAACAGAATGTTTTTACTTTATTTGCTTTTGCAATGCTGATATGTGATGACAAACATGTTGTAGTATTGAACTTTTGGCCTCTTTGGGCAATGTCTGTGATTTCTTCTTATGTTGGCAAAATGTGATGAATGTGTAGCGATAAAGAGATGAACTTGCCCCAATCCCAAATCCACGCAACTAGTAAGATGCGAGGGCTCAACACCAAGAATTGGGAAGGGCACAAGTTGTATGAGTTTGATTTGAATGGAATGATGAGAGACAGACAAAACAAGAACAAGAACCAAATTTGGACCTACACATCCACCCTACTCAGAACTTCTACCAAGCTTAGAAGGCCACTTACTTTTCAGTTTATCTAGACTTAGATTCATAAATGGCAGCCTGGTTGACAAAATCTGGTTTTGAGGATTTGATCTCTTTGGAATTTGGATGTTTGGATATTTGCCTTCTTTTAACAGAATTTGACTTGTGTTTTTTTTAGCATACCAAGATTTGTTAGTTTGTGTGACTGGACCCCCCACACCTTGCCTCACGCCACTAGTAAGAAGCATGGGTTTGTCACCAAAGGCAAGATACAGGCGAGTAAGGGCACTTCTTTCCTTTCCCAACCCTACGTCACTAGTAAGAGACGCAAGCTCATCACCGAAGGTTGGTGGGGCAAAGAAGTGTGTAAAATAAAATATTTTGTTTGCTTGGTGCTTTTGACTGCATTTGATTTTGACATTTTTGATCTATGACTTTGGGATATCCTTTTGTTCCAAGAGATTTTAAGAGGGATAGATGTGACACCAAGAAGCTTCTAGAACAGACCGTAGGCAAGGACAACTTTACCTAGTAGAAAGAAAGAGCAAAGCCAAGTATGCAGGTCTTGGTATGGTTTCCGTCAATGTATGTCTGTCAAACTTGATGAGAAGATTTGAAAGTACTTGATGATGTTTGAAGAGATGTGATTTGAATATTTTTGCCAATATCTTCAGAAATTTGTAACAGATTACTTAAGAGTAAGTTCCTGGACTACAATATTTATGAAACGAGTGAACAAAATGAACCAACTAAATTACTAATGTAATGCAACTGCAACCATGTACATATGAAAATGCAGGTGGAACTATATTTCATGATATCTAAGGTGAAGAAAGTTGACGAATATCGAATTCTTCACCCCTAGAAGTACACAGCGGAGAACCATTATCCTCAAATTTTTCATTTTCTTGATGAGGGCTTACCATTCTGGGTTTGAACTTACAACCCTTGCCCAGAGGTGTATATGTCCCATTATTAAAAACATTTTTCTGAAAGAGGCATTCGCGTACCTCTTTGTCATGTTTTTGAGAGATGACATGTGGGTGAGCATGACTATGCTGCTTGACCTTCTCTCTCATAGTGAGCATTGTGTTAATGATGAGGTCTTGCCCCATGGATAGGGAAAACTTAGCTTCAGACACGCATGGGTCGAAACTAGACTTTAGAATAGGGCAGTGCCTAGAGATGGTTTTGATAGGCATAGTTTCAATTTTAAATTGCCCTTCTTCGTTTGTTAATTCTATCATGTTTATATCTAGATTTAGGTCATCGGAGGGAAGAGATGCTATACCGAGAAGACTACCCATTCCTTGAGGTTCGAATGGGAGAAAGATCGGTTCGTCATTCTCCAAGAGTTTCATAATTCCTTCTGTGGCTTTAGTGGAGACTGTTTCCACAGAAATTGACTTATCTTTATTTGTCTTTGCCACCTCGTATATTAAATCATAGGATCCTACCGGTTTAGCATTTGTAGGAACTTCATCTCGTGTGGAGAAAATATCGGGTAGGGGTTGTGAAACATACTCCTTTGTCTGAGTTGTTGCATTAATTTCACGCTCAACCTCTAGCTCAACTAATCCCAAGATTTTTGTATTACCATTTGAACTTAGGTTAGGAGCAACTCGAGAGTCACAAGAGTCGAGGCGTCTTGATTGTTATTTCTTATTATGATACCTTTGTTTTTCCCATTTGGATCTAACCTGTTATTGTTATAATGATTTGGGAAAGGATCATTGAAGATCTTGAGAGGTGCATTTTGAGGGGAAACTGCCCCTGCAAAAGTATTTCGTCTTTGGTGACACAGATCGCCAAGAACATATCTATGAAAAGTTGTTTTTGTTCTTCTCGCAAGTGTTGCATGAATTTATTGTAGTCATGGCAAGTCCTAGTATCATGACCCCGATTTTGTGGAAACCACAATATAGATTGGGATTATAGTTCCGTGGTCGTCTTGTTTGAATCATGTGTCAGGCCCAAAGTTCGATTGGCCGTTGTTGTTATAGTTGCAATTTCGAGATTGTGGCCTTTGCTTTGGTTTTGATATCCATCTGGGCCCAAAGCAAGGCTGTGGCTGGGATTTGTTGTTGTGGAGGATGATTAGAATCCACCATATTGATCGTCGGGAGTGAAGTTATTATTGCGTTGATTGTTAAGGTGCGGGTGTTCACAACATTTAGTCCTCTCGACTGATCTGAATCCATCTGTTGTAACCCCATGGTTTTCATTAAGGATATTGGGTCCTTGATCGACATTCATGGAAGTTGTAGTGTTTTGAGTGGAGGTGATTAACCTCCCGTTTGTTCCATATGTCTTATACCACTATCTATCGCTACTTGATCAATTCGCAGAGCGCTCTCAAGTACTTCATCATAAGTCCTTAGTGGGAACTTTGGACTTCTTCCTTCACTTCTCTCGCCGAGGAATGAAGGAATAAATCGCATAGTTCCATTTGATCCATGTTTGGAGCACTTTCACGATGAATAAAGAACCGTACGCCACCTCTCGGATGAAATGGGCGATGCATCTATTCGTTATGTTCTTGTTTGATATGCAAGAATTCCCTGATTCCTGTTCTCAATAGTTTGTTCATGTCAAAGGCTTTGATGAACTCTGACACGAGTTGTTTAAATGAATGTATGGAAGCTTCAGGTATTCTATAATACCAATCGAGAGCGATGCCTTCCAAGGTTTTGGGAAATATTTTAGCAACAACCCCATCCCAAGGGAGTAATTCTCGTATGGCTGTAGCGTAAGCTTTGATGTGCGCATTTGGATCTCCTTCACCCTTGAACTTGGGCAAATCAGGGAGAGGTCTTGGAAGCATGACGCTTCGTATGGTGAAATCTAAGGGTTCCTTTAGATATTCTGAATACGTCCCTATTGCATAGCTTTCGACCATTGATGGTGGTTGCTGCGGAGGCGGTGGCGGAACGGGTTGTTGATATGGCATAACGTATGACGCGTTGGCATGGGCATAAGGAGGTCCCTGCGTTGGAGCAAACATGCCAGGAGAGGAGAAGACATCTCCTTGTGGTGATTTAGAGTACATGTTTAAATAGGAAGGGGTACTATGTCAAGGAATGGATTGCTCGACACTAGACCGGGAGGAGAAGTGTTAGAGATGATGGGCCTAGTTGTACGCTTTGTGTGATACCGAGGAGGCATGCCTAACGTGCCTACTCCTGTGAGGAGATCTACTTGGCTAGGATGGTGCGGAGGATTGGAACTCCCTGTTTGTATGAATTTCAAATTTTGACTTGCTTGGGCAAGTTCTAATCCTCTAACCTTTTCTATTAGAGTTGAAATGACTTCGTTTGGTGAAGTCACGATATCATGCCTTGGTGGCGTTTGTTGTATAACATGGCTTTGCGGAGGTATGTGATATCCTGCTATGAACTGATCACTATCCTGCCAAGCATCTCTAAGAGTATTTTCTATATGTGATGGCATAGAGGTATTTTCTTGAGGAGAGAACTCGGGCTGTATTTGCAAAATTCCTACAGGTGGGTACATGCCTTGAGAGCATTGTTCATTCCTAGGATAACGTATTGAGTACTCATCATCTAGAACTGAGTATGGATCTGATTGTCTACTAATATGTGGTCTAAGTAGCACCTGAGGAGATGAAGCAGATTCTCCAGTCAATGTCATATTGTTTGAGCTTGAAGGCTCTGTTTGTGTTTGAGTGAGTCAGTTGCTCCAACCCTCGCTTGAAAGATGAACTATATCTAGTCCTTGGGGTTTGCGTTGACAATCGATTAGTTGAATAGTTGTTCACCCCATACCGAGAGCGAGGGTGATGATTCCCTATTTCGTTGGGCATAGTATGCCTCAAGACCCTGTGAGGGGTCTCGCCATATGCATCAAATCCCGACATATTCTGGGGGTATATGAATACCCGCAGAATAATGGGAAAGAGCGAAGGTGAAAGAGAGAAGATGAAACTTCTCAAAGAGAAGGTGAAACAGTTGTTTGTTTCACGTCGGGTTCACCAATTTTGTTGGTGAAACTGATGTGAATGCTAATGAGGTACAGAAGGTGAAACAGTTGTTTGTTTCACGTTGGGTTCACCAATTTTGTACGATGGAAAAGTGACATGCGAGGATGATAATCGACAAGTGACCTTCCCCGTACCCGACCTCCCGAGGTCGTGCCGAGACAGCCGGTGGTTTGAAATGCGGGTGACTTAGATGAAGTCACAGCTGGGATTATGGTCAGTTTTCTATGATAGAAAAGCTACAAGCGAGGATGAGAATCGGCAAGCAACTTTCTTAAAGCTAACCATGGGAGGATCTGGTGACTAAGATCCGGTAGTTTGAAAGTAGCTAAAATGAAAAAGGGGAGATTTAGAGGCTATGAGCGGGTAACATAAATTCCCTAGTGATTTATCCTCCTAACTAGAATTTAAGCGTTTAATCTAGTTATGAAGTCTCCAAATTAACTTAAACTGAAAATAACAATTTATACTACTATTTGAAAGGGAAACTAATCTAAACAAAATACACGATTGAAACATTATAATTACAAAAACAATTAAACTAATTTATACTAAAACTAAACAAGTGAGATAACCCAAAGTGTGGTTATTCACGTGCAGTGATGTGTGAATCTAAATAAAAGACAGCTAATTAACTTAATTGAAAACCTTCAATCCTACCTCAGAAGTGAGGAACAAATCATAGTTTCTCAGAAACTATCATTCCCCACAGCTTCCCTGGCAATATTGAAAGCGAGCTTTAACTGAAATAAAATGATTCACTACTCTATTTGATAATAACTTTGACAATTTAAACCTGGAGTTTACTGAGCAGAGGCAAATCCAGTTGTGTTGTAGCTTGTCCCCTCAGAGTGATCTCTTCGTTCTTGCATGTTCACGTGAATCCAGAAAGAGTAGGAGCGTAGCAACATCGGCAAGGGAAGGCACTGGGACGACAATTACTTTGAAGTAAAAATGGTACAAAGCACAAGTAGGAGAGGGATGGCGCAAGTGAACTGGCTTGGCCTATGCGATTCCTAGCAGGGTTGTTGCAGCAATGATAAAACAAAATGATAAACAACAGGTACTCAAACAATGAATAATAGCAGCTTCAGAGAAATACAACGAAGTACAAGTAGGAGAGGGATGGCACAAGAGAACAGAGCTTGGCCTATACGATTCCTAGCAGGATCGTTGTCGTTGTACAGTGAGGCATAACTAAATACTCAGAATTCTAAACCATGCTAAAATAAAATGATTCATAAAATAAATCTAGGACTGAGTATGAAGACTAAAGCCCAAGAATGAAGACTCCAAACCAAAGAACCAAGACCATGGGTGAAACAACAGCACTTCCTGCACAAGATGGGTATGTGGCTTACTAACAGCTGAACAATACTATCTAAACATGTAATGAACTATACTATCAATCCTAAGCAAGCTAACAGACCAAACCACTGAAAAATGAGAAGACTCTAACAAGGAAATGGTGGCCATTTGCCTCAGCACAAGCTACATATTTATAGCATTTACAAACACTAGAAGGCAAGTTCAAATTGAACTCTCCCACTATTAAACAAAGATAAATCACTATTCCAGGGGACCAAAAACATAAATGCATGCTCAAGTCGGCAAGGAAAAGCTGGTGAATCGTGATATTTCACGCGGGTCGCGTCAAAAGAACGTCGAAAATGCGCACAGACAGACCACCGCCTGCGAGCGGGCGGCGGGTTACAGACCGCCGCCCGATCGTGGTGGCGCAGCGAGACCGCCGCCCTGAAGGGCGGCGGTTTCGTCACTGAAGAGCAAAAGGGGCAAGAAAAGAGGAAAAAGGAGAAAAACAAAGCACGCAGGGGCTAAGCGGGGCATGCGGGATGTTAACGCATGTTTAACGGGCTTTCTGGATTCCGAACACCTTGCGAGGAGACCTGTATCATCATCGGGGCACTTATTACACTGCTCATAAGACAAGACCTTACAATTTTGGGTACGCATAGTCATCTTATGACCAAAAACTTTATTTACTATCCATCTCTACAGGGACTAGGGTTTTAAGAGGGTTAGGACCTGCACTCGGCTTCTTAATGCTCATTCATAAAGCTTAAGCCATCGGTTTTACTCATTCCAATTGAAATATTCTCTTGAAACCATGCCCCAACATTGACTAAAATCTTAGGTTACCATGTATAGGTGTAACATTCCAATGAGCACTTAAAACATGAACCTCTAGCTAAAGATGGTCATTCTAAGATCCCATGAGACCCTAAAACCTTATAACTTGAAAAATATTCTTCTAATTTCCATGAAATTTGGTCAACAACACTAGGAAAACATCATTAAAATGTACCAAGGATCATTTTATCATAAATAGTTATATACATTCTTGGCCACTTTGATTTTTCCATGCTTATCTAGATTGTACTTAAAAAACATACCTTCAAAAGGCCTTGAACTTGCCTTTACTAGCTAAAATATGACCTGAAACATCTTCCAAATTATATATACCATGAAAAAAACCTGATTAAATATTTTACTAGATTAATTTAACTTTATTTAATCCATATTCCACACCATGCTTGCATTAGGCCTTATAACTAGGCCTAAATAACATTTTTTGCACCATGACTCATGAAACCTGACCTATTCTTCATCATGAAGACCATTGCACACCCTTGAAACACCTATTGAGACTTGTCTGACATATTTAGAGTTCACACCAAGAACCTCAATGCACCTAGTTTCTTGAAAATGCACCAAGACCTTGTGCACACACTATGACATCTCAGGACACCACACCAAGACACTCCAAACATACCATTTGAGGTATGAAGAAGGCACTACCAATCAACCTTCATTCCCCTGAATGGTTGAAACCTCACCAATCACTCTAAGCCATCAATGCCACATGACATAAATGACAACACTAATGATACAAGGTTAAACAAAGGAAGTTTGTAGTTATTATGTTATGGTAGGAAAAGGCATGGTATGATTTCATGGTGTCATCATTGAGATCACTGATTGAGACTTGGATTTTTGAAGTAGATAGTTACTTGTAGATGCATGATGGTGATGTTATAGGATGTCATGATGATGGTATATATGTTTGAGAAAGTATGTGATGATAAGATATAATCAACATGGTGTAAAAAGGGAGGATGAATGAAATTAATGAGATTGGCTTAGTTAAGTAGGCCTAATCAGCAAGATGATTTGGTATGGTGGATTGAAGGAATGAGAGATATATATAATCATGGTCAAGGATTTGATAACATGAAGAGAGTGTAATAAGACACTTATGTGGATCTCGGATTACATGTATAAGTTTGAGCATGGTTTACGGGTGATCATCTATACCTAATCTAAGTGCATATGGAGGCCCAATGAAGCATGTAAGTGATTTCTAGAGTTAAGTGAGCCCCTAAGGGCATGTTTATGTGTGAGACATATTGTCTAAAAGGGGTGTGAGTGACCTCATGATGGAGAAAATGATATGTTCATGGACTAATTCTAATATCTAGTACAAAAATGGCTTGGAGTATGGATTAAAAAAACTAAAAATGGAGGTACAAGCATGAATTGTGTGTTGTGAGAGTGTAGAGATGATGTGGAATGTGCCATAGGTTGAAATTTATCTAGTTGGAGCATGTTAAATGCCTTTTAAAGGCATGTTCTTGAGAAAAAGCTAGGTGAGCAT
Organism: Taxus wallichiana var. yunnanensis; assembly: GCA_018340775.1. Lineage (NCBI taxonomy): Eukaryota > Viridiplantae > Streptophyta > Pinopsida > Cupressales > Taxaceae > Taxus > Taxus wallichiana. Next base: position 159,372,251 of record CM031236.1, read on the forward strand.
GAGTAAATAAAGGAATTTGATGAGTTTTGGATATGAGAAATCTAAATGAGTCTTATGACATGTGAATGAGGTTAGAAAAACACTGTGGACAAAATTTCAAGTCAAAATTTTAAATGAGAATAAAGATAAATGATTTTAGGTGCTATTGAGCTCTTTGAATGGTCATTTCTAACTAGATGGTTGATTTCGATGTGCTCATTGGTATGTTAAATATATGCATGGAGACTTGAGTCTTTCATCAAGTTGGGGCATGGAGTCAAGTGCAATTTACAATTAGAATGAGGAAGAATGACGCCTATGCTTTAAGAACGATCGCTAAGAACCTAAGTGGGTTCCAAACCCTCTTAAAACCACCCGTTTAGAGATATAGGAAAAATGTGAAGGTTTTTGGTCATGAAATGATTTGGGTGAGAGAATTTGATTATTTGGGCTTGTAGAGGATTCTTCCTACTTCAATTTTCTAGTGGTCTCATTCTTCAAGATGACTGTAAACATACAACAATGTGCTTATTTTAAAGAAATTTGATGGTACAATCATGCATAACAGAGTTCAAGATGAAAATCATGATTTGAAATAAAGTATTGGAAGTTTCCTTGAAGATCATAAAGAATTTTAGGTAGGTTTAGTGTCTTTGGATGGGCAAAAACTTTAACAAAATGTTACCTACCGCTAAAGGGATATAATATAAAAAAACCATTCGTGAGTATTTGAAAGGGTGGTGTTGTGAATGCATGTTGTTGAAGAAAATTGTAAGCATGTATGGTTGATAGAGGTATAATACAACATTTTTGAGCCCAAGAAGTATTCGGGGAGGATATTTTGAGCCTAAGTTCTAATGGTGAAATCCGTCCTAGTTGGTCTACGCCAAGTAGGTAAAACAAATAAGGTTGCAAATGTGAGATTATTCACACAACTCAAGAAAATTAATGATGGAAGATGAAGCAGAGGTATTTAATGAAGTATATCATACATTGATTTAATATAAAAGTGAGGTTTGGAGTGTTTGAAGCTATCTAAGACAAGACTGGGTTTTAGGACCTAAAATCTAGTATGAACTGGCCCAAGAAATGCAAGATTATATTAGCTATATACCTTGAAATGATGTAAGATATGGATTTGATGAGTTGTATGAGGATTTGTTATTTCTACAAAAGTGGAAGATGAGCCATGAGCATGTGTTGAACCATATCGAGTTGAAGATGACTAATTTTTTGTGTATGCATATCCATTAGGACATTATCCTAATCGGTGGGCTGTTGTGTGAATGAGATTAGTAGAGATACTCCATGTCCTTAAAAGTGTTATAGAAATCACATATGACATCTCCAAAGAATAAATAGTATTTGATAGTTCATACATCAATGTTGGTGAGTAAATATTGTGATTACATTTCTTTATCCACCATGTTGTAATCTTCAAGCCGAGAATGAGAGTGGAAATGAAATCTTGTGCCCTAACTTGTGGAATTATAAGTATGTGATGATATTTTGGACATATTGAAGAGTCCTATTAAATTTATTCATTGCATGATTTTAATCCTAGAGTGATTTCATACATTCAAGTTGTGGATTGCATTTTAAGTTCATACACTAAGAAGAGTTGATTAGTCTTAATGGAGTCTTGAAAATAAAATGGAAAGTTGTAGAGTTTTTAAGATTATATAAGACAAGGATAGGTCTCTTGTAATGTTACTAAATTAACCCAAAACTTGTTTCATACCTATGTTTGATATAAGATAAAGAAGGGTATGTTGACAAGAAGACAAGAAGGAGAAAACCGTTATAAAATAAATTATCGGATGAAAGTATGAAAATGGTTTCTTATTAGTTATTTAAGATGTGCGGTGAGTTTGTGAAGGTTATCTATTGTCTCATAGGAGTTATAAATGTCATAAAAACTTAATAAGGATCAAAACCTGTAATTGACACTTCTACATATGCAATAATTACATTTTGATAGTTTGGATGAGGTCATCTAGAATCTTGCATTTGAGTTAAAGAATCATGAACGTGTAGTGGTTAGTAGGATAAGTTTAAGAGGTGTAAGACTAGGTCATCCCCATGTATATTTATTTATTAATATGCATAAAAATATGCTTTTTGATGACTAAACCTGGAAGAATAATGAGTTGATGAAGAAGAGGGGTAAAATAGGTTAATCAAAGTATGAATAAGGAACTTAATATGTATGTGAAAGAGGCCTTCAAGGCTGTGGTATAAGATGATGAGAATGATAAAGTGTGAGAGGATGAGGATGAGTTAATCCTTGTGTGTATGAGTAAAAATGTGCATCGAAAGAGTTTGTATGATAGTGTTTGCAATGCCATTAAGAAGAGGATTAAAGAGGTGAATCAAGGTGCATGAAGGAAGATGATGAATACATAGAGGAGATGAATAAGAGATGAAATAGATGAATGTGATAAAGTTTTTGAATTCTAAATGGGTGCTTATAAAATTAGGAGTTTTTGCTTCCTTGTAAGTTGTAGCTTGCAAAATCGGGGGAATTGCTACTTCCATGGAATAATCAAATAAATGCACCACGTTCGCATACCATTTCATGACCAAAGTCATCATTTGATTAATTTTTAACCTTCATCATCATTTAAATGATATCCCTAAACCTAGGATATTCCCCATAAACCCATTAAATCAATTAATGAATTAATCATTAACCCTTTAGATAAATAAATTAATTAATTCACCTCACATTTCCTAGGTCATATTACCCTCTCATTGACTAAATAATTTATTAATTATTTATTCATTTTCACCCTCACACCTCGCCATGTGAACTCGACCTGAATCACTAGTTACGAATAATTTAAATAAAAATCCTTCTAAAAACCTATCCTAACCACTTCTATCCTCATCCCTATGACAAGCCCCTACTTCACATTAGTTACGACTAGTTTAAAATAGGAACTTCTAAAATCATTCCCACATCTATCCTAAATACTTCTATCCCCTAACCTCATCCCCCTCGACATATTAACAACACTCCACTCTCATCCTCAAAATCCCTAAGCACCAAAGTTAAAATTAGAAGGTTTATCCCTTCATATCTCTCCCTAACTCTAATTGACTAAAAACATCGGTGATTTCCATCGGAAGTTGGCCGATGATCTATAAATGCAATAGTTCTTCCGCCTCATTTGGGATAATTCATGACCATCCAAGTAAGTCATCAAGATAATTTTCAAGCATTCAGAATTATTAATGTTGTTCTCATACATCCATATTGACACATCTAGCACATCCATTTAGTATTTTAGGAGTGTTCAAGAGCTGTCCATCATCTAAACACAACCACAGTTAGCTTGTCATCATCCCTCATAATTAAAAGGTTTGTCTTATTTTAATTTCATTTTTTCATCTTAAAATGTATCTTTTAGTCATTATTTAATTCCTACATTTAAAATATCATAGCTTCTTATTAGACTAATCAAATCATTTATTTTAGCAGTCTGTTAATATTTCTCATAATCACCTATGCATTATCCTGGAATCTTTGCTATTCTTGTAATTCCTATGTTTTATGTGTTCTTATTAATCTAATTATGAAATTTCATCAAATTATTTTATTAAATAATTTTGTGTTACTAATATTTTGGTCAAGAATGGATCTTGTAGATGGCCATAGGAGGAATTAACCATCCCATCACCAACATCAACTCATTTCAATCATTCAACATCCTCTGCACTAGGGAATAATATGACCTAATACACAACCTGGAGTTGTGTGTCATTCATACATGTAACCCATTGACATACTTGAGACCATATTTGAGTCTACCTAGAAGATCCATGAAGCCACTAAAGATTTCTGGGAAGCCTACTATGAAGTAGTGAATCCAAGTTGATTTATCTTGGTTTGAGTACCACCACTAAGAGGGATTTAACATCTCCAAAGACCCAAACACTAAACATGAATTCGAATTACGAGAATGAAATCAGCTACCTTGTGGAATCTGATTCCGATCTTGCACGTCTATATGATATAGAGGAGGAGATTTCATATTTCTTCATTGATGATTACATCGAGAATCCTAACTCATATTTACTAAAGAGGAAATCTACTTTATTAGAGTGGGCTCTAATTTTTTGAGAATCTAGATATCTTGACTGGATTTCGATTTCAAGTTCTAGATACATTTATTTCATACCATCTATCATTATTGATATTTGTAATAAGCTAAATAAGTGATAGACATTTGATCACATTTTTCATATATCTTATATTGTATCCCATTTTCATAAATAAAACTTGATGTTTTGAAAGAAGATTGATGTCCACGTAAGAAAATCCTTTGGCTTCTGGGAACTAGCCTTTTCTAGGAAACCACCTACCCATATTACTAATTCCATCTTGTAGTGTTTGTGTTTGCAAATTTAGTCACAGGAAAGGAGCTTGATCCATTCTTCATGAAGTGCAACAATCAACACCCATCAACATCATTTGTGCAAGTACCTTGAAACCCCTCATACATAATGATGGTTGATCTATTTTTACCTTCTTGTATTATAAACCAAACTGTAAGGTGAAATTTTCATCAACATTCTCACATGCCTTGTGGGATCCTTTCCCTTATTCTTTTGTTTCATTTCATCAATAAATACTAGTTGTTTTCACTATGTAATAATCACCTACGATTTTAATCATGTGTGTTTAGGCCAATCACCTATTTAATTCATGTATATTTTTCTTAAATATAACCTCAGTTTTCTTTTAACTCTTCATTTTTGTTTTATTTTTACGATTATTTACAGGGTATATTTCTAAAAACTCATCTATTGGATTTGCTGGTTGCTCTCTTTAAGAAAATTTTCTAAAAATCTAAAAAAAAAAAGGAATGATCTCACGGTAAGTTCTAAATAAACCTTTTTTTTGCTTTAGTTTTACATAGTTCGTTTGATTGTTTTCTTGAAAAAACATTTCATTTTGGGATCTTAAAATAAACATCTCCATACTTCTTGTTCCACATAGTTTAATTAGGAGGAAAATTTGTTGCATTCACTTATTCTCCCCCACACATAACTAAATCACTTTAAAATAAAAACACATTCAAACAACTCCCATCAGGTGAAAATGATTGGGATTTCATCACCCAACAAGGAATTGAATCATGTTTCGCCAAGTATAATCTCCTATGTCGGTATATATTGGCTCATCACCCGACTCCTTATCGTAGTGGGACCGTGAAGTGAGGGGTAAGCCCCAATATACACACTCTATCGCAAGCAGAGTATAGATTTGGGCCTCACATACCTTTAGGTATATCGAGGACTCTACCCTTAAACATTCCTGAAACCAACCATAAATCACCTTTCCTAGGACCTTTTTAACCATCTTACACATTTCACCCTTTCATAATTAATAAAGATAAATATTTTTTTTTCTTGCTTGTGTTTCTTGTTCGTAAATCAACCCCATTAGTCATTTTTCATTTTTAGTGTTTTGTTGTTTTTTTTCATGGTGCTTATTAGAAAACAATCTCATAATAAAACTTCTAAAAACATGTCCACTCCACCACCTACATTTCAACAACATGTTTTTTTATACTACATCACTTCCTGCAACATTTACTCCACCACCACAACAACAGACTCCATTTTATCAAACAATTACATCCACTCCCCTTTCCAACACCCAAAAATTTGGAATGAATCAAGGGTCAACTATAATGAAGAAATGAGACAACCAATCTTTAATTCCCCACATCAATATCATGGTAAAATATTTCATACATCTAGATTACAAGAAACAAACATCTCCTTTCTTCTAATATTTAACTAGAAGCATCAAAACCTCCTTTCTATAATAGGAGACCCTATTTTTGAAGAAATGTTAGATTCAAACCCTATTTCTCTCAATGCTTACCTAATAGCTAGAAATGTTCAAATACAACCATTTACACCCAAACCATTCCATACACCTATAATCCTTCATCTGTAATCATTACACATCTCATCGATCAAAATCGAGAATCGACAATCATTCAACAATTGTACTCATATACTCCAAAAAATCAACTCAAAACATCAAATTCGACACTTCTTCCTATTGATCCTATTAATCAATAAAGCATCAAATGATTAGTCATCTATATTATTCAACCCAAGATATTTGATGTCTCTTCGGTCCCTATTTATGACCTTCATATGATTTCATCACACAAAACACATTTCCTAACAATCTACATCTTCACCAACCCTTTACATAGGTTTACACCTCCCTAAATAATGTCACCAAAACTTCCTCATCTACTTCTAGTGTGGTCTCTTCATAGGTACAAACACCTCCATCGAGTTCCGTGGCCTTCTCTACCATCGTATCTTCACAACCAATTACTAGTCCCATTCAAAACATCACCATGTCTATCCCTACAACTACACCACTAATCAATACTAGTGTCATTGCTAGCACTAATCTTGTTTCACAAGTACATACCATAACCATCAAAACCATTGATCTCCATGCCACAATCTACACCTTTCAAAACATTCCACAACATAGTATCCACAATTGAGTAAAAATATTCGCAACAAACCCCCTCATCCTCTTTACCTATCCATATACTTCCAACACTTGCACACATATTCAAAACCACTTACTTATACATCCATGCCATTGCAGTATCAGTACATACAACCCTCACAACCTTTAGCTTCCCAAAAAATTTTTCCATCTCATCAAAATATCCCACAACAAAACATCCCTTATCAACAAAATATACCACAACAAAACATCCCACAATACCATATACCTCAACAAAACATTCCACAATATAACATCTCACAACAAAATGTCCCTTCCAAATGCCCCTTAGAATGTTCCTCAACAGAATGTTCTCAACAAAACATTCCCTACCAACAAGGCATTCTCAGTAGTATTAGGCATACTCACAACCTAACCATTTATCATTCAACCTGTCTCATCCTCACAACAAAAATCAACTCGATCCTCTTCAAGCACTTTTGAACCACATATCTAGTCTTGAAGTGGCTTCATCTTCATCCAAGAATGTGCTCTCCTATGATAAAATTTGCAATGAGCCCATTCACCCTTCAGTGCCATATAAATCCTATCCACCTCACTGGGAACTTCCAAAAGTTCATTAAATTTTATACAAGGAAGATCCCCAACAACACATCATGTGCCTTCCATCACATGCTATCTAATAGCTCATGATCAAGACCTCATGCTTGAGGACCTTCCCCATGTCCTCTCGGTCTTTCCTTGGATTGGTATAATAACATTCCACAACATTCTTTATTCTCCTTTACATAACTTTCTCAACTCTTCTTAGAACACTTTTCCATAAACATAGCTCAAAAGTCACTATCAATGACCTATATGCCATCAAACAATTTGAGGATGAATCTATTGCTGATTTCATCACCCATTGAGAGGTGTAGTCAATCAACTATCATTTTCATTACCACAAACAAATCAATCAAAGTCTTATTCATACATGTGCTAAACATATCTCATCCACATTACAAATCCAATCATTTCAAAATTTTGATGAGGATTTCACCATGGCCCATAAATTGGAATTGTGCGAGCTCTAGAAGATGGTTGGGTTAAGCTTCATCCTAAGAAACCAAAATTTGAGTTTCCATCTAAGTCATCATCCAACCCTGATAAGTCTAAAACATCCACCACCATTCCATCATAGTTAAATCTTCTCCCAAGGAAAAACCACTACGAGTGCCCCTTCAACAACATAGCTATACACCTATAGGAGAGACTTATAGTGTAATTTTTGACAAATTTCTTGCCTCCAACATGATATCTCTCCCACCTATTTGACCCATCGACACATCAAGTATCTAAACCCATTTGGTACCAGAGATAATGACTATTGTAAATACCATAGGGTTAATGGACATGACATTGAAAGGTTTCACACGTTCTAGAATGTACTTCAAGATTTGATTGACAAAGGTGAACTCCACTTAGATAATCCAAATGCACCCCAAATCAAAATCTTGACATATTTAAACAACCTTTTCGAATCACCCCTCATCTTTAGATCAACCAAAAAAACATTATTCACACCATCAATACAATAAAAAGATAGAACTATCCTAAACCCACCTCGTTACCAATTAAATTAAAACTCACGAGTCAACATTGGTATCCAAAGCCTAAAACTAAACTATTGAATCTCTAACTATTGAGAATATTACTAAAACTATTCCTACATCATCATCAATGCCATTACCAAATCCATACATGTATCCTCTATGCCTCCCAAAACTACACCTAAAGCCCACATCCGAAAAACAACCCAAAACACCTTCTACCTCAGGGAAATCTAACTTTTCACATCTTCATCAACCACACCCAATCCATCGAAAAACCACAAAATACCTCATAAACAAGGTATTTTTCAGGTCTTCAAAATCCCTCAATATATTTTTCTAGATCAAGCCCTTTACATGGACCTCACTCCCTTATACCTATTAATCACCCTATTATTTTGGGTCAAAATCCACCTACCAAACCCCTACATTAAGTCCATATCTTGCACCTTTCACACATTCCAACTATCCTACCCAAACAAATCAAGCATCTATACTAGGTCCTCACCCTTTACCCATCACATAGTCTAACTATCCTCACCAATGACCACCCATACAAGGCCCTTCATCCTCCACCATACGGCGTAACTCCTAGAAATCCCCCATAACCAACAAATAAACAATATGTAACTAAAAACCTATCTTACTTCCTCCTGAAAGGAATATGGATGCAACCTTGTCCCCATCCACGTCTACACCTAAGGGTATTATGCCACCATCTTAGATGACCTTTTTAATGGTCACTTATTACACTACCACCTCTAAGCTATCTAGATCATCACGGATGGAAACCTACCTAGTATGACTTCAATGTTTTCTATGATTACCATAAAACATGAGGCCATTCCATAGAGAATATTGTAGGGCTTTTCACTTAAAAGTTCAAGAAATTGGTAGTCCACTCTTCCTTCCTTCTCAATCAAACACAACACCAACATCAACATCGTCATCATTAAACCTGAAAAATCCATCCCTAAATGCCTCGATCATCATTCGACATTGTACACATCACTACTCATTCACAAAATTATGACAAAGAGCCATTTGAGCCTAAGAAAAGTAAAAACTTCATCACTATACCACCACCTCCTGAATTATCATCTTCATCTGATAAACCTAAAGGTATCTATTTCCTTAGCTCCTAAAGTGTCTAATCAAACACTATCATCCTTGGAACCAAGATCTCAATACAAGTAGTGACACCCCCTTTCACTAGTACAAAAGGTTGTTATCAAACAATTACACCAATCCTCATCAAGGATGTCACTTTATGAACTAGTTCAAACATCACCATTTCACAAACAAGCTATGTTATAAGCCCTTCAATCCATAACCATACCAATCCAATGATCTAGTCCCTTTCACAAACTTTGTAGGTGCCCTTAAAGCATCCACTACTATATCATTGAACCATATGAAATTCCCCTCTCTTGACTAGAGGACCATGACCTACCACTCTTCATTACCACTCAGATCAATGACATTTCCATCAAGAGGGTCATGATTGATAGTGGTTCTACCATTAACATCATATCATCCCTTGCTTTTGACCAACTTAAGCTACCCAACATTTTATCACTCAAACACTAGTCTTATTACGATCCTTCAATGACACTATCACACCCACATTAGGCATTGTCATTTTTCCACTTAAATTTGGCATCAAAACCTACCAGAAACTCTTCTACATTATAGAAGGAGATTTTCAATACAACATGTTATTAGGATGCCCTTAGATATGCACCATGTGTTTGTATTCCTTCCACCCTCCATCATTGTCTCAAATATGAACATGAGGGTCAAAATTTCACTATCCCCACTAATCCAAATCCATTCACTGATTGTTACATGATGTACCACCCAAATGATGTCCTTGTACCTAAATCTACATATCAGTCATCTAATGAAGCATCTACTAGCACATCTATCCCTTCTTCCAAGTTACTAGATGATTCCTCTCTCAATGAGGCTGTAAAAATCTTATGCTTGGGGAATACCATCTCCTCATGCTCAACTCCATCCCTTCACCTAAAACATATGGATCCTTGACAAACAACCCATGTATGACCCAAAATGTAGGAGATGTCATCTCCTATGGTCCTTTATCTCAAAACAAACCTCATTTATGGGGGACTTGATAATCCTCCATCCCATGTTATCAATCCACCATGCCATGCCATTCACATTAAATTTCAAATCCTCGATAATCCAAATTCACCCATATGTATCTTCATCATTGTGCATGGAGAGGTTTTGGCCTTGAGTCATTATGAACAAGGAATCCATGATTTAGCCATCCCACATTCCCTTAAACCTATGAGAAAAGTGGTTTAGGTTATAAAAAGTTCACCTCTGAAATATGCAAAGCCACTACATCTGAACTTGCCACATCCATAACATTTCTAAATTAGAACCATCATCACCCATAAACCCTGAATATCCATGTATAGAAACAAGAATATATCCATCCCACCTAATTTTTTTTTAATCAATGTTGTATCTTTAGGGCCACTACTTATCAATCCAATCACTCCACTAAATCATTACCCCTTGTTTGGCCAAGAAATGGTTGATGAGGATTCACCTACTATAGATATCCTCAGTGTTAAGATGACTAGGATATCCTTTCCCATATGGGAGCTGAAGACCATTTTCTTCATAAATCCCTACCATCTGACACACCAAATCTCCTTAATGAATCCACCCTCTTGACATTAACTTAGGCACCCCTAGATCCTCACATAGTTAAGTTAAGGTCAATCTCTTAAACCCACAAGAACTAGATGATTTCACTTCATTCTTAACAAATTATCACCAAGCCTTTCCTGGTCATACATATGATATTCTTGAAATCGATCCTAACATTTTCATACACAAACATATTCATGTATCCCGATGCTAAACCAGTTAAACAAAAATCCATAAAATGCATCCTCGTATAGCTCTCCTTGTTAAGGAAGAGTTGAAAATGCCTCTTATATACCAACTTTATTATACCCATTGATTATCCACAATGGGTCTTCAAATGTCATCCCCATAACCAAAGCTTCAGGAAAAATACACATCTACACAAACTTTAGGATCTCAATCTCACTTATCCAAAAGATGATTTCCCTCTTCCAAACATAGATCAACTTGTTGACCTAACAACTCCGGCCATGAAATGCTTTCCCTCATGGATGGATTTTCTAGTTATAACCAAATCCTCTTGTTCTGAAGATCAACACAAAATTATTTCATCACCCCTTGGGGAACCTTTTTCTATATGTCATGCCTTTTGGTCTTAAAAATGCAGGGCTACTTATCAACGTGCCATGACATACATTTTTCATGACCTCATCCAAAAAATTTCAAAGACTACATCGATGACCTTTTAGGAAAATATAAATCATGAAAAGACCATCTTGACATCCTTGAATCAATCTTCACTCGTCTCATCAGTTTTGTCTTCATCTTAATCCTGCAAAGTGTGTTTTTGGTGTTCTCACTGAAAATTTTTTAGGATTCATCATATCTATCCAAGGCATTGAAGTGGACCAAAAAGGTTAGAGAAATCATTGAAATGCCTCCACCATCTAATCTTAAAAAAATGTAGCCTTCAAGGTAAAGTTACAGTCAATTTGACATTTCATATCACAACTTTTGACCATTGTCAACTGTTTCACCATCTACTTCGTACAAGGATGTAGAGTTTCATTGGGATTTTGATTTCCAAAAAGCCTTTGATGAAATCAAACAATATCTATTATCACTCCTATTGCTTACTCCACCTCGTGAAGGGGAGCCATTTTATCTATACATATCCACTTTAGAACATGCTCTAGGAGCTATGCTTTCACCCACCATGATGATCAAGGTCATGAATAAGCCATATACTACATTAGCGCACACTCCATGAGTATGAAACATGTTACACTGAAGCTAAAAACTATGTTGTGTGCATTATATTTGCCACCTCAAACTTTGACATTATCTCCTCAATCACAAGACATATGTCATCACCAACTTTAATCCACTTAAATCCATGCACACTAAACCTTATCATAATGATCGCATAACTCGATGGCTTATGCTCATGACTGAATTTGACCTCAAAATATATCTCAAAATATATTAAAGGTCATGCCATTTGTAAATAAACTGATGATGCACCCCTTCTAGATAATCAACTACCTCATGAATACTTTCCTGACGAATCCATCAACAATATTGATGAATCTGATTTCATCCCCATTAAAATGACTCTCTTCTTTGATGGTTCTAAATGCCAAGAGGGGGAGGATCCATGGAGTTGTTATCATACCTCCTAGAACATTCCACTTCCGTTATCATTCAAACTTAACTTTGAATGTACTAATAACATGGAAGAATATGAAGCCTTAATCATGGGTCTAAATACATCATTCTCTTAGGTTTCCACATCTTAGAAATCTATGGAGATTCACAACTTGTCATCAGTCAAGTCAAAGGAGAATATCAATGTAAGAATGAAATCCTTCAAAAATATAAATCATTTATCAACTTTCTCCTTGGTGCATTTGATCATTATACCATTCAAGCTATTCCACGATCTTCTAATAAGTTTGCAGACACTATGGCATCTCTCAGGTCCCTTATCCTTTTGAAACAAAAAAATAAAAAGATAAAACTAAAATGTATGTAGTTTTTCAATGCTTGGATCATCCTTCACATCAAAATGAGCTTCCTTCCATTAATATCATTGAAAACAATCCACCCGATCTATGGTACACACAGATATATGATTATCTTGCTAAATGTAAACTACCATTAGATTTATCATGGTGTTAAATGATCATTTCTTCAACGTGTCACCCACTTCGTCATCATAGGTGGTATCCTTTATAAACATAGTTTTTATGATATACTATTAAGATGTCTTAAATAACATGAATCAATCAAAGAAATCAAATAAGTCCATGATGGCATTTGTGGTGGTCACTTTTCAATGGAAATTCCATCACTAAATGCATCATATGGCTAGGGTATTATGGCCTACCATCACAAAGACTATTGTGCATATGTAAATAAATGCATTAAATGAAAACTCCATTCATAATCTCATTCCATTCCCTAGTCAAGCATTACACCCGCTCAAGACTTATGGCCCTTTTCTCAATGGGGGTTAGACCTCATTGGTGCAATCAATCCTAAATCATCCCAACAACATCATTCCATTATCACAACAATTGAATACTTTACTAAGTGGGTTGAATCCATCCCTTTGACCTCAAAAAAATAAAGGTCCTATCATCAATTTCATATATCAAAATATCATATGCTATTTTGGTATCCCACATAAGCTCATCACAAATAATGGAAAATCCTTCAAAAATAAAGAAGTTAAAAAGCTTTATGATGTATTCAACATCAAACTTAGTTTCTCATCACCATATTATCCTCAAGAAAATGGACAAGGTTGAGGCCTCTAAAAAACACTTAACAAAATCCTTATGAAAATAGTAGATGATGATACAAGAAGGAATTGGCATCTCCAAATCCTATTTTCTCTCTGGGCTTATCAAACTAGCATCTGCACACCTACTAGGTGCTATGCCCTATTCACTCATCTATGGTTTAGAATCCATCCTACCTCTCGAAGTCCAAATTCCATCACTTATGTATCTCTCAAATATTTCATCTTGATGAAGAATATCGCTAAGACCATGCTTAACACAACTAGAATTGTTAGATGAAAAAACTTAACAACCCTTGAACATAATCAATTCTATCAAGAACGTATTAGTAGAGCATATAAAAACATGTCAAAGAACATGAATTTAAAATTGGTGATCTTGTACTTAAATAAAATAAAAATGTCACTACATTAGAACAAAGTAAACGTGGAAATTTTTCCCCAATTGGATTGGTCCATACATCATCACTCAAAAGTATGGGTCAAGAGCGTATCATCTCACTTCTCTTGATGGGGAGCTTGAAAGGGAACCTCTAAATGCTTCACACTTGTGGCCTTTCTACTTGTTAAATAATTTGATCATCATGACAATAGTTACATCAAATCCTATCATTTCATCATATCATTGAAATGTATGTGGCTATCTGTTAGTATCCTAAGTATGCCTTAAAGATGAGCACCAGGACTCTATTCATCACATCTTCCATTATGAAAAATTCCTCCTTTATAGGAACCCTTAAAGAAATACATCATCCATTTCATACCAACAAAAACATGACACATGGGCATATGTGTGTGTAGGTCATGTACACATTTTATCCCCTCCTTGAAATGGTTTATTAGGATCTTGTTCTCAACTCAAAAATGTATGTAAAAATCATTTGGATGCCTCTTATCAAAATATAAAATATAATAGATTGATCCCTTGAAGGAAAACTATTCACAAAGTCTAAATCATTATAAAAATATCAAAAAAGTAGACTGCTCCTCAAAGGACAACTACCAATCAAAATTATGGACCGATCCCTCGAAGGATGACCATCTTTTAAAAATAAAATGTAGACCATACCCTTAAAGGATGGCTCATGTAAAAGGATTTCCCGCATTGATCAACCTTCAAAAATCACATCAATATCAAAAGCATCCAAGAAATTTTCCCGCATCGATCAACTTTCCCATTATAGCAAGCTTCATCAATTAGTTTGCTTCAAAAATAATATGTAAGCTTGGGCATTTTCCTATGAACTGTTGAAAAGGAGATCCCTTTTCTCCCACATTGGCCTACATACACAAAATTCCTTTTGTCATCTAGAAAAAGGCATATTCATCAAACTCACAATATTATGATTTTTAACTACCCATTGATAATCTTATTTAACATTTGATAAGGCTACAAGTGTAAGTGTTTTCAAAACCTCATCACATATAGATCAAATATATAATAGGGCAATCATTTCATTTTTACCTCATTTTATTTAGTTACATTTTTGATTTGGCACATTTTTAGATCACATTTTAAAGTCATTTAGAACATTAAAACATTTAAAACATATGTAATCAAACATATAAATCATGATTTTTCAATATCTATAAAAATTCATTAAAAACACTAACACATTTCAAGTAAAAACATACAACATATAACATAAGCAATATGAACCATAAATCCATCATCATCATCATATATATATAAAATCAAAATTCGGTATACATCATAATCAAAATTCCAAAAAAATCAATATATGTCATCATCATACAAAAATGGGCTTCTATGAGCCTATGTCATCATATAATCAATTGGTAAAATCTACATCTCCAAGAATGGTACTAGCACCACCCTCTCTCCTCTAGGAGCAGGTGTGCCTCAACAACACATGTGTCTCCACCCTCTAGGAGCACTCATGACAACAACCTCACCTTGAATCCTCCATCTCCACCCTCCACTCTCCCTGGCCTCTGAGGTGGCCATCCCACACTCACCACACTCACACTAGGCCTCACTATTGCTGTAGCTTCCCCTTTCAAATTTACATGATCAACATACAATGTGGCATCTAGGTAGTTCTTGATGATCAGATCAAAGTAGTAATCCCGATCTTCCCATACCACATCATAGTGTGCCACTAAAATCATCCCATGAGGAGGAGGTACTGTAGGTGCTCCTCTCTACCTACCAAACCAGAGCCATCACCGACAACTTTTCTCCTAGATATAGAAGGCCCCATGATCCCCAAGGCCTTCTTCAATGTATCCCTATGTCCCTTGTACTTGTCTCTATTGAAAAATACCTGTACAAGGTGTGCATGGATACTATCTCACTCAAAAATCAATCCATCCCTCTTTATAATGAGGGTATCTCAAACACCAATCAGATCATCGTGATGTCTTCGATACGTGTCCCTCTCTCCCTCCACTATGGCCTTCTTGGTTGTCATCAACTCAATAATAGATACTAAGTCATCATCACCCTCCTCCTCCTCCTCCTCCTCCTCATCATCATCAGAAGCTAACTCTGCCTCCCCTTCCTATGCTCCACCCTCTGTATGAGCACATACCTATCTCACCCACTGAGCCCCTATACACAACTTGGGCTCTATAAAAAATCCTTAATGTCTAGAACCCACCATGTAGGGTACTCTAGGGTACCCCCACATTATCAATTGGTATAATAACCCCCTCCTGATTAGGGCTGTATCCCCTAATCTCCTCAATAATAAATATAGGTATCGCCATCTGTTGCCCTTAGAGTGTCTATGTATGTCTCCTCCCGCATATACTAAATGGGCTCCTCAAGAATTCCTTCTTAGTTCCAAACTATCTCCAAACATGATCAAAATGTAATAATCTGTGTTCACATGCTCTCCTATGCCTGTAGCCACATAGATGATATAAACCATGTAAGTCATGAGGGTACTCAGGCTAGGATGGTAAATCCAAGTAAGGTCTCCACACAACATCCCCACCTGTAGTCCAGTCAACAAATCCCTATAAAACCTTGTCCATCCTGCCTCTTCCCCACATGACCTTGTCTGATCTCCACCTCATAAAATAGGGTGATGATCACCAATGCTCCATGGAAACCCTACTGGTTGAGAAATAGTAATGTGCTCCCAGGCCCAAGCCTATAAGAGAAAACCAACATCTATCCCATAACATTTGTGAGCCCTCCAAGCCCACAACTCTCTGAATGTCTGTATAAGTAGGGTAGGTCCCCACTCAAAGTAGTGTATGATGATTTATCATCTCATCCAAAACCCCATCATCATCCATGGAAAATGACCACTCCCAGAATCTGGAAATGCATAACACATGATGGCCATCATAATCATAGTCATCCGAACATGACCCACTCTCTTAGGAAAATAAACACAACCATAGGAAAAACCCCTGACTCATATATGATATCTCCAACATCCTCCCCATACAACCTAGCCATCACACCATCCCTCTCTACCTCAGTGATAGTATACACCACTGCCCCATGGATGGTAATCTCAAGATGTGGTGAACATCCTCCAAGTGATAGTAATCTCACTTGTAGGAAACTAAAAAGTGTTGGTGGAAAATTTCCACCTCTCTAGAAAATCCCAAAGTATCAAACCCAAACATCTATGGATATATCAAAGTGCCTTATAACACTAAAACCAATGACCTCTACATGATCCCAATCATCATTTAACATATCCTCCTCACCTCTCTAAAATTAGTGGAATGCGGTCTCGAATGTTTAATTTTGCATCCACTTGCAAAAATAAACAAATCAACAATTAGTATCATCCATGAATACATCAACAACAAAATCAAAAGTCAACAAGATGCACCAACAACATCTAAAACATAAAAACATTCTTACTTCAAAAAAATTCAAAAAGATAGATGACCCACTAGTGATTCATATGAATCATAATAATTCTAATTTCGAATGACCGACGATTGCATCAATCACCAATGATTCTAGCTAGGGCACCGTATGCCCCCAAAATGGCAAAAAGATCCTAAAACTATCAAAAATCACACAAAAAAAAGATAAAAATCAACTCACCTCAGCTGTTGGTGGTTTTATTTGTCTATTGGAGGACACCATCACTTCAAATTCTCAAATCACCTCAAAATGCTTAAAATACTGCAACAAAGTCATTTTTACCCCATAGTTAAAATGAAAAACCAAATGGCTCGAGGGTAATTATATAACATGTTTTAACCCGATCCAATCATCGATGTTTTGCCTCAAATCACGGGTGATTCCCTTAAACGCAAAGTGATTCCCTTGTCTTTAACAAACCATTATCATTTGCACCCTTAAGCATGACAAAAACCACTTTTGCACAAGTGCATTGTTTTCAAAGGACCCAAAGACCTAAATCAAACAAAAAGAATACAATTTTGGGACTTTCCATACATCTATGGGACGCGTGCCCTTTGGCCCCCATCACTTGGATTTCCCATTAAACTATCTTGCCTCCAATATACACATGTCTATAGGCATAAACCCCTTGGTTTAGCCTATCAAGATGGTCCTTGGTAGTAAACTCTGTTTTAGTACCCCCTTTAGACTAGGGCACCCTTTGAAAAAATGAAACACATGCAAGAAACTGGTGTTTCCTATATTGTGCTATAGTTGAATCACCCATACAACCAAAAACACTTGATCATTTTTTTCTAACACCTTGCTAAGACATCAGAAAAAGGGGCAAATGTAGACACAAAAATCTACACACCCCACTTTCCCATATGAATAATCAAATAAATGCACTGTTCACATACCATTTCATGATTAAATTCATCTATTTGATTAAACTCATCGTCGTATCATTTACATTATATCCCTAAACCTAGATTATTACCCTACATGCCTTATCAATTAATGAGTTAATCATTAACCATTTAGATAAATTAATTAATTAATTCATCTCACATTTCCTAGCTCATATTACCCCTCTCGTGACTAAATAATTAATTAATTAGTTAATTAGTTATTCCATTTTCACCCTCACACCTCACCATGTGAACTTGATCCTAACTTACTAGTTACTGACTAATTAAAAAAATAAACCTTCTAAAATACCTATCCTAACAACTTCTATCCTTATCCCTATGACAAATGCCTATTTCACATTAGTTATGACTAGTTTAAAAAAGGAAACTACTAAAATCATTCCCACATCTATCCTAAGTACTTCTATCCTAACCTCACCCCCTCGTCATCTTAACAACACTACATTCTCATAATCCCCGTGAAATCCCTTAGAAACAAAGTTCAAATTATAAGGTTTATCCCTTCATATACTTCCCTAACTTTAATTGACTAAAAATGTAGGTGATTCTCTTGAACGCAGATGATCTATAAATACTAGTTTTTTTCCTCTCTTTGGGACCATTCATGACCATCTAAGCAAGTCTAGGAGCCTTTTCAAGCATTCAAAAGCATTACTAACTCATCATACACATTGTTTTTTGTCTAGCACATCCATCAAGAATTTTGGGAGATGTTCAAGGGCTTGTTCATCATCCAAGTAAAATCACGATCAACTTGTTATCATCCCTCGTCCTTCAAAGGTTCATCATTTTCTTTTAGTTGTGTGTTCATCTTAAAACAAGCATTCGTAACATTAGTTACTTCCATTTCACATTTATTAGATCATAGATTCTTATTAGCAATCAAATAATCATTCTAGAAGTCTGTTAGTATTTCTTAAATCACATGCGTTTTCTTGAATCACTTGTGTTTTGTGTGTTCTATGTTTATCTAGTAATTATATTTTATTTCCAAAATATTTTATCAAATACTTTTATGATACTAATATTTTGATCAATAATGGATCTTGTAGATGGCCATAGGAGGAATTAACCATCGCATCACTAACATTAATTCACTACTAATCATTCAACATCCTGTGACCGGGAACAATACGATCTACTACATGACCTAGAGTTGTGTGTCATTCACACAACACCCATTGACAAACTTGAGACCATATTCGAGTCTACTTAGAAGATATGTGAAGCCACTGAAGAGTTATTGGAAGCATACTATGAAGTGAAATGCATCAAAGTAGATTTAGCGTGGTTTGAGTACAACCACGAAGTGGGATTTAACATACCCAAAGAAAAATAATGAACTGGATTAGAAACTTGGAGTGAAATCATCCTTGTAGACTTTGATTCTGATATTACACATCTATACAATACGGAGGAGGAGATTTCAGATCTCTTCATTGATGATTACATCGAGGAACCTGACTCATACTTTATTGAAGAAGATGACCTCACATGTTTAGTGGGCTCTAATTTTTCTAAGAATCTAGATACTTGACCCGGATTCGAATTCAAGTTCTAGATACATTTATTTTCACATCTTTCATTATCAATCGATGCTTGTAATAAGATAAATAAGTGATAGACATTTGATCACATTTTTCATATATCTTATATTGTATCCCATTTTCATAAATAAAACTTGAATGTTTTAAAAGTGGGTTGACATCCATGTAAGGAAGTCCTTTGGCTTCTAGGAATTGGCCTTTTCCAGGAAACCCACCTACCCATATTACTAATTCCATCTTGTGTAGTGTTTGTGTTTGTAGATTTAGTCGCAGGAAGGAGCTTGATGCATTCTTTACAGAGCACAAAAATCAACACCCATCATCATCATCCCTGGGTACCTTGGAAACCCCATCATAATTAAGGTTGATCCAGTCTCACCTTCTTGTATCATCAACCCAACTATAAGGTGAAGTTATCATCAACAATTTGCTTATATTTAAATGTCATTATATCACATGGAAAAGGTTAATCAAGGTTGACTAGCTTGCTGACATTTTAAATTGTATTATATGTTTGAAGAAGCACTAGTTCACTTCTCCCTCGTAGTGCTTGTGTATCCAACACACTCCAAGGAAATGATTTTTGAAAATATGCTAACTATAGTCTTCGATTTCAAGAGATATATTTTATTAATGTGTTTTATGCAATCTATTGAATTTTCATCCTAGGACATTTGGGCCTTCTTAAGACCAACATCTACAAATTATTTGAGGCATAACAAATTCAAGAGTTCCTCAATATATTTTTTTTCTAGGTGGATTAATACTTCTCTGTCTAGATTCTTCATAACACTAGAATCAACATCATAGTGACTAGACGCTGCTAGAATGAACTCGGACACTTTGTGTAGAGTTAGGGGAAGGCTACAACAAGAGGAAAACCACTATCATATATGTGTTACATCCATGTTTTCTTTGATGGGTTATTTCTTATATTATAGAATTCATCCATATATATATATATATATCCCAACTTTGTTACCACGACATTAATATTGTAATCAACATTTGAAGGGGGACAACCCTTTGATATTTATACTTCATTTTTTTTTAGTCTTGGATGATTCTACTTTATATTTTCCCTTCAAAAAATTTAGAAATTGAAGGATAAGATTATAATTTTTCTAAGGTTCCTTTGGATGCTTAGAAACAACTAGAACTTTTATGTTGATCTACATAATTTAAATCCAAAAAATATATCATCGGAGTTTTCTTCCTTGAAAAGCACCGAGCAACCTAACAACTTGATAGGAATTTGATGATGTTATGCAATATGAAAATATCAACACACTTTTCAAAGAGTTGGACTTGTTAAACATCATGGGAAATTTGACACACTTGTCATGACTTACGCCTTGCACTTTAAGAAACCCGATAGTTGTTGGGGAAATCCTTGCTTCTTTTCACCTGAAAATATCAACAAAATGCGAGAGATTTCAACTTTTCAAGTTCCCTAAAATACCCGATATATTTAATTAAAATTTCTAATATTTTGTTAGTCTTTGGTCCCATTCAAAGGGCAAGATAAATTTTTTGAGCAAGTGTGGGAGAGAAAAATAAGATATTTTAGCATTAATATGTCCCATGAATGCATTAATCTTTTTATATTGAGAAAATAGGAGTATTGAACATTAGCAAAAGTATGGTCCCATGAATCTTCAATAAACTATTGGAAGGAAAATAAGGAGGGAAGCTTAAGCATAAATGCCAAGTGTAAAAAAACTCCTTAAATTTTTAAGCAATAGATTTTATTGTTCCCCAATGCTTTATGGGGATAGAAATCCTCTCCTAAAATGTAGCTACTTAGAAATATTATGATATTTGTTGGGTTTCATCATCAAAAATTAATTTTTTAGATGGGACCACATTTACCAAATAAATATAAGCACTTGCCCTAAAATTACAAATTTTTAAGTAAAAAGTATAATAATGGAAAGCTATGACATCCACTGGAGAAATAATCCACTAAATAAATATCAACTTAAGAATAATACACTAGACAAATAAAAAATATTGAAAAATGAGATGGGTTTGAAGAAAAATTGAAGAAAAACATCCAAATCTCCAAGAAAAATGAAGTCAAAGTTTTGAGGGCTAGAAGTAGATTAAGAGGTTAAAATTTGAATTCACAAGAGTTAAAATGACATGGAAAATCTACATTTATATATCTCAAACTAAATTAATTACATGTACATGACTTAAATCTAACTTTGTCATTTAATGCCTTAACCTTGGGGTGGGAAATCAACCACACAAAATATGACATGTTATTATTCCATTGAGTCCATAAAAATTGACACAAAGGAGCTTCAGGATTTGGGTTCGAGAAAACACCTATCATATGACATGTGATGACCCCCTGGATGTTATGATGATTAATAATTCTAAAAACTGATACACTTTAATGTTTTGATTGAGTTCGAAAACACCCAACACGAAGCATGTTTTAAGCGCTAAATGTACTGATGATTTCAAATCCCCAAATCCACAATAATCTAGTGTGTTTGGTTTTGGGGTTTAAGAACCATATGACATATGACATGAAAACATGCATGGTGATCCTAAAATTAAAAAACACTTAGAAAAGACACTTTAGGGTAAAAATTATAGATTTCTTGAGAACATGCAAAAGATTTTAAGGCCCAAAATAATGAAAAAAATGATTGGTTCTCCGAATTTCATCATACACACACACACACACACACACACACACACACACACACACACACACACACACACACATTGTTGATAGTACAAATATATATTGACTACATGTGTATGCAAAATTTGTATAAATAAAAGATAACTACCTAGATTTGATATATATAAAGTTTCCATGCTAATATTTTTCCCTTTTTATTTGTGGTTATAGTTGATAATGAACCATGTTTTCAAAGAAGGAGAGAATGTGGATTTACTCTCCAAAGGTATGAAAGTTGCAGAGGGACTAGTGTATCCATCCAAAACTACACTCCATTGCAGAGACATGGGGTATGACTTATTGGTTGTCATAATAATCATTATATTCAATGGAAAAGTAAGATTGTCATACACAATTGATGATTGTGAAACCCTAGAAGAAAATGAAAACAAGTGATACTTTATGAATTAGGAAAGGAAGAAAATGATTTAGCATGTCATTTTAGAAGTCCCACATGTCGGGGTTTATGACATATCAAACATCATGAGCAAAGTGATTTAGAGGATACATTTGATATGGATGATGGATTGAATTATGAAAATGAAAGTCATGACATCACAAGTCCTTAAGACAGAGTTGAATTTTCTACAACCTATGTGATTCTCAAACATAAGTGTGATTTGAAATATGGTGACATAAATAAAGGGTTTATATCTATTGTATAAGAAGAACATACTGTTGTAGGAGCAATGTTGGGACACATGTATCTTGGTATTTTTTTGGAAAATATCATAACTACATAAAACAATTTATATATAAGGCTATAACCCAATAGAGAAATTTTCTAGCCAATAAAAAATCTAGTGTATATCAAAACAAGGGCTACACTACATGTTAATGAAAATAATTAATTTCAAGGATCAACCTCCATATAAAAACTAACTAAAATTTTAAGTTCAAAGGGTGTGTACTTTTTTTTTTTGAAATGAGAACAAGTTTTTTGTAGAAGTGAAAATTACAAATGTTTGTGAAGGAGACATGGTGTAATTTAAAAAATTTGATGGAAACACTTTTGGGGTGGATATTGATAAAATAATCGGGTCCTATTTGCAAGGTTTTCTCTATATTTGAATGATCTCTCATCTGATGGATTGCTAGCCATTTGGCCCATCTAGATGGTTTGGTTATGGAAGTAAGGCTAAAATTAATTTTAGAATAGGTTGTAGTAAACATGTTGAGTGAATTTGAAGATCCAATACCTCAACTAGTATATTTAATTTTATTTGATTCCTCCAAATGCAATAGTTATGAAAATTTGATAAAAAGACCCTACAACTCCCTCAAATTCCAAAAGGTAAATACTAATCCATATAGTGCAGTGAAGGAAAGAGAAAATGGGAAAAACAAGAGATCAATTCTGGTTGAAGGTGAGAAGAAAAATCACTACAATGATGTCTCTCTAATATATGTCTTAGTTATTTCAATTATGGTTGGAATACTACTCTAAGGATGAATGAAAATTCCATTAAAATTTTTGTACTTAACATGTTCACTGCAAATGCTATTAGTTCTGATGGAGGCCAAACTTCGGGGAAAACTATAGATAGATTGAAATTATGTGAAAGGGATGTATGTCAAAATACATGGTACAAATTCCATGGGATCCCAAAGAGCTTCTACTATGGTTATAGAAAATCTTGGATGAATGGTGAGAGGCAAGAAGTAAATGGTAATACAAGAAAATAGAAACAAATTCCAAACATTTTTGCAACAATTTCTTTGATATCAAAAATGATGGAGATAAATTTTGATATATCACCACATGTTTCTTAATCAATGGGAAAATATGGAAGTAAGTAATAACAAGACTACTTCCTACATGCGATAGTTCTTTATACATCCAAAAAATGTGTAACAAGGGCCTTTCATTTTTAAACCTTCCTCCGATGTCCCGATCAAACATTAACAATATATGACGAGAATATTTATCCAATGTTTTGATTACCAAGAACAACTTCTTCACCAAATTTGATGAGTGCACAGAGCTTAAGAACAAATACGTGGTCACCTCATGTCCAAAAACACTCACACATGTACATCAAAATCAGAAATGACACAATCAATACATTTAAAGTTGCGGTGAAAATTACTATGCCCATAGAATACAATCAAAATAACACCCTAATAGTTTTTGAACATTGTGCATGACAAAATGTACAAGATAAATATTGGTGTACCAAGGATGGGAAGACAATTAAATTCAATAAGCAATGCTATTAACCTCCTCGTCACTTTGACTAGTATGTTGACACATGGACACAAAACTAGGGGTTTTGGACACTATGGCTTACCTTTTATTGAGCGTGGAGAAAACTTCACAATAACATCATTGGCTTTGTGTATCAGGAAGCTAGAAGAAACATTGACTGATGAGTATGGTGATTTATTATATAGTAGTGGGACATCAAAATACCCATTACATGATGCACTATTGTAAAATGATGTGTATGAAAAATTCAAAGAGTACAAGTAGAAAAATGTGTAGTCTCATATAAATAATATTGTAAGAAAATGTACATGTTCATTTAGAAAATAACCACTAGTTATCTACTTGCAACTAGATGATGCTTCAAGTGACAAAAAAATCGTACCTCATTTGTGTTTACATCCATGTTGATAACCAAAAGGTTTTTCAACATAGTGTATATAAGCTTCCTTTCGAGGGTCACACATATGAGGATAAAGATGGTACATTCAGGTGATTATCAACATCACTATGTAAATTAGAAACATTATCTTGTATAAAAAGTCATGGACACTTATAGAACATGCCAAGAGGGGTCCAACACATTCAATCCATACCTTATTCAGGAAGTTTATGACTTTAAGGCCTTTGTGGAACCACACATGTTAGATGGAAACCACAAGATAGTGGGTATTAAAAAACCAAAGATGTTTAAGTTCCATGTCATCAAAAACATTCCCATGAAGGATTAAAATCATCAATCATGGATGGTTTATTGTGCGAACCAATTGAAATCAAGAAAATAGTGCGTGGGAAATCATACTCTCTTGAATGGAGTTCTCCATTTACACCCTTAAAATTACTAAAGGAGATGAAGGACCTATAGAATGGAATTTAAAATATATTGTACATAAAGAAAAGAGCTCTATAGATGGAGGTGAAACATTTCTTTTTTTAAGGATAACATATTGAAATAATGTTGTGTTCCCAAACAATCAATTTATCAATTGTAACAAGACAAGGAGAAATTATTTTTAGTTAAAAACAATCCAACACGGTGCAATGTATTATTATATAATTAGACCCCCAACTATTGACTTGGATAACTACTATAGTCAAAATTTACTTTCAAATAAGGATATATATGTTGGGCCTATTTATGATAGACCTCGAGAAAAATTCAATTCAAGAGTAGTGGATGAATGATGGGAATGGGAAGATGAGACTAGTAAGACCACCTAATTATAATGTACTTTTATGGATGGGTAGGGTATAACGAGTTCCAATATAGTATGTTAAAAAAAGTCTCAAAAGATGAGGGTAAGTTGGTGGGAAAGCATAAGAAAAAATATAGAAAAAAGTATTAAGAATTCTTAAAGAAAAATCAATGGTGGAGAAAATCAATGGAAACATCAGAGATTGAAATAGAAAGCATAATATGGTCATGGACACCAAGTAAAATATGGAAAGGAGATAAAATAAAAATACCAAATCTAGGACATGAAACCATTCAAGCATACCTTGCAAAAATTAATGAAACATGTAATTAATGCATTGTAATTAACATTGACTGGACTACACACCCTTGAGAAGGATCAAGCCTTATGTAGTTATCATTACGTTTATCTTGAAAGTATTTATTTACTTTGATAAAAAACTATCAAATCAATGTTTCAAATCAATGTGTTCAACTTCAAAATTTGTCTATTTTTTTATGATTTATAGAACGAAAAAACCTAACGACCACTAAGCTCTAAAATTTACTATCTTGTATAAAAGTAATTAACATGGTCTAGATTATCTTATATTCAGAAATGCCTAGTGACCACTGATTTCTATTACTATGATTTCTAATTTATAAATATATAAAATCAATGTTAAAAATATGGATAACATGGTGCTTTAACACACACCCTCAATAGAATCATTCCTTATGTAGCTTAGCGGTCACTATCCTTACATAATCAATAGGATTTTCCAAATATATGAATGTGAAGTTAATTCAAGTATTCATTAATATAATCAAATCTCAATATGAAAAAATAGATCCATAATTCATTGATTAGCTTAAATCAACATAAATATTTATACAAATCAAGTTGGTGAGAAAATTTAGTGATTTTTATTAGATAAGATAAAAAAATTGGTTTTGAGGGTAGCAAAAGCCCACACATAAAAAAGGATCTAGTTTAACAAAAACCAACAAAAGCAAAAAGTGGAAAAGTCAAAAAAAGATGTGGGATAATTCAAGTTCTCTCTATTCCAAATTACATATTAAATTTTGAGTTTCTTTTTTATTTTTGTATATATCATTGAAAATGAATTACGATGTATCTTCATTTTAATTTCTTCTTTTATTAGATAAGATAATGAAAAAATTGGTTTTGAGTTCAATTTTATGGTAGTAAAGCTCATTCTTACATGAAAAAGGATCCAGTTTAACACAAAACCAACAAAAATGTAGGTGGAAAAGTCTAAAAAATGATTGCGAGAGACGTGAAACAAAACACCACATATTAAAGAGCAAGGGTTTCTTAGACATCACCATGTTTAAATATTAAATATTACATGTTTTGAGAGAAACTAATCACCAAAGACAAAAAGAAACAATCCAAAGGAACAAGAACAAAAAAGGATAGTAAAAGGCCCAACATTAGTTCTCCTTAGCCTTGTTGTGGGTTCAAGCACAGCCCACTATCCTTCCTACCTGTAATTTTGATAATTTTGATAATCAAAAAGCGTCATTTTTTGTATTTTCTCCTCCTTTTAGAAGATTCCATAGAATGGTGTCATTTTTAGATTAAGGTGTCCAAAATAACACCTAGTTCTTTTGGAAATTTCTCCTCCTTGGCCTTAGTCTCTCTAAGCATGTGTTTGTAGTCTCAAAATCCATGGAATACATTTACCATTGGTCTCAAAATCAACATCACATGAGCTTCCTTGATGATGTTAATGTATCTTCACCTTCTATAATGAAAACTAGTAATGGATTACCTCATATTAGGATTTCTTCTTTCCACTTTGGCCACTCAAAGTTGAGTTTAAAGTAGCCCTGAACCATTAAACTGGGTGACCTTCTCCTTAAATAGAAACCCTCTTCTCCTAAAGGATAATGAAGTCTACTTGTATTTCCCCAATTATTTTGTTTTGGAGTTCAATTTTATGGTGGTAGTTTCCATAGTTCCCGATAAAATCATTTTGGAATTCTTATCAATTAGGGGAGAAGGCCAAGTACTGTGAGAATGAGAAATATTGATGCAATCAAACTTCAACACATATATTAATAGCATTTTTTTACTCCCTTTTATTAATAGCTTTCAAAATAGAATGACATAAGATTATTCTAGAAGATAGATCCTCTAGGAAGTTTCAAATCAAAGAGAAGAGAATGTGATAAAGTACCTTCTTAAAAGGGCCTTGATAGTGAATGTTTGATTAAAAAAATTCATTCTACTTGATTGACTTAATTTTTGGAAACTTTTTATTAGTACCCTCTAGGAAGAATTGTTTTATGGAATCTAATTATAGAAAATATGGAAACTTGTAATACATAAATTGGAATCGAATAATAATAAAGTGAATGGAATCCAAAAATAGTGAAATTGGAAGTAAATAACAATATTGAAATCCAATAGTACTATTGATGGAAGCTAGTAATGGTAATAATGGAATCCAATATTAACAAAAAGGAATTCATTATACACATTAAAGTGATAAATTCCCACTAGAATTTATAAGAATGGAGTCTAGATTAACATGAATATGTCCACATTTACTGAAATTAAGATTAACTATGACAAGGCATACTTATTTACCTCGGGGTGTACTTTGGCATTGGAAATTTGGTGTGATGAGTGCGTGAGATTTCATTCTCGGGTTTTTTTCTAGGCTTTGAATATTTATCCTACACTATTTACATTACTTGCATGTCCATGAGGGTAAATAACATTTGGAGGGTGATTTTTCTTTGAATCCATGTTTGAATGTGTGAAAATGTCAAGAGAAAGTGATTAATGTAGTTAATTCCTCTCAATAGTCCCCTTTCCCACCATTTCCATCTCCTTTCATCTCATCTTATACTACCCATCACCCTACCCCTAAATATTTCATTTCTTATTGCTAATTTAACATGATATTTGCCTCCAAAATCAACATCTTGTTCATATTTTGAGTGATTTTTCTATGATTTATGAATCCTAACACCTCAAGTATAATTTCATTCCTAGTTCTCAACATATTCCTTCAAAATAATGCTTGTGATTACTCTAAATATGTCTTTATTTTATTTTTAAATGTATTATGTGTATTTAATTCTTGTGTGACCATTATTTTGAATCAACATTACATTTTATGGTTGTGTTTGATATTAGATTGAGGTTCTAACATGTTTGATGGTTTAAAACATAATACTCCACCCTCTCAATCCACCTATTAGGTCCTCTCACCTTGGTTCAAGAAGAGCCATAAAGTAGCAGGTGAACAACCACACCATCATTAAAGTGCCTCCCTTTTATCCCTGCAAGGTGGGATCATGAGGAGAAGATATATCCATCCCTAGTTGCAAATGAAAACTCGATAGCTTTATCTTTCTCCCTTGCTCCCTCTTCATGCAAATCTACATCTTAGTCTTGTTTTGGGGATGTTATATTGGGAACCAGAAGAGTAGATGCCACATATATCTCTTCCTTATTAGTTTATAATATTGTGGCCCCTTTCTATTTATCCTCCAAATTTGGAGGAATTGAGGTTCCATTCACTTTGACCCTTATTTAATTTTCTAAAATATGGAGAGATTGTGGTTATTTGTAGTTGAATTTTGAATTACATTTTGGGATTGGATTGGAGAGCTTGGAATCTTGGAATTTTGGCTTGATTTTACAAGGTAGGATTCTATCATGAATGGATTTCAATTTTTATTGTATTTTTTTAAAAATGTATAAATGATGTAATAATATTTGGTCCATACTCACCTATTATGTTGGAAATTTTGGGACATTTGAAGGATATTTTAGATCCCAATACATGGGTATTTCCTCCCTCCTATGGTGGAGTGGGATCCCTCCTTGTTATGGTGGAAAGATCTTCTCCCATCCTTGATTAAGGAAACCAAGTAGGGGAAGGGTTTGAAAAACTTAACAAGGAGGACATGGGAGATATAAGACATAGAGGCATATGGAGTTGGAGGCATGTTTTTATTCTCTATTTTAAACAAGCAAAATGAATTCATTGAAATACCTATGGATATGTATGGATGCCTGCCCTCACCTTTGATTTTTTGTTACATTTGTTGTTGGTGTGTGAATCCATTGTGCCAATTTGAGAAGCATATCCTCTCTCCCATGGGATTGGAGGGAGGCTAGTATGCTCACCACCATTGAGATGGGAATATGATGATGCCTAATGTTTGGGGGGGAAACCAAGCCTTATTATTTTGGAAAACTTGGAGCTTTGTAAATGGAGTTTTGAGGCTGTATGGGTAAGGTGGAAGTTAAAAAAATTGGACATGTTGTTCCATATTAGGGATAATTTTTCCACTTTCATTTCTGATCTTTTTATTTGTTGAATATTTATAAAAATTCATGTAAGAGTTGGGTTTATTTAATGTGAAATGAAAATGATTTAATATTGATTTGATAAGGAAATGAAAGAATTTGATTTTCTATTTTATTTCTAGTTTGAAAAGGAAGTGAAAGAATAAAAAGTAGTGATAATATTAGTGTAAAATTAAATTTTGTTGTAAGTATTGAATAGGAGAAATGGTCACCTTTTTCTATGAGCTTTTCACCTCTTTTCAATGTAACAAATTAAACCTTTTGGAGTGTCAGGATGAGTTTGTACCTTCAATCTCTTAGATATAATATATGGGCAGCAGTTGAAAAGGGATATACCATTCCTAGTATACCTATCACTTTAGAATCTAACAAGGAAAGCGATGAGAACAAATCAAGAGCCATGAATTCTCTTATTTGTGGAATATCTAAGATGGATTTTGTAAAGGTTGTGCATTGTAAAACTACTAAGGAAATGTGGGACAAATTAAATACTATATATGAGGGAGATGAAAAAGTAAAACTTGCCAAATTGCAGACCTATAAAACACAATTTGAAGGCCTAAAAATGAAAGAGGATGAGATAATTGCTTCATATTTGCAAAGAGTGAATGAAGTGACAAACATGATAAGAGGGCTAGGTGAAAATCAAGAGGAAATTTTTATTTTCCAAAAATTACTAAGATCCCTGACTTCTAAATATGATGCAAAAGTATTAGTTGTGGAGGAATCCAACAAAATAACCAAGCTAAAAAAGGATGAGGTTCATGGCATCTTTAGTGAATATGAGTTAAGAACTTTGGGAGAAAAATCAGGTAAGAAAGAAGCTTCCTTCAAAGATGATAAAGAATCAAATTCAAGAAGGAGAAAAGATAAAGAAAAATTTGATATGGAAATTGATGATGAGAAGATAGAGGCCTTTTTGTGAGAAAACTTAGAAAAGGTTCACGTAAATATAAAGGAAAATTGCTCTTAAAATATTAGGATTGTGGCTAAGTAGGAAAATTTTCGTCAAATTTTCCCAACAAGAACAAAGAGGAGAAATATGAACATGAAGAAAAAGGTAAGAGACATATCAAGCACAAAAATAACTTTAAGAAATAAGGAAAGATAAATGTTTTCAAAAGAAAAAGGAATCTCTACTCCAAGGAGGATTCAAGTTTAATTGAATCAAGTGATAACAACAGTTATGAGAGTGAGAAGGATGAATCCTATAATGAAACCTTGTTCATGGCCTTGAAACATCATATGAATGCAACTCTAAAGGAAAAAATCATGTTGAAGTTGAAGAATCAAATGAAGAAGGTGTTGTGGTAGATCTTGAAGCTAAATTGATGAGTTCTCTTGAAGAGTTATAGCAAATCGAGTTTAAATTTTCATGAGCTCATATTCATAGTCTTTCGGTTTGGATTTTAGTTCATCTCTAGCCATGATAAAAACAAGTTCATCTCTCTAACCATGAATGCATCGGGAGATGTTAGATTTAAAGACAAAAAATCATATAATATTGTTGGTAAGGGATCATTGAGCCTAAACAATGGAAAATCAGTCATTGAAAATGTGTTATATGTGGAAGGTCTCTAGTATAATATCCTAAGTGTTAGCTATATGTGTAATAAAGGATACAAATTAGTTTTTCATGGTAAAGGATGTGACATCGAGATAAAAAGTCGGGGAAAGAATATTGGCAAAGCTAAAAGAATAAATAATATAATGTATGTGCTAAAGGTAGTCTATAAATAAAAGTACTTTACTAATCAAGAAGACTACAATTGACTTTGGCACAAAAGGATCGGGAACTTAAAATTTTATTAGCTTGTCAAAATAATCTCAAAATGATGTGTTAGAAACATGCAAAGGTTAATCAAACCCGATGATACACTTTGTAAGGCGTACCTACATGGAAAAAAACTAGGAGAAGTTTCAAATAAAAGGAATATTCTCGCATCAAATCCTTTAGAACTGATACAAACTGATCTTGTTGGTCCCATAAGAATTGAAAGTATACAAGGAGATAAGAATTTTATGCTTCTTAATGATGACTATAGTAGAATGAATTGGGCTACATGTTTAAAATAAAAATCAGAAGCATTAGATAGATTCAATAACTTCAAAGCGTTAATATTAAATAAAAATAATACAAGGATCAAATGCTTGAGATCAAACAAAGGTGGTGAGTTTTGGTCTAATGAGTTTGATGCCTTATGTGAAGATAATTTAATTAGGAGATAGTTTTCATCATCTATGAAACCTCAACAAAATGAGATGCTTGAGAGAAAAAATATAAGAGTTCAAGAGATGGCTAGGAAAATTTTGAATAAGTCTAAACTTTTAGATGACTATTAGAGAGAGGAAGTATGTACTATTTGTATAAATCTTGAATAGGGAAAATATAAGAGTGGTTATAAATAAGACACCATATGAGCTCTGGAAAGAAATGTATGCAAATTTAAAAATCTCAGGGTATTTGGGATTAAATGTTACATTAAGAGAGATGAGGATGATTTAGGAAAATTTCACTCTATTTGTAATGAATGGATATTTCTAGGATATTCAACACTTTGAGTGCAACATATGGATGTTATAATAAGAGGCTCCAAAAGATAGTTGAAATAAATAATGTGAAATTTGATGAATCCTATCCTTTGAAGATCATAACTTGGCCCAATAGAGATCAAAAGAAAAACCTCCTTGCATAAAAGTTCAAGAAGATGGTAAAGAGAAAGAAAGCTCTCATGAAGAAGTCGATGAATATCAAGAGAGACCTGATATAAATACACCTTCAAGGTAGGTAAATAAGGATCATTTAGGTGATCTGATTATTGGAAGCAAATATGCTAGCATACTCACAAGAAGGAAGTTGAAAAATGTGAAAAGTAAGGAGAATACAACCCTCTTATCTATGATAGAGCCCAAGAATGTTGAAGAAGATAACAAAGATCAACATTGGGTGGAAAAAATGAACAAGGAGCTTGATCAAATTGAGAAGTGTGAGACTTAGGAGCTAATTCCTAGTCCCAAAGACAAAAATGTTAGCAACAATAAATGGGTTTTTAGAAACAAAATGAATGAAGATGGAGTCATCACTAGAAACAAGGCAAAGCTGGTTTGTAAAGGCTACACTCAAGTGGAAGGAGCATACTTGGAATAAAATTTTTCACCTATGATAAGAATGTTATTATCCTATGCTAGTTTCAATAGATTCAAAATTTATTAGATGGATATGAACTTACCATTCCTAAATGGAACCTTAGAAGAGGAGGTTTACATAGAGCAGTTAGATGGTTTTATACTCATACATGAGCATGATTATGTATACAAACTAAATAAATATCTCTATGGCTTGAAGAATTCCATTAGATCATGGTATGCAAGGATATATAAGTACCTCATAGAGAAATAATCAAGATAGGAGATGTTGATAGTAATCTATATGTCAAGAATTACAATGGGCAACAACTGATAGTGATAGTGTATGTAAATGACATATGTTTAGTAGCAGAAATGAGAGCATGGAAAAGGCTTGGCAAAAAATATGAAACAAGAATTTGAGTTGTCCATGTTGGAAGAGTTGACATAATTTATTTGGTTGCAAGTGAGCCAATCAACAGATAGCATATTCATAACAAAAACAAAGTACATACAGGATATGTTGAAAAAATTTCATATGGAAGATTGCAAAGAAGTGAGCACTCCCATGATCACAAGATGAAAATTGAGAAAATAAGATGATGCTCCAAAAGTGGATCAAATGTTATATAGGTCTATGATAAGAAACTTTCTCTATACCACAACCTCTAGGCCTAACATCATGTAGGAAATTGGACTAGTAGGAAGATATCATGACTGATCCAAGAGAAAGTCATATGAATTTTATCAAAAGAATATTTAGATACCTCAAAGGAACTTTTGCTTATGGTATATGGTACCCAAGGAGTAAATACTTCAGTCTAAAAGCATACACAAATGTTGATTGGGTAGGTAATGTGGATGATAGAAAGATCACTAGTGGTGGGGTTTTCTTTCTAGGTGAATGTCTTGTGTCATGGATGAGTAAACAAAATCCTCTTTAGCATTATCTACTTCTGAACAAGAATACATTGTAGCTTGTACATGTTGTACACAAGTACTATGGATGAGGAAAACATTGAAATACTACAAAGTGGAGTATGAAGGACCCAATCCTATCTATTGTGACAACACAAGTGCAATCAGTGTATCTAAGAATCTTGTAATGCATTCCAAGACCAAACACATCCCAATAAAGTACCATTTCTTAAGAGAGAAGGTCAAGTGAGTTAAAAATCATGCTTGAATATGTTCCTACCCAAGAGCATCTAGAATACCTTGTGAAAAAACTATTAGCAAGAGTAACATTTCAACATTTGAGACAAAAATTTGGAGTTGTGCTTGATCCTAAAAGCTATTAAAGAAAATCCAAAAAGGGGGAGCTAACCACAGTTTATTTAGCTCAAATAAATGAGAATAACATGTATGGATATAGGGGGAGTGCGTTTCTTGAGTAGAATCCTTTTTAATTCATGGAAAGAGGGGGAGAATGACAAGGTGAAAGGAGGTATTTACCATCAATGAAAAAGGAGGAGTTTGTTGAAATGTTGTCATTTATGTCATAAAGGACTGACCATTGGCTTGAGAAGGTATGTCATGCTATTCATGATCTCTTGTTAAAGTAAGTAATTTTGCATTATGTATTTCATGGCAGTGTTCTCATTTAGGTTCAAGGTCCCATCACTAGGATGGAGTCGCGAGTTCATCTGTGTTTTGTGTCTCAAGGAGTAAAGTAAGGTCATTAAGGTCAAACATGGTAATTGTACTTTCCTTCTATAAAGATTATTTCTAATCATGTTGCTAAATTTTGAAATACATGTCTCATTTCTCTTTAGGTGTCTCCAAGGGTCAAGTAGTGTTTGGTTTAGAAGTGTGTTGATGTATTGCTTAGGTGTGTCTCAAAGTCCAAATGTATAAGTGAGCTTTTAAAACTTATTAGTACTTGGTAGAAGGAAAAAAGTGTTCAAAGTATCCTTTATGGTGTTTTAGACATGTAAGAATTGTATCTTAGCACTTTTTAGGTCACATTTTGTGTTCAAAGTGAAAAACAAGCCAAACTAGGTCTAGTGCAAAGGTCTATTTCAAGTTGGTCATGGTGTATGATGTCTTGTAGGTATAATATGGATGTTCCAAGCTTTTAAGTATGTAGAAACCTTTTTCAACATATTTTTGGGTGTAAAAGTTAGAAATATGGTTTTTATGCTTGAAGGAGACCTAGTGTAAATAAAGGGTGAGAACATGCCTAGTAATCATAGGAAAATGAGATGGGACAAGAAAATTTAGAGGGCCTCATGAAAAATAAACCATGGGAGATGGTAGAGGAGTGAGTCTTGATGGTGTGAGAAAATAATTTAGGGGTAGAAAGTGAAAATTGAGGTTGTAGAGATAATTTTACCAAGACCAGGTTTTTGAGAAGGTCAAAATAAGCACCTCAACTTCTTAGCAGTTGTGATAAATTGAAAAGGATTATTTAGATAAATCATAGAAGAATTTTTTAGGTAATTTGGATAAAATCAAATGCAAAATATCTTAGATTAATTGATTATGTGTTTAAAAGTTCTAACCATTTTTCTAAGCTGGTTTGAAGTCCTCAATGATTCCCTCCTTAAGCGATAGAAGAAATATGCAAATTTTGAACACAAAATTCATTAGACAAGATAGTTTTATGTGTTAGAAATTTAAAGACCTCCCTAGGGATTCATAAAAATCAATTGTGTATGTACATGTAGGATTGTATGGAACACAAAATCATAGTATTTGATAAACATTGCAGGTACATGTGTATGCTCGGTGTTCCATGAAGAAAAATTCAATGGTCTAGATAGCTTATAATTCCCTTCAGGTGGTATTGAAGTGATTTGAGAAAAGTGTGTGAAGAAATCTTGAGTTAAAGATGAATTTTCTTGGTCTACCATTTGAGCACTGTACATGACTAGTTATGTTGTCTAAGACCTATTTCCTAGTAATTTCTTAGTGTAATCTTGTCAAGATGATCGATAATGTATATGATTCAATTGATTATGTATTTGTAATGTTGTATTCAAATGGGAGAAGTTAAATGTATATGCTCCACTTGAAGTGTCTCTTTCATAAGATGGTCATGTAAAGTAAAAGATTTCCAACTAGAAGATTTCATACTAGGATTGTACTCTAGTGTCAAAATGAAGAAGTGATATCAAAGTTAAAATTCTGATAAATCATGACAAGTATGCTTAATTTTGAGGATGTTTCAAGACTATGAGGTGTCAAAGGGAAAAACCTTTTCAGTTTTGTGAACTAGAAGTCTCGAGACCATGAATCAAAAATAGTTTTTTCACTCATTTTGGTAATAGAGTCTCATTCTCTTGTGTAAGTTAATATAAAATAAAAATTTGGATTCAAACCTTTAAGTAATCACTGCAAAATGAAAAAGTACACCTAAAGATTGCGCAGTTAGAACATATCTTGAAAATATATATGCAGGTACAATGGTATAATTGTGAATATTAAGATGGTTAGAGCTATTAGTTGTTGAGATAGGGTTTTGAGACTCAAAACAATCACTCGACACAATTTTGGAGAAACTAGCTTGTCTATTGTATTGAAATTCTTTGAGACAAGAAATGAGCTTTGAGAAGTTGAAATTTTTTCATATTATCCTTATAGGATGTTACTATAGTCATAATAGATCAAATATGTTGATGAACTCATCAAATCTCTCACTTTGCAATCCTGTGTTAATGAAAATTTGAATGCCCAGTCTAGATCTTGCAAATGAATTTGTCCTATGATAATTTAACCCCTTGAGTATAGAAAATGATAAATTACTCCTCTAACATCATCTTCAAGTTGTGTGAATGTTGAATTCCCATCCCTTGATGAAGTATCATGTTGTTGGTTGACCGAGACAATGTGGTATGCATTAGAAAATGTGAAGTAACAATGTTTTCCTTCTTCTTATTAATATCCAAAGAGTTGAATGGTTGATGGGAGATTGTTGCAATCCTCATATCCTATTCACAAGTTGGAGATGAACTTGTAAGTATGATAAATATTCGTGAGTAAAATATGTTGATTCAATCTTGCATCTATCTTGTCTAGATGACTCAAATGAAGAGTATGAAGACACTTAACATAGGGAGAAGATTGAGGTATGAAGAATAAGGCAGTGCTAAGGTCCTAAAGGAGTTGAAAAAGAATCTATAACGTCCAAAAATATGACAAAGAAGATGTTAGAGTGCAAGACAAGAGTTTATTCGGTGAATGAAGGGTCAAGACGTGCATAAAAAGTTTCAAGCTTATTTTAGAGGTCTGAATGGAATATTGTAAGAGACATCTAGATATCAAAGACTTATAAAGACTCCCTCTCATATTCCAAAATCCTCTGATTAAAAGACAAGACTCGAAGAATGTCAAAAGTATTAAAAGACAAAATAGAGGTAGTTTAGAATAAATATACCACCTTTTGTATGTAGTGAGTGAGTTGGATGAAAATATTTTTGAATATTAAGATGAAAATTCATCTGTATGAGCATGAAAGTTAATCATAAAGCCAAGTTTTCTTTTTTTGAAGGTGCTTGCTGTAGATATATGAGTGTGTGTCTGCACTAAATAGGTAAAAAGGTGATTGAAGAGCTGAAATCGAGATCACAAATGTTGATGTAAGTTGATTAGAAAATGATGATCAAATTAAATTGATGAAAGTTTGAGTTCATAACTTAACAAGTTGGAAGTAGTTTCTTCCATTGTAATTAGGTGCTTGCAAATTCAATCGTGATTCTTGATTGTGAATTGAAGTGGGTGCTTCATGATCATTGTAATTGGTGTAGAACATTTGTTCTTAATATTTCTTTGATCCTTGTGGGTTTTTTCCTTATTGGGTTTCCCACCTAAATTCTTGTGTCTCCATGTGTTTTTGCTTTCCTCTCTCATGATAGCATGTCTTGATTGATCTATGGTTAAATGGAATTTGTTGAATGTGATCTTGATTGCTAAGTACAAATTTGTAAGTTTTTAAGGGCACTGATTCCCCCTCCCCCTCTCAGTGTTTGAATGTTCAACATACATACATACATACATACATACATACATACTACATACATACTAACTATGGGGTGTGGCGAGTATATTGACCGCCACCTCTCTATTTTTTAATAATAAACTCAACAAAACTATATATTTTTGCCTATATTTAAACATGTAACTTCTCCCTAAGGTAGCCATAGCCATGGCTAATTGTGAAATAGGAATCCCTCAATGGAGTTTGAAGAAATAAATTAAAAAAATGAATGCTAAAATTAGTATTTGTAAATACAAACCCCATGAAAAGAAAACCATAAGGGAAATACAAATGCTTTGAATAAACTCTATACAATAAACCAAAATGTGCATGGAGTGTGGATCCAAATGGAGAATGCATCTCTAAATAGTGGACCCTTGGTAGCTTCAAAACTTGTACATAGAAAAATGGAAAGAAGAAAGTGAGAGTTTTGTGAGAGATGCATGATATAATCTCTCCATCTAGGGTTTTTAGAGATGCCCTATGATCTATGGCTTGGATTAAAATAATACAAGGGCGGGACATGGATGCTACATCTCTCACCCAACTTAAATAAATCAAACTTGTCACTATAAAATCATATGTTAATTGATTAATAAGGGAATTAATTAAAATTTAGGTTTTCAGGTAGTATTATTTTGAGTTAAATTGTTTTAGACAAGATAGATAGATCAAGTAATTATTTTAATATTGAATATATATTTAAATTAAATTCATAAATTGATTCAAATAAGGAAATAAGTTCAAGTAAGATAATTTAACTTCCAAGTGAAAAGGAAAATTAAGTTAGTTCTAGAAGATTAATTTAATTTGCAGAAATTAAATTAAACAAGAGAATGTCTTTAATACTAATGGTTTATCGAGTTAAATTAATCTAGAGGGATTAAATTTATCGAGTAAACTAATTTGAATTAGAGAAATTAAATGTAAACGAGTAAGAAAATTTAATTTGGGGAAATTAAAATGTTCTAGTAAATTAATTTAATTTAGGGGAAATTAAATTAATTAAGTGAGATAACTTGATTTAATCTGGGGTGATTAAATTAACTAAGTGGATTAATTTAACATAGTGAAATTAAATTAATCAATTTTAATAATTTTAAAGTGGAGAGATAAATTAAATTATTCTACGGGATGGAATCCTAAAATTAAATGTACTAAAATGATTAAAAATACAATTTATGGAAGATTGTAATTGAGTAAATAGTTAACTTTTGTGTTGAAATCTCGACGTGTGTTTTGGATCCCAACCTTAGATTAAATAGTCAATAACATCGAATTAGATTTGGTTACGAGAAGTTTCTTTGTGAGGTGTCTTTGATTATACATATTAAACCATGGGATCCTATTTTAGGAAGTTTTGTGTTAGTCGTGTTAGCTAAGTAGTGGGTCACACACTTAGATTAGAATCTTGACTTAAAAAATTATAGAAAATTTTGTTCCATAGTTTTCGGTTCCAT
This sequence comes from Taxus wallichiana var. yunnanensis, assembly GCA_018340775.1. Lineage (NCBI taxonomy): Eukaryota > Viridiplantae > Streptophyta > Pinopsida > Cupressales > Taxaceae > Taxus > Taxus wallichiana. The sequence continues at coordinate 159,412,098 of CM031236.1, forward strand.
TTTTGGTTCACACAGAGTGGGAACTACATGACCCCACTTAATATCACACACTCCAACAATCCCCTTTAATGTTAAGTGGGGAGAAATGCCAAAGTTAATTTTTTTATAAAAATGATTTATAATCCATAAATCATCCATTACGATTTAAGATTAGCATTCTAATCGGGATAAAAAAGTATTCCATGGTGAAGATCATGTATTCTAGACTACATAATAAAAATATTTTTATAATTTAGATCCCGATTTCCTCAAGTTAAAATGTATACATGAAATATTATATGAGTTCAAAATCCATTTGTTAAAAATTATCTTTCATAACCAATGCTTCATTGGGTTTTACAAGTCAACTCATGTAATGTGATCAATTCAATTAATCTCACTTATCACTAAATTTTATATTTCTATACAATGAAATACTTATAAATGATATATAAAAAGGCCATTGGGAAATGTAATTATCTTGTATAATCTTATTGATTAAAACTTTGAAAGGCCTAGCATTGTACAAAACTTGTAGACCATTATGAAAAAAAGAGGATGTGTGAAAATATCTGTAATTTGATAATCTATAGGACAAAATTATCAATCAATATCACCATCAAGAAATTTCACTGAATAAAATGCATATGAATCTTGATATGCTTCCTTTGTTGATGTTGAGCTAGTTTGTTCTAAAGATCTTTAAAACTCTAGTTGACACATAAAAGAGGAGTACTACCTTTTATGCACACATGAAATTCTTGTAATATTATTTTAAGCCACATGGATTCTTCATCTGCTTTCATAGTACTTCTTTTTGTAGAGGAGATAGACATAGTTGGTTTGTTCTTTCTATTCCAAGTGATGGAACCTAACTAAACTTGAAATCAATATTTAAAAGTATACTTTCTATCTAAAATACAAATAACATGGTCTAAATTAAAATAACCACATAGTTTTGCATTATAATTACAAGTATAGAAAAAACCATGATTGATTTTACCTTGAAAATATTTCAAAATTATCTTAGCCATTTTCTAATGATCCTCAATAAATCTAGAAGCAAAATCCACTTTGAATAGGAAATATCATGTCTAATAATAGTTAAATAAACACAATTACTAACAAAATTCCTATGCAAATTACGATTTACTTCATCACATGTATGTTTACAATCAAGCATATTAAATATTTTAAGATTTTTTTAGAATATTGAGATTGAGATACAATAATAGAGTTGCGATCCTAAAATATAACCATACATAAGAAATGTTGCGAGAAGGTATATATCGGACATTTCAAAATATTGTTTCAACTTAACTTTAATTGTGACAATTATATTATTATCATTGCTAGTAATAAGAAGGACATTTTCATATAACATAGCTAAACATGATTTCACAATACTCAAACTAATGATGAATTTTCCATCATTATCCAAGAGATCATTAATTCACGGGATTAAAAATAACATGAGTAGGTATAAATGTACATGCTTCTTCAAGGAGTACACAAACATCCTACTATACATATAGTAATGTGTGAGCTATCCATTATATATTTTTTTCCAATTTAGGTATTTTTAATGTTAACACATTCTATGAGAGTTCCCTTTTACCTCTTTATCTATATTGGCCGGAGAAGAATATTCATTATCTAGGACTTTTGTTACTTCCTTATGAAAAATATAAGATGGTTTAGTAAAAGTTTTACAATAAAGATTTTTAAGGATGTGGACATTTCTAAATTCTAAAATCTCATCTTTATATGGATTTAATAATCTTAATCCTTTAGTTCAACCTCCATAATCAAAATAAACACAAAAGTAAGATGTAGGATCAATATGTTTGTGAAAAGGTTCAACATAATTAATACTAGGTTTCGAGTAAAGTCTCTATATATGATATATATATATATATATATATAGTTTTAAACTTATCAATTCCGCTACAAAAAGTAATATATACAAATTAATTAGATGAGTTAGGATCCATTGTAAATCTAGCTTATATATAATTATTTTTGTTCTTTGGTATAAATCTATTACAAATATTAACATAAATTTTATTACATGGTACATCATCAAGCATAATGGTTCTTAGCCATCTCAATATCATCTATAAATATTTATATCTAATGTTGATGATATTGTAGACACAAATATTGGGTCACACTCTCCTTGACCCCTCGTTAAATAATCAACTTGAACACACTCACCTAACCATGGCCCCTTGCACCCCACACTAATATTAATTTAATTTAATTAATCCATGTCCTCACAATATTTATTATTTAATTATCCTAATTAGGATAATTCCCACCCCACCACCTCACCTAGACACCTCACCTAGCCACCTCACCCTAAGTCTATTCTTAGTATGTTTCCATAACTAACTAAGACATAACTAAACCCTAAAAATCAAAGCCTACATCCCCTCTAACCACATTCCTACATAAGAAAAGGTAACTCCCACTCTTTCCTGGATGAATAGAGAGATCTGGTGGAAATCATTGCCATGATCTCCTATTTTTAGTAAACCTAGGGAATCCCTCCCTAACTGACGCGTCGGTCAACCCTAAACCTACACCGGTCAACCCGGAACCATCATCGGTTAACTTTTATTCCCTTTGGTAACCTTATTTGGAGGTTGGCACATTTGAGAGTAGAAAGAAGGAGACCAAAGTTGCATGCAAGTGAAATAAGCATCTAGACATCCAGATCCATCACTAGGATCAATCATAGAGCAATTGTATTCAAGGGAGCACTCCAGGAAAGCACCACTACAGGACCATACATGTATTCTCCAATCAACCACCTCCACCACACAACCATCATATCCTTAACATAGTAAGTATGTTCCTAACCAGTATGGTTTTTTAGTTAGTAATCTTTATTACTCCTGTTATTGATCTATTCTTTGCATGCTTATTGCTTCATCACCCACTTTCCGTGAACTCAAAAATCCCTTAACCCATATCACCAAATCACCTATCCTCACCTGTTGTATACTTTTGAGCATACCTAAGATCTCTACTGAGACCTCACCATTCACTTACCCATACTTTATTTGACCTCAAATCACCCCTACCATTTAATCTATTTTGAGTTTCTTTTACCTCGACCATACCGATGCTAGTTATCCACAACCGTCATCAGTTCTACCTAAACTAGCATCGGTCACATTTAGCTGACGTCGGTCTCTATGTTTTACACCTTGACCAAGAATAGACCCAAAAATCACCCTACCAGTTGACCTAAATAACCTAGAATTTGACCCTGACTAGTCCCAGTACCTTGACAGACACCTCACCTCTTAGATCCAACTATAGCCTAGCCTGTTGTGATTGGATTTGCTTATTGTATTTGAATGAGATACCTAAATCATATCAACTATAGTATGAATTTGTTTATTTCTTGCATTAAATTGTTTTAAATAGTGGATTGACAGCCATCTAGGAAGTATCACACTTCTCAGAACTAGCATATGCTAGGCAGTCCACTGTCATATATCATTTAACTATCATTTTGTGGTCTTGTTTTCTATTACAGGTAGTTCCTCCTAGCCAAAAGGAAGATCTCACATTCAGTTGTGGATAAAGAAGTCAAAATGTGCACAACAACCATCAACCGACCAACATTTAACATGTATTCCTCCTTGGCCCTTACCCTTATCTGTTTCATCATTTCAAAAAGGTAAAGAAAATAGTGAAACATTTTGGCACACTTGGTGGGACCCATCGGGTTTTCATTTATTCATTCGTAGGTGAAATTTGTGTGTTTATTTCCCTTAAAAATATTCCGCATTATTTTTCTTCTTTGGAATCAGTCTCTTCTTTCATTGTCTAAAAACAATCGTGTTTTGGTGCTTTAAAAAGAACACATCTTCATTTCTTTTGCATTGCATTAGTGAAAGAGCATCCCTCTTCTTGTTCATCTCGTGCTACATCAAATATCACACTTCAATTTGGGTTTAAAACACTTGCATTGCATTTTGATTTGTTGCATTATTAGCTCACATTAAAACTGAGGGCAACCTATATGCTGGAAGTCATGCAAATTGATGGTTTGACACAAAGAATCTTAGAAAGCACATTTATCTCTCTCTCTCTCTCTCTCTCAATTTCTTACCAAACTTGCAAAAATCAAATATACACATCTTTCTTAAACAACATCTTACCCGGGAACATCTTTTAATGATCACATGATCTGGTTGGTAGGTACTCCCACTCATTGCCTCTATTGATTCATCATCTCGAGGATGACCTACCCCCTGCCATAACATACTTGAAACCTCTCCTTTTAGATATCCTTCTTTGTAGGACACCTTCCTAACCAATAATTCTATTCTAAATACACACATTTAGTCCTAAATAGCATAAGCTATACAATCATAAGAAAACCACTATTAGGATCATGCTTTTCCTTAGCATTCCTCTTGGCTTGTGTTTTGAGCCGTGAGACAATGAATCTCCATTTTTCTTCTTCCTTGTACACTCCACCATCATAGTTGGAGTATTCGACTTTGTTTGAGTGTGTCAGGCCCCATCTCCTCATTCTTATCCTTCGAGTTTGATTCTTCATTTAATTTAATTCACAAAACCAAGTTTTTCATTTCTTTCTAATTTCATAGTCACCAACATTCGGTCTAACGATTGTCACGGTTCACATCTGACCGTCATTAGTTAAACCCTAACTGGTGTCAGCTTCTGGATTTCTAGTTACTTTACCTAGAATAGCTTTCATCACTTCTTTTGTTCCATTTCTATCCTTTAGGGCATTATCATATTTCTCCCTTGTTGATATTTATTGTCATACATAGTTTCACTAATACAAATCCAACATTCCCACTTCATTTTTTAGAGACTAGTTTCTTCCACATTGACCAGTATCGGTTTCAAAAACCATCATTGGTGTTGTTCCAATCGTCACCGGTCATCCTGACCGCCATCTGTTTGCCCATAACCATCACCGATCAACCTAACCATCATCGGTTTCCTGTGTTTGATTTTTCAAAATATAGACATTGACTAGATTCACCTCCCGAACCCCATTATTCTCTATTTCTACTATTTTCTGTGTCATCTACAGAATATAGTCTTACTAGGTTAGCACTTGTTCACATGGTGCTGACTCGTAGCTAGACTAATGCCCTCATATTCCACACTAGTCGTCAACCACTCCCACCTAGTCCCTCACCGCCTTCCATCCTATCACCCATGGATCCAACCTTACCTACCACCATTTCTACTAGTGATGAAGAGTTTGCACGACTCCTTGATCAGAATCCCATGGCCTTATAGTTCTACCTTTCCCACTTTTCCACCCGAGACTCCTCTGGTCATTTGATATACGACATGTATATATCAATCTCTCCTACCCTTGTTCTTGTTGTTACATCAGCCCCTAATAATGCAACGTTACCCTCACCTGCTTCACCATTAGTAGTTTCATAGCTAGGAACCATACCCGCTATGACCGCTGCATCGATTGTTTCCCTCACGCCTGTCGTATCCGTTGTCCCCTCATCCACCACCTAGACCATAGCACAATCCACACCCATTATCTCACAAATACCCATTGCAACATAACCACCCGTGGTTTCAGTGACCCCTACTCCATTCCAAAATCTCATCCTCTCCATCCCACAAACAATGGCCCCAATCGCAACCAAAGTGACGACAACCATCCCACCTACATACACCTACTATCAACAACCCCTATCTCATATGTCACCCATTCTAGATATGTACCTTCTATGTTAGTTCCTTATTCTCAACCTCCCTATCAGTTTTAGTATCCACATCCTTATGCCACAAGAGGTGTCCCTCCATCACAACCTACCAATGAACTCATCAATTTGATGATGGAAAAGATGCAAACACTAGAAGCATTAGTTTCGGCTCACACAATTCCCTCAACTATGATGAAATTTGTAACGAGCATATTCACCCATCCATTCCTATTCGACTATACCCCATACATTTGGAGATGCCAAAATTCAACCACTTCAATAGAAAGAAGATCAAGAATAAAATTTTTGGTCCATTAAACATGGGTGTTACACGATTGCCCATGATGACGCTTTACTTTTGAAGACTTTCCCAATGTCCCACGATAGGACTCTATTGGACTGGTACAATGGAATACCAAGACACTCCATTTACTCATTCAATCAAGTATCCCAAGCCTTCCTAGATCATTTCTCCATCAACATTGTTAAGAAGGTTACCATGACAAATCTTTATTCCACATGATAGTATGATGATGAGTCTATCGCTGACTTCATCGCTCGCTGGCGCAACCTCATTAACCAACTCACATTCCAATTACCTCAAACCGAGCTTATAGAACTATTTACTCGGGCATGTGCTAGACACATCTCACCAACCCTACAGGTGTAAAATTTTTGCACTTTCAACGAGGCATTCACCATGGCACAGGAAATTGGAAATTTGTGCTATCGAAGAAAAGAAGATTCAACTTTGTAACAAGAACATCACGTTCAAATAAAATGATGCTTCTTCATCTTTGAAACCCCAAAACAACTATTTAAATCCCAAAGGGTCTGTTAATGCCGTAGTTCTCAAAGTTGGTCCCCTTATAAATCAAACCCAATTAAACCCCCTTATAATCTCTCTCCTGCATGAAGCTTTCTAGTTCGAATGAGAACAATGAAAGTTCACTTCCCTAGGAGAATATTATTCTTCTATTTTGGAAAAGCTTGTTAAAGAGGTGTCATTACCCTTCCACCTATAAAACCACATACTGGTTTCGACCCTGAGCGACCCATGCCCACGTGGTATAAGGAACACGATTTTGCAACTATCATCATGTCAAAGGTCACAATGAAAACAACCGCATCACCTTCAAAAATATAGTCTAAGAAATGATAGACAATGGAGATCTAGTCTTGGATAGCCCAATGCCTTTGGAAAGCCAAAACCTACACATATTCAAGAATCCATTCCCTAATCATGCCCATATTTTGACTAAGGGGGTGATACCTCAAATAATGATAGTAATGTCTATGAGGTTCATGTTATTTTCAATAATGTACCAGTTACATCCCAATTGCCTCATGTTCCTTCCATAGATGAAATCTTAGCCCGCACTCCCCGCCTACACTAGAACCTATTTCATCTACTCCTCTACCCACAGAGGAACCCCCTTCATCTTCTCCTTCACCCATGAAAGAGCCTATAATCAACACACCGCCTTTGACCCCTCAAATTTCCGAGTAGTTATCAGTGGCACCTCTCCTACTCATAGAAGATGCAGGTCCACTGCCTACATCAATGCAATGAGAGCCCACTTTGGTTGGCCTATCCTCTCCTCTACTTATATAGAATACTATATAAGTACCACTTCCGTAGATGACCATTCACCATTAGACCTTCAAGATCCTGTTTATATGATTTCGGATCTATTACCCACATATTCTAAGGCTAGCCATTTCCTTATATCTCAAACACTTTTACAGGTGTATTTCCACTTGTCCACATCGGCTCCGCTTACAAGAGTACCATTCTCATGCTTGGCCGATCCGCATTTGGACTATGTCGATAGAGCCTTACTTTGGGGGCATCTTCTACTTCTTGTTTCAAAACAAATGTAGTTGTCACTCGCTGACACCTCCACTATCTATCCAAAAGTGTTTTGACTAACCAAACCGAACACAACCACAACTATCGCAATACCTCCCACGACACCACTCATAACTCAAATTAAACCTCTTCCCATAACCCAACATGTGCATCTACACCCAAACCCATGCCTATATCATCTCCCTTTCCTAAACCTATCACTACCTTAGGGGTCATACCAATAGCTAGCCTTACTCACCCACCCATCAAATTAGATTTACCTACATCTTCCAAAACTAAGAAAACTTAACCTAGCCCCTAAAAAGAAGATCCAATCTCCTATATCTCATACCCCTACCTCGTAAACCACACCCTTATCACATTCACCCTTTCCATCCATCCTAGGACCTCACCCTCGACCCCCGGCCACTAAACCCCCATCCACCTTTGGTAAACCAGAATGCATCAACCCATTTCCCAGCAAAGACGACTTCTAATATAACCAAGAAACCCACACAACCTCTGTCCTCACGCATAAACTTCTTACCACCTATACCTCTAATACCATAAATGTGGACAATTCCGTGGACATAAAAACCTGAAATAAAGGAACCGCGATCCTAGGTTCGGTAATTACCGAACCTAAAACCGTGATCGGTTTAGAACTCGAGACAAAATTCGCGGAACTCGAGACAAAATTCCCAATTCCCGACTCGTTATTTTCCTCATTTTTCATTTCGAACCGTGACTTTTCCTAAACATTTTTCACTCGCGCTTTCAATACCATCTCAAAATTGCTCATCGGACTTCTGGATAGTGATAGATTCAACCATGCCGCCAAGACAAGGAGGTAAGTCCCCGATTGTAATCATTTTTTTGCATTTTAGGTTTTTTTTTGCATTTTCATGGGTTTTTTGAAATGTTTGTTTATGTATACAATTTTCTTGTTTTATCAGTTGGTCGGCAAGCTCGAAATCATGCAAACCATCAAAACATTCCTCAAAACCCACCGAACATTCCTCAAAACCCTCCGAACATTCCTCAAAACCCTCCTCCAAACATAGATCCGCCTCCTGTGGCTCCTTCTGTCCCCACTGAGCCAAGCAGAACGCAAGATAATATCATTGGAAGAATCCAAGAAAATAAAATTGTCATTGAGAACCTAATTCAAACTATAAGACAAAATCATGCTACAAATCCATCCCGCATGACTTTAGCCAATACATTGCAAACATTGATTGGCGAAGTCGAGTCTGCAACCAACCAAATACATAGATGGAACACCTTTAGAAGTGACTATAGGCGGTGGTATGCGGATAAACTATCCCATGCGGTCAAAGACAAAAAAATTGGAAAAGACCTCATTTGTGCATTATTTACCGACCCTAGAACCAATGCCCCCGCAGCATTACTTGCAAATGGTTCCCAATCCATTGGTGCCATGATGATAGAATCAAAAACAATTTTTGGGACCGATGGTGGATGGTTTTTGATTATCCACCATGCAACAACAATGAGGTTCCTCTTTATTTTTTGAAGAAATTATATTGTGAGTTCGTGCTCAATGAGGTCCCGAATTATTTTGACTTTTCAGACTTTTTTGGTCGAGGAGGTGGCTCTACACAGAGCAGACCTGGTGCACGCGTAGGTCAGCCTAGGATCCCCCATGCCCCAAAACCCCCACTGCCTTCAGTTATCCCTCCTACAGTGAAGGAGGTTGTGGAGATTGATACATTGCATGCATTGAGGGAGCTCACTGACACTCTCACCCAGCATAGCACCCAGATTACATCCGGTGATGTTGGTGGAGGTGCCAGTTCTAGTGCACCACACCACTGTGGATCATGTGGTGCCGTATGCACTGCAGGTGAGACATCATTTGCTGGTTCACAGGATTTCTTTTCTATAGATGAGATGCTGGGGAATGTTTTTGGAACTGGAGCCACTGATATTGGTCTTTCACAGGTAAATTTTAAATAAATTTAAATATATATATATATACAATAGTTTAATTCACATGTTTGAGATATATATATATATATATATATATATATATATATATATATATATTTGATTGTACGTCATGTACATACATGTAAAAAACTAATTTTTTATTTTATTTTAAATAGCAAGAGCCGGTGAAGGAAACATCCAGTGTCGACATGCTAGCATCACTTGGTGGGGCGTGTTTCAAACGTAAGTTTCAAGTTGTACAAACTTACATTTTTAATAAATCATTTAATTGCACTAGATTATTATTATAATTTGTTTCACGTGTATGTTGTACATGTATTAATATTTTTCTCTTTTATACATAGGAGCCTGGCGGGTCATCATCTGCTCAGGGAACTGAGGCTACTGGCACGCCTCACATGAGTTTTACGCAGGTTAGTAAATCTCTTTACACTTTGTTTCTAATTACTGGAAGTTCACGCACGGATTGCATGCTTTGGACCTCTGTACATGAGTTTCACTTTCTTATACTCAACCTATATATTATTTAGTAGGAAATGCCAATTCATTTGATATAACTAGCCATGTATGTAATCATATATTGGTTTTACATGTCTCGGAGTACCACCACACAAATAACTCCTAAAAAGTCAAGTAACTCCTATGAAACAAAGAACATATAAGCAAGATGAGTCACCATATATCTACACGAAATATTCTAAGAAATAAATAATTACAAGGAAAATCTATACCTACACGAAAAACACCCTGAAGTGTAGCTTAGGTTGGTAAAAATGAGGGTCCTTGAAATAAGACCATATGAGCTACCCAAATTACAATGAAACTCTCCAAAAGTAGAGAACATGAGAAAAACCAATGGGAAAAACTCCTTTAATTTAGAGAAAAGAAGAAAGGATGGATAAAATGCTCCCTCAGAAGATGATGTTGATATAGACCACACCCTTAAAATAGATCATAAGTGAATAATATTTCTGTCAAGGTGAATGGTTTGGTCAAGATGTTTGCAATATAATCCAATGTCTAGCAATATATGAGATAAATGATATCCATGGATCAACTCCTTGATGAAATTCTCGTGAATCTATATGTGTTTGGTCGGTGATGTTAGATAAAAGTCCTTCAAATTTGAATGATGCTCTAATTGTCATAGAAGATGACTATGGGTTACCTTGATTAAATACAAAACTTTGTCAAAATCTTATGAAGATAGATGGCCTTCGTGCTAACATTTATAGATCCTATGTATTTAGCCTAAATAGAAGATAAAATAATAACATTTTTATTCTTTCTTGACTAACTAAATAAGCCATAACCTAGCAAGAAATTGTAACATAAAGTGGACCTATGTTATGAACATAAAGTGATTTTAGATTAATCTGGATTTTCTAAATACTAAAACATGGATTTCTTGACCTGACGGGGATTATGAACTAGAAAATGACTTGAATGTACCACCTGGGGTAAGATTGTATAGTAGGGACGGGAATGAATGTATAGTTTCCCTCCTTTGTATAGTTTTTTTACCTTCTTAAAATCTCAACATGTGGATTTTTGTATTTTTAGCTTATTTAATTCCCTTCGCCACTATTTTTCAATCAATCTTTATCACAATGTGATGTATCTAGATACATTTATCAAACCTCAAAAACCATAACCATGGATGACGTCGTCCTATAAAATAAACATTAGCTGGCTTGTGGGAACCCTTATACATTTCCTACATGAGAACTTATCCAAAGATGCCTCAAACCACATGTTATTCTCCACCTAACATGTGTTATCCAATTTTAGTGTAATCATATTTGACATATATTATATTTGAAAATTCTTGACTTGATTTTTTTATCTTATGTAATATACAAGTTCAGCGGACAAATTTGAGTGCTTGTAAATGTGGGAAGCAATTCCCTAGACGTAGTGGGAAGTTTCATACCTATATATAGATGGTGTTTCCTTGATGAACGTGAAAAGATATATGTTTAGAGTGTAGGGACCTTTGAGTTCCTTTACTATTATCTTTTCAATAGGTTTCGATAGATTGCTAAGCTCTTAAGTAGATTTTAATATTGATTTGTACATGTTTTTTTTGTATAGCTTATGACCGCTAGAGAGACTCCTCCATATATGCAGATCGTGGAGGCTGCCAGAGATACTGCCATACAAGATCTCGCAGATCCACTAACCGAGGTACACAATTTTTAAATTTGTTAAATTTTGGAGGTTCATTATTTCTTATTAAACTTAAATCTACAATATCAAATTTTGTAGGTATATATGTGAAATATTTAATTTGAAAATTAATTATTTGTATGTAGCTTACCCCTCGTGAGTCTATTGTTGTCCCTGCGACGTGTCAACAACAAATTGATAGGGATCATGACATTGCGGTAAGATTTCACATGCATTTTAACTAAATTGTACAAGTTTCTAAATTTTGAATGTATTTTAAAATTTTGGGTGTTAAAACTTGTTGTTTATGAATGTGCAAAGTTAGGTCAGCAGCATGCTTAGAGACACCTAGGACCACACGGATGAAATCCATAGTGGCATCTCCTCCTACTATCCCCTGTGTCGTGGACGTGCTACTTCTAGCAGAGGGCGAAGAGAGGGAAGATGTTTCATGAGTAGATTTATAGTCCACCTGGATGTACATATGTGGTCATGAGTAGATTCACATCCATTGTATATATATAGCCTTTTCATGACCGCATGTGGTCCCATATGTACATTATGACACGTGCTTAGTTCGAGATGTATACATACATTATGAACTTATGTACATATATATTTTCAGAGACGTGCGCTGAGCACACTGTTTGAGCACACTTTGTTTATATATATATATTATATATATATATATATATATCCATGTGTGTTGGTTAAATCATATTTATTTTGGTTATTTTGGTATTATTGCTAACTCGAGAAAGTGGGTTTTGATCTCTGTTCATTGGAACTTGATGCCCCGAGTATTCTCTATCTCGTGAATTTATCGTACCCAAACTAGGTTAATAATATTTGTATTGTTTATTAAATAAAATTTAGTGTGGTCCTAACTAACGAAGCTTATGGAGAAGAAAATAGAAATAAATTTCTAGACTTTGAACAATTGTATATATGGTTTGTAGTCTTCAAAATCCTCTAGATCCTTGAGAAATATGTATCCTTAGATTTATAGAAAAAGTATACATAGATCATAGTTTTTGTTTGTTGATAAAAGTGATTCCTCCATATATGGAACTCCTATGGATATCTCTGCTACGGTTTTGTTTCCGAGGCTATAAATTTGAACTATTTCCTCTTTTAAATCTTGAGGTGGATTTAGTGTATTACTTCTAGTTATATATTTTCTAGTATCTTTCTGATTATTATTTGTGGTATATTTCACCATGGGCATTTTGAATTTTTATTTTTCAAACTAAAACAATATTGTTAGCTCTATTGCCAACTTAAGTATTAGTAACTAAAGCTTATTTGAGTTATGGTTCACATCCCTCCATCTTTTAACAACTCCCAAAATAATAATTCCATAACCTATGGATTTAATGGAATTCATCAATTCATCTTGTTGTATTTGGAAAAGTGTGCTTGAAACTCGGTGTATTTGATCGTATCTTGATAATATTAGGTATACCCAAAATTGGGTCCTGCATTGTTTGAACTTTTGTGTGTACATATGAGTTAATCCTTGAAGTAATCGTATTGATTTTCCAACTCGTAGCCGCATTGTTCTTTTGTAACTCATAATAATCCTAAAATATTGTTAAATCTGAATGATATGTGGTCGTATCTTTATATTATTTTTATTTGCATCATAAGCTTGTACTTGTTAGATGTGCACATGAAACATGCCATTATAGTTGCAATCTTCTTCTTCCATATGAAACTAATACCATGAAACTACATTCTTTCAATTGCTCTACAACCTAGAAGTTATTTTCAAAATGTATTTGTTTTTGTATTTGTATTTTAGCTGTGAAGACTTGTTATTGCTTCATGTATTTTGAGTTCCAAAACTGTGAAAACTTGTTATTCTGTGTGGTCAACGATTTAGTAGTTGAAGATGGTAGTTGATTTTGATTACACTCATAGTAGACATTAGAGTTAGATAAATAATAGAGACATTAGAGTAAGAAACCATATAGAGGATAAGGGATAATATTAAATTTGGAGTATGTTAACTAGTGAAAAGGAGTTGTTTGAGTGATCAAAAGACAGAGTTGAGTTTTTAGGGAAACATAGAAACCATTGAATGTATGTTATAAATTTTTTGAACTGCAACATGTGGTATCATAGCTTGAAGATCAAGGAAGATTAGCTAAAAGGATTTGAGATAAGGTTGATACAGTGACAAGAAGAGAGACAAAGAGATAGATGAAAATGATGGGTGAAGTAAAGAGTGACCATGGTTACAAAATGCCACATTGGATGGAGAAGTTAGTATCAAAGAGATAAGATGCTAGACTAAAGCAATTACATGAAAGGATAAGAGAACAAGAACATATGTGAAAAATAGAAAAGATGATGGAAACAAGGAAGAAACGTAGAGAAAGATAATTGAAGGTTATTAGGCCTCATGAATCAGACTTGATATATATGGTGAAGAAGAAGAAGAACTAGCAGGAGATGTGATTCAAAGGTTGATAGAGCTAATGAGGTACAAGAAGAAGAGAGAGAGAGAGAGAGAGAGAGAGAGAGAGAGAGAGAGAGAGAGAAGAGAGAAAGAAGAAAGGAGGAAGAGAAGATAATTATGGTTTCACAGGAGGTCAGAGAGTTGAATCAAGAGGTAGCACAACTGATGGTCTTCATAGAAAGAGAGAAAGAAGAGAAAGGAAAAGAAAACCGTAGAACAATTTATTACCCATAATATTATAACAAAACCAAGTGTTAAGGATAAGGCAGAAAATAAGATTCATGAGCCCCATATATCATCCTACCAAGGACAAGATGACAACAAGAGATAACATAACAACCAAGTCATTGTAATTTAATTTAAATAAATAAGGAAACACTATATTTTGCAAACGGTGGGTCGTGGCACCAAACCGACTGTGCTGGCATGTCCGGGTGGCTAGGTGAATGCTAGAGGAGGTGGTGTTTTGGTGCGTGAAAGGGTTGCTTTTCTGGCTACTTCGTGTCGGGCGTAGTCCCTTAAGAGTCCCCGAGACCAAAATATCGCTCAACTTCGACGGGTGACTACTCGGAACTCCATGGCACCTAGAGAGGCCTCGTATGATTAGACACCGAAGACCTCGGCATATGGACCCTCTACAATCCTTCCTCTCTCATTTTTTTCCTTCTCATTTCGGGGTGCTCTCCTGTCCTACTATTTGCAAACGCGTGCGAAATAGTGCATTGGAGCTAGAGGAAGTGTAAGGTTGTCAAATGCTATATTTTGCAAACGGTGGGTCGTGGCACCTAGAAACCAATGGCTGCACATCAGTCTCTCACGTGCTCTCGGGGCTAGTGAATGCTAGAGGAGGTAGTGTTTTTGGTGCGCAAAAGGGTCGTTGCTTGCTCGGGCTACTTTTCGTTGGGCGTAGTCCCTTAAGAGCCCCGAGACCAAAATATCGCTCAACTTTGACGGGTGTGACTACTCAGACTTCGTGGCACCTAGAGAGGCCTCTCATCTAATCCTACACCTCGGCGTATGGACCCTCTATAATAGCCTCTCTTATTTTTTTCCTTCTCATTTTGGTGCTCGCATTGTCCTATTATTTGCAAACGCAAATGAAATAGTGAAATAAGTGCAAATTGGAGCCAAAGTGTAAGGTTGTCAAACGCTATATTTTGCAAATGGTGGGTCGTGGCACCAAACCGACTATGCCGGCATGTCCGGGTGGCCAGGTGAACGCTAGAGGAGGTGGTGTTTTGGTGCGCGAAAGGGTTGTTGCTTAGGGCTACTGTTCGGGCGTAGTCCCTTAAGAGCCCCCGAGACCAAAATATCGCTCAACTTTGATGGGTGACTACTAGACTCCATGGCACCTAGAGAGGCCTGTCTCGATCCAAAACCTGGTATAAAACCCTCTACAATATCCTCTCTCGCTTTTTTTTCCTTCTCATTTTGGTGCTCTCGTTGTCCTACTATTTGCAACGCGCGAAATAGTGTGCTGGAGCAGTGTAAGGTTGTCAAACGCTATATTTTACAAACGGTGGGTCGTGGCACCAAACCACCTACGCCGCATGTCCGGTGGTAGGTGAACACTAGAGGAGGTGGTGTTTTGGTGGTGCGAAAGGGTCGTTGCTTCGGCTACTTGTTCGGGCGTAGTCCCTTAAGAGCCCTGAGACCAAAATATCATTCAACTTCGACGGGTGACTACTCGAAACTCCATGGCACCTAGAGAGGCCTCATCTAATCCAACACCTCAGCATAGGGACCCTCTACAATATCCTCTCTCATTTTTTTCCTTCTCATTTCGGTGCTCTCGCTGTCCTACTGTTTGCAAACGCGTGAACGAAAGTGCAATAGCTGGAGCAGTGTAAGTAAGGTCACAAACGCTATATTTTGCAAACGGTGGGTCGTGGCACCAAACCGACTACGCCAAACATGTCCGGGTGGCCAGGTGAATGCTAGGAGGAGGTGTTTTGGTGCGTAAAAGGGTGCGTTGCTTCCGGCTACTTCGTTCGGCGTAGTCCCTTAAGAGCCCCGAGACCAAAATATCGTTCAACTTGACGGTGACTACTCAGACTCCGTGGCACCTAGAGAGGCCTCGTCTGATCCAGAACCTCGGTGTATGGACCTCTACAATAGCCTCTCTCATTTTTTTCCTTCTCATTTCGGTGCTCTCGTTGTCCTACTGTTTGCAAACGCGTGAAATAGTGCAGTTGGAGCCAGTGTAAGGTTGTCAAACGCTATATTTTGCAAACGGTGGGTCGTGGCACCAAACCGACTACGTTGGCACATCTGGGTGGCTAGGTGAATGCTAGAGGAGGTGGTGTTTTGGTGCGCGAAAGGGTCGTTGCTTTCGGCTACTTCTGTTTGGGCGTAGTCCCTTAAGAGCCCTGAGACCAAAATATCGTTCAACTTCGATGGGTGACTACTCGGACTCCGTGGCACCTAGAGAGGCCTCGTCTAATCTAGAACCTCGCATAATGGACCCTCTATAATAGCCTCTCTCATTTTTTTCCTTCTCATTTTGGTGCTCTCGCTGTCCTACTATTTGCAAACGCGCGAAATAGTGCAGTTAGAGCCAGTGTAAGGTTGTCAAATGCTATATTTTGCAAACGGTGGGTCGTGGCACCAAACCAATCACATGCCACGTCCAGTGGCTAGGTGAATGCTAGAGGAGGTGGTGTTTTGGTGCGCGAAAGGGTCGTTGCTTTCGGGCTACTTCATTTGGGCGTAGTCCCTTAAGAGCCCTGAGACCAAAATATCGTTCAACTTCGACGGGTGACTACTCGGACTCGTGGCACCTAGAGAGGCCTCGTCTAATCAGAAACCTCGGTGTACGGACCCTCTACAATAGCCTCTCTCATTTTTTTCCTTCTCATTTTGGTGCTCGTTGTCCTACTGTTTGCAAACGCGTGAAATAGTGCATTGGAGCCAAATGTAAGGTTGTCAAATGCTATATTTTGCAAACGGTGGGTCGTCATGGGCACCGAACCGACTACACCGCACATCCGGTGGCCAGTGAATACTAGAGAGGAGGTGGTGTTTTTGGTGTGCGCGAAAGGGTCGTTTGCTTCCGGCTACTTGCTCGGGCGTAGTCCCTTAAGAGCCCCGAGACCAAAATATCATTCAACTTCGACGGTGACTACTCGGACTGTGGCACCGATGGCACCTAGAGGATTACAAATACTTTTCAAAATTTCATTTTCAAAATTTACAACATTTTCAAAATTTACAACTTTTTCAAAATTTACAACATTTTCAAAATTTACAATATTTTCAAAATTTACTTGACTTTTTCAAAATTTACAACTTTTTCAAACAATGTTCAAGCTTCTCTTAGCTTCGAGAATTTAAAATTCTCTACTAACAATGCCAACCACGTGAAGGTGGAAGCTTTTCTGGCACCACTAACCTAAACATAAAATTGTTAGTCAAAGAAATTTAAGTTTCAAATCAAAACCATATACTATCTATATACATGACACACAAAATACACAAATTTAAAATAAAATATATTCAAACTTAAATCTAGATCTTTAAACTAAAAAATATATATATATATATATTGAAACTTGAAATTAAATATATACCAGACATGAGCATTGTAAATTCATTCCAATGAACCATCAGGATCGGATCTACTCTGAATAGCAGACAAGATTGCTTCATGATCTGACTCTCGAACCTTCCAAAGAATCTTGTTATTAGGTCTTCCTCGATATCTATACAACTGAATATTTGTCGCTAGAACTAGATGTGAATATAAGAGTATTTTCCTGTGTGTCTCAAAGTCTTCAAACACCCAAACAGAGGAGTTTTTTAATGGATACCATCGAAGCCAAGTTCCAGTAACTACCACTGACCCTGTAGGATACTCAATCTCTTCGCCATCTATAATAGGAGAAGTCAACTTCTTTCTTTCCTCGATGCAACGACATAAGAAATAGTCTATTCCTTCTTCATTGTCTTCTGTCATAATTACTGCAAACACATGTCCTACAAAAAAATAACCAAGGTTCAACAACTCAAATTTAAATTACATATTAAAATTTCAATGGACATAACTCAATACAAAAATTAAATAAATAACCATAAATACCTTGTCGCACCAAAATCAAAATTTCGTCAAAGTCCTTGGATGTCAGAACTTCATCTCGCAAAACAAGTTGTAATGCTTGTGGAGGTTGATAACTAGGAAGCGGAGTTAGAGGCCTACAAATCCATCCTTCCACCCATTCTTGTGAATCACACTCAAGCAGTGAAAAATTCGATACAAGATGCACAAAAACATGTCAACTTTCTTGTCCATACGGCCCATGAAGTAGCGTCTGAGCTACAAAATGAGTGCATATCACTGGACCCAGTGAGTGTCATACAATCCTCGTAGTTAGCAATATGTTTTTCCTCTATCAACCAAAAATATCTGCGAACTGTGGAATTTTCTTGAGAACCTCGGGCCATGTTGTCAATACACCATTCCACTATGCTCTTTGCATCTTTTAATTTAGCACCATCTTTGTACTTCAACTCTTCTCTTGCAAGAGCTCTTTTCACACATGCCCCTGCACCGTCATGCTCTCCTTTTCCATGTCCAGCCTCAGTGAAACTCCAAATATGTTGCACACCCATCTTGACATGCATTCTGCTCATCCAATAAAACATTTCGTGCATTCTTAAACTGAGACGTGTAATTATCTAACCATATATAATGTTGTTTGAAGTGGATGTCCCTATCAGACAAGTTTCCATAAAATAACTGGAAACACCCTTGCACAAATTCAATAGAATGAGTATGATCATCACTGATATAAAAGTGGTACTCTCTTAAAAAATTTGATCATTCTCTGTACATTGTCAGAGAATGTAGAAATGCTATATGCACAAAAATGGCAACTTGTACTGAGTTGTAATATTGCGATCAACCTCCATTTGTGGTTGCAATGTGTAATTCTCTGCAAAATCGACCACTGAAACAATAGTACCAATAGGAAATGTGTCTTTGCATAGCTTGAATTGTTCATCCAACCATCGAGCTCTATGTGTATGCCTCGCATACTCATAAACAATTTCATCCTTAAATTTTCTCATAAATTGAAAAATGGGCATTTTTTCTGTAACTAGCTCACACCGTTTCGACTCTTTTCCATCTTTCAACTGGTATGCAACTGATTTATATTTATCAAATTCAACTAAATTATGTCCTATTGTACCTTCAATTTTCTCATGGATGCAACTTTCCAATTTAGGTAATCCGCCGCATGTACTACAACTTCCATCTAAACAATCCTGACTATAAAAAAATTGTCCAACTTCTTTTTCACAAAATATAGTAGGAATGAAATCCCTAGAAGATATTGGTGGAACTTGAACACCACATTCGATAACATAGTTTCATAATGAAAATTAGAATGAATACGTAAAAATTTAGCATAATGCATCGCAAATTCAACATGTTGCCTACAACAACAAGTGGTGTGAGCATGGTTGATTTTCACATAGAATGGTTTCAACATTTCAAAAAAACGTTGACTAATTTTAATTTCCAGATTCTCTTGTTCAAACTTACGAAAAAAATTGAGTTTGAGTCATATCTAAGAAATGCTTTGGATGTGGTTCACGATTAGTAGAACCAACTCTCCGTTTTATAACATCTCTTGTATTAGGTGAAACTCTAGTGTTATCATGCCAAAATTTAATAACAACTTCTCTTATAGCATCAGAATTATTTTTGTCCTTACGCGGTGCTCTAGTAGAAAATGCCCAAAAATCGACATTATTGAGTGATTGAAGGATATTACATCTTTCAATTGCTTTCATTAGAGTTTTTCGATTAACTTGCAACATTCGACTTGTTTGCGTAATCAAACGTTGTTTTTTTATTGATTCACTTACAACACTAGTAGCAAGTACATGACGCACAATATTACTATCCCTAGTGCATCTCTTGACACCAACAGTGTGATATGCATCATGAAGGTTTTCAACAATTGTAGAGGTTTGACCACATATATTAGATGTTGTCAATCCTAAGGTGTTTAATGTAGGTCTCATTTTAATCAATTTCATCAAACTAACCAACAACTGACATCTTTGGGAATCATTTAAAATTTCAAAATGATTATCCCAAATTTCAGTGGCTTTTCTTTTGATTTGTCATTCAGAAAGTTTGTCAGACATTGGTTTCAAAATGTTTTCATCAATTTCAATAAAAAAATTAGGTTTCTTATGTAAAATCCTAGGAGGTGTTTTTGTCAAATTTTGCTTGTCTACAGTTTCAACATGAATTTCCTTATTCACATTTTCATTGTCTCCTTCAATTTCAACATTTGCTACATCATGAGTATTTAATTCTTCTTCAACATTGACAATAAAAACTTCTTCATCACGAGTATTTAATTCAACTTCAACATTGACAATAGAAACATTACCTAGTTCTTCATTGCTTACAATAGTTGGGATTGAAGATGAACCTCTTCTAGATTCACGAAGTTTCCGCATTCGCTCAGCATTTTGAATTTTGTTGGCCTCTAATTCGTTTGGTGTTTTTTTACTTAATGACTTCCTTTTTGACTTCGTTTTTGTCTCCCATGATGTTTTGCTTCCGGTGATAAGAAAAACGTGCCTGGAAAAAGACAGAATTTCACAGTAATTCATACGGTAAGGTCAGAGAGTAAAAATCACATGGTAATTTAGACATTGGGATGTGTGTAAATATGATTTATGAACCGCGAGCGCGCTTTATGAACCGCGAGCGCGCTTTATGAACCACGAGCGCTTTTATAAAGCGCTTTAGTTTAAAGCGCGCTCGCAGTATTGTTAAAAAAACCACGATCGTGGATCTATCTGCTGAACCTAAGCCTCGGAAAATCTTTTTTTTCCCCAACCAAAGCTATGGAAGGTCATTATGAAGTGTAAAAGGTCAAAAAACCTCAAATCTGCTCTTCCAAAGACTTGAACCATGCTAAAAAACTGAAAACATTTCACAAAAATGGTGCCATCACGTAGGGTAGACTCTTAGCTTTGTAGAAATATTGTTTTTAAAGTGAATAGAATAAGATAAATATCATTTTATAATTTCTTACTAACAATAGGTCTTTAAGACATTTTTTCCCGTGAATGTTCATGTCTACGTTTAAGACTGTAACTTTTGTTTCGCTTATCAAAATATGATAAAACTTATACCATCCCAAGCGTGGACAAATTCTATACACCTTAAAAAAAAAATTTGATTTTGATATTTTTTGATATAGTTATGGCGGGCAAACGGAAAGCGCTCCATTTTCTAAATATTTTTAGACCACTTTCACGGAAAAAATCATTAAAAAAAAATATTGCTAAAAAAAATACAAAATAAAATCCATCCCAAGATAGACAACTACATCTAACGTTTCACCAAAGGAAAAAAAAATAACAAGATTTGGTCATCCAAAATGCGGGCAAACGGACTACAATCTTATAAGTTTTTTCAAAAAAAAAAATAAGTCATATAATTTTAAGTGTTTAATATAGCTAAACTTGTCCTGTTTTTTACAAAAATTAGTATTTTAGAAACTAGATTCCGAATGCTACGATTCATATTTATATAAATTTTTCTAATTTAGAGTGCGTGTATAGCTAATAATCCCTACAAGTTGAGATTTTGCTGTTTTTTGCAATATGACGTCCACGGATGACCCTATATTTGTCCATCAACTTTCCTTCCTACAAAGTCACCACACACTGTACTCAAACCCACATTCATCTCCCATTGTGATGCATTAGTAGGGCCCTATACCAAAATCCTAACCAACCTCCTTGAAAATTCTGTCATCACATTACCACCTCTTAGACCTTACAAACCACTCAAACCCAAACCAAAAGGGTTTGACAAAACCAAAATTTTCTCCTACCATCGTGTGCCAGAACATGATGTAGAGAAATGCAAGGCTTTGAAATCCGGTCTTGTCCAACTGTGTCCTCCTGAAGAAAAATTTGATGATGATGATCTTCTTGATGAGGACCCTATTTCACCATCACCAATCTCCATAGATCTTCCCTCATTGCCTACTTAGCAACAAAAATATCCACCCCACAACTCTTAGATCCATCCCTGAGATTAAAAATTAACATGGTTCGCATAAGAGAGTTGGCCAAACCACCACCCAAATCCCAATGTTGCCCTACTCATCTCACAAGGCTCATATCCACTACTAAGGTTTTGTCCCTCTTGCTACTATACCTTCCATGACACACCCTCTTCATCCACCTCCCCTTAGATTAATATGATAAACATTGCCACCCGTGCTCAGAAAGAAAAGGGAAAGGAGAAAGCAAGTGGCCCATCAACCAACCCATTACCAAACATACCATCCACACCCACACCCAAATTCATCATTCGAGGTCCTAGATATCCCATTTCTAATGGGGTCACACATCGCACAATGCTAAAACAACTATACCAATCCCCCTCAAAATGTCTTTATACGACCTCATCTAGGCCTTAGAGTCACATCTTCTATCCCTCATGGAGGTCCTTCAATATGTCAAAGTCTTACCAAATGACCCCACACCGTAGCCTCCATCATTACCCCTCACCATGTAGCCTCTCTCACCAGGTCTTGGCCTTCCTCTAAACCTTCACTCACTTGCCAAGTGGCTGCCCTCAGTTTTGTAGATGAAGAGATCACTCCCTTCTAGTATGATGACCTCGATCCCACTCTTTTCATCTCCGTCTTTATCGATAATATACACATATGACACGTTATGATTGATGGTAGTGCTAGCATTAACATCATCTCCTCCCGTGTGTATGACCAAATGCAAATACCTTCCCATTACATACATTGTAACCCCGTTATGTTTCGTTCCTTCAATGATGCCATGAACTCTACTTTGGGTGCCATTTTTCTCCATGTTTGCGTAGGTCCCCACACCATCCCGAAAATTTCTATGTCCTAGAAGGGGAGCTCTAGTATAACTTCTGCTTTGCTTGGTCGACCTTGGATTCATGTTATGGGTTATGTCCCTTTGATGTTACATCGATGCATCAAATTTGAACACGAGGGACATAATTACACCATCTCTGCTGACCCCTCACCTTTCAAGACTTGTAACATGCTATATCAACCCAATGATGTGCTTGTACTAGTCAAGGCATCCGCTCACAAAACCACTTCACCTCCACCCATGATCCCATCCACCAAAATTTCCACTACTTCTGCTGCATCTAACCTCACTATCCCTACTATAGCTATAGCCTCTACCAATAACGCGCCCTGTGTCCCCTTCATGTATCGAGCCATCTATACCCACTATACATATACCAACTATTGATCCCTTAGAAGGTGTTTTTCAACACCTCACTCGAGGGAATATTTCCTATATAATATTGATACATTCCTCGCCCCATAAGAGTACGAGTATATGTGTCAACACCCCATCTACGACATTCGTAATGTGACGTTTTCCCTTATGGCCCTCCCCACCTTCGCACCAATCTAACGTATGGGGGACTTGATATGGCCACCTATAAACCCAAACCTCCATCCCAAACCCAACCATTTTCATCTAACCTACACTCCCTCACTAACCATTGTTTCACTCACACTTTCCTCCACCGGTGTGCGTGGAAAGGATTTGGCTTCGATTTTTATGAACAAGGCTGCCACACTGTCATCTCTTGTACCTCTTATAAACACAATGACTGTAGTGGCATTGGTTTTGACACTCCATCTTCTAAGAAGGTTCACATCGACCTTATTTAGGACAAGAAATATCCCCCTCTCACTCACCCACATTACCATCCTCACCCACATGGAGTCCATAGATCCTGAATCTATACCTCCTAATTTTTTTCATAAACACCATTTCCTTAGGACCACTAACCTATCAACGCAATGGCGAGGCTCCCTCTTCTCTCCCATTCCTATATCCTAACATGATCAATGATGATACACCTTTAATTAACATCGTTCAATGTCAGGATGATGAGTCCATCCTCAACTACCTTGGTGCAAAATAATCTTATATTCACCGGTTGTTACCCTCTGAGACGTAAACCATGTTGAACGAATCGACTATTGAAATCAACATTAATACTCAAGACAAATAGCACATTCTAAAGATTGGCCAATCTTTAGACGATACTAAATATGAAGCCTTCACCTCTTTCCTTTAGGACCATAGTGACGAATTTGCTTGGTCCTATGATGATATGCCTGGTATCAATCCTAAAATTGTGGTTCACAATATCGTGACCATTCATGATGCCAAACCTATCAAATAAAAGTTACGGAAAATGCATCACACATTGCTCTTTTGGTGAAAAAGATTTAGTGTCTTCTCTTTATTTCCTTCATTCTAACCATTGATTATCCCAATGGATTTATAACATCATTCCTATCATGAAAGAAACAGAGGGCTCCGCATTTGCAAAAATTTCCACGACCTCAACCTCACATGTCCCAAAGATGATCTCCCACTATCAGGCATTGAATAACTAGTTGATCTCACTGCTGGCCATTAAATGTTATCACTCATGGAAAGTTTCTTGGGATACAACCAAATATTACTAGCTCACGAGGATCAACACAAGATTGCCTTCATCACCCCTTGGGGAAATTTTTCTTATCGAGTCATGCCCTTTGGTCTCAAAAACACTAGTGCTACATATCAACGGGCCATGAGTTAGATCTTCCATGACATCATGCATAGCATATTAGAGGATTACGTAGATGATCTGCTTTCCAAATCCAAACATCGAACCAAACACCTACCCATTCTTAAAGTCATCTTTGACTGCCTCATCAAATATTGTGTTCTTCTTTAACCGAAAAAAGTGTCTTTGTGGTACTTTTTGGGAAACTCCTAGGTTTCATCATTTCTTTGCATGGTATAGAAGTTGATCTTGCTAAATTCAAGGCCAACCTTGAGATTCCGCCACACACTAATCTCCATCAACTTTGTAGCCTACAAGGAAAATTGCAATCAATTCTTCATTTTATCTCCTAGCTTTCTGACCGTTGTCAACCATTCCATCATCTTCTCAAGAAAGATGTTTCATTCAAATGGGATGATGACTACCATAAATCCTTCGAAGCCTTGAAACAATACCTACTTCAACCACCAATGCTCATTCCTCCTAAGGATGATCAGCCCTTCTACCTATATGTTTTACCACTAACCATTCTTTCGGTGCCATGCTTACTCATCGTGACGACCAACATCGAGAGCAAGCGGTTTATTACATAAGTCGTACCCTTCTTGATTATGAAACTAGATATACCCACGCTGAATTTTTTTTTCTAGCCTTAGTTTTCATCGCCACCAAACTCCGCCATTACCTACTCAACCACAAAACCTTTGTCATTACTAATACCGACCCATTACACTACATGTATGCCAAACCTTCTCAAAATCAACGTGCTTGCATTAATCGGCTTATGCTTTTATCTAACCTCGACCTCAAATTCAATCATAAAAACTCCATCAAAGGCCAAACTATCATTGAATAATTGGATTTTACATCCATTTCCAAGGATCAACCCTCTAACTTTGACTTTCTCGGATGATTCTATTGCTACCCTTTACCTAGACGAACTCGCTTACCAAATGACACTCTTCTTCGATGGCTCCAAGTGTCAGGGTGGGGTATGGGGCTGGTGTTATCCTCATTCCATGTGATGGTGAACCTATTCCTTTGTCTTTCAAACTTTATTTTTATTGTATAAATAATATTCTGAATACGAAGCACTCGTATTAGGTCTCCAGGATACTTATAACTTAGATGTTAATTCAATAAAATTTTTTTGGTGATTCTTAGTTAGTCATAAACCAATTCAATGTTATATACCGTTGTCATAATGAGATACTTAAAAGTATACTCATCATGTGGATATACTTTTACCACCTTCTACCATTATGCCCTTCAAACCGCCCCAAATTCTACCAATAAATTTACGAGATAAAGCATGGCCTTCTTGGCTTCTCGAGATACTTGCTTCACCCGCGATTCTAAAATATTTATCACCATACAAAGACTACAATCACCCTCTTATTTTCCTCGTGATGTTTACTCTATCGAAACCGCTATTCTTGACCCAAGTGACCTTTGGTATAAGTAATACACTGAGACTATCTTTCCCTCTCCATTTTACCTGTCAATCTCACTGTAATGGACAACGTGCCTTCCTTAAAAGTGTCTTGTGTTATGTCATCATGTGTGGTCTTCTATAAAAATGTGGTTTCAACAACATTCTCTTGTAATGCCTTACCATTTCTGAAATTCCTTACACCATTAAGGAAGTCCACGATGGGATTTGTGGAGGCCACTTTAGTAGTCTAATTTTCGCAAAACACATTCTTCGCCTAGGCTATTCTTGGGCAACCACGAAACATGATTATTACGATTATATCAAACACTGTGTAAAATGCCAACAACATGCTAATCTCCATCACACCCCTAGTCATTCCTTACATCTCGCGCGAGACCTTTGGCCTTTTGTCAATGGGGTTTGGATCTTGTCGGTGATATTAATCCCCATTCTTCACAATGCCACCAATGGATCATAACCGCTACTGAATATTACACTAAATGGGTAGAAGCCATTCCCCTAATTTCTGCCAAAGTTGAGAAAATATGTGAATTCATCATCCATCACATCATTTGTCACTCTGTTGCATTCACCGCATTATCACAGTAATGGAAAATAATGCAAAAACAAAACCCTACGCAAACTATATAATCCTTTTGGCATCCAACTCAATTTCTCATCACCTTTTTACCTGTAAACCAATTTTCAAGCCGAATCAAAAAATAAAACCTTGAACAAAATTATTATGAAGGCGGTCAATGATACTAGGAAGGATTGGCATACACACATTCCTTTCACTTTTGGGCTTACCGCACTAGTATTCATACTGATCGCCATTTGCCACCCCCTTTTCTCTAGTCTACGGTACTAAGGTTGTCTTACCTCTCGAAGTCCACATTCCATCCCTTCGCATCTTACTAAAAGACATGCTCAATGATGATGAATTTTTCCAGGATTGTTTGGTGTAACTTGAATTATTAGATGAATGTCGTCTCAACACCCTAGACCATCTCCAAACCTACAAAAACATAAAACATATGACAAACGTGTTCACAAACAAACCTTTCAAGTTGGTGACCTTGTCTTGAAGGAAAATCAACATGTAACCAAAGAGGAGAAAATTAAATGAGGAAAATTTGCTCCTAATTGGCTTGGACCCTATATCGTCACCCATGCCTATGGATTAGGTGGTTATCGTTTATCTTCACTCGAAGGTAAACCCGAACTTGAGCCCCTTATTGTCTTCAATCTTTGACCATTTTATTGTTGATATCAATTCCTATATGACTTTTTGTTAGTTCTTCGCTCATGCCTTGAGCACTATTCACCTTCCATTATTACTTGGATCCACAACTAAACAAGAATCATGTAATTACCCGTCACTTGTTAGCCTTGTCTTAAATATGAGTACCACGGCTCTGCTCATAGCATGATTCTCATGGATACTTTTCGTCTTCTTCAAGATGGAATCCCATGGTTGTTCATCACTCAAAACCACCTCTTTCATAGTTAATCTTTGTGTACTATGATCTTGTCTTCTAAAACTGGAACCTAATCATCCTTTATAATCTTGTCCATGACTTAAATGTCTACAAAACAAAAAGAGATTCAACCCCTTGAGTCAAACTTCTAGCAAAAGATGACTCCCTAAAAAAGGGACAACTCTTCTCCATATTCTACCACTATCAATAGACTGCTCCCTCGAAGGACATCTATATACGGTCATTACAAAAATATAATAAATATTTAGAAGCTTCCCGCATCAATTAGCTTCATGAAGACCTTAAGGAGATAATATATTCATCCCATATAGACTTCTCACATCGATCAGTTTATTAAAAACAAATAAATCAAGAAAAAGATAAAATTTTCATCATGGACTTGCCTATTTTGGATTCTGGGTTTCTTGTTCTGAAATACACGTTGTCGTACACTAAGTTACACTAAACCTCTCATTCTCACCTCCTTGTCTTTCTCACCTAAATTCCTCATTACTCAAGGGACTTGCCACAAATGCAACATTTCGTGATCATGTGACTTTTCTTCACCGTTAAAATAGTCCATTATGCAAGGCCTGTAGGGTCTTACGTTCATAAGCCCATCTAGGATATGGTAGAATCATCGAGGTTCTTATCAATTAAGCAACTCTTTTACCACCTCTTACCATTCACCTTCCTCATTACCTATTGATTATCCTATACAAGACCAGATCCTCGGCACATGTATTTAAAAATCAATCAACCATACATATAACCTAAACTCAATCATGCCTATGACCTACATCACCCATGCCTAGCACCTATCAGACCATTCCACTATTTCACCCTAATCTTCCCTAGCTTATGGGAGAACTACATTGGCTTGAGGTCCATTTTGCTTGGGACTATGTAGTAGCACTCCGAGGGCATGGGGCCCTTAGAGGTTAGCTCGGACACTCTCTACCCTACCTAATTCCCTCTCCCCTTTCCTAGTCACATTCTACCATAGTTAGTTTCCTTTTTATATCAATAATTGGAAATTAAACTAAACAAACAACAATTGCTTAACATTTTTACCACCATCATTCATAGATTCATTATGTCTACCATTTATTTACCATTATCATGCATTTTACTACACCACATCTTAACATGATCCAAATCATCATTAATTACACAAATTAATGACTTAAAAACTCAACTATCCTAAACTCAATCATACCTAAGTCAACCTCACTCAATCCATGCCTACGAACTTACTCAATCCATGCCTATGACCTAACTCAATCCATGCCTATGAGCTGACTCAATCCATACCTACATGACCATGACTCCATCATATGTAATTCACCTAGTTTCCATCACATACACAAATAATAATGAAAGTTAAAAAAGTACACCATCCATAGTATAAATATCATCATCTATAAATCATGACATCTGTGCATACATACATATGTACACTGATACAAATGAATACAAAAATCTTAAAAAACCTCAAGTTCATCCTCACCATATTTGGCACATAGGCCGATATATTGTCAAAACAAATATACAGAACCCTCATGTACATCCTCACCATCTTCAGCAAGTAGGCCAGTATATGATAAAAATCAATCAACTCTCATATACATCCTCACTCGCTTTAGAACATAGGCTAGTGTATATCAAAATAAATAACTATACAAAACAAGAGGTACATATGGCTATCAGATATCACCCTGCTTGGATATCCTCCATATATGTCTCACCTATCTCCTCCTCCTCCTCGGCTCCTGTACGATGGCCTGCTAACATCTCACCACCCATCATGGGTCGTGGCTAGGTCCCTATTGGTACCGCACCTAGAACTAGCCTCCGTGAACTTGTGGCCTCGCCGAGATCTTTGTATTAGGGCTCGTTAGTCCCTGTGCTCTCCACATTGTGGGTGTGTGACTGGTCCCTCGACTTGAGGCCTACCGTGCCTGTAATCTCCATAGGATAGAAAATCTATCCCTTCCACCATCAAAATATCCGATAATACCTAACCTCACCGGGGCATATCATAATTAGCTACGGGTACTATCTCGTGGTGGCCCCATCGGCCCTCGACCCTTTCCCAAAGGTGCCTATGCATGTCCTGAGGGATCTTGTCTCACTCTTGCTTGTATCTAGGTTTGAAGAGTCATAACTTATGCCTATGTAGTGGCCAATTAGCCCTATAAACTTGTAACCTCACGCTGAAGGGCGAAACCTATATCCCATCACCATCACCACCCTATGTGGGTGCCTGTCCCTGTGCTATCTGGGCTGTAAATTGGCCACTTATGCTTGTAAAGTGGCCACTTGTGCCTCTGCACCTGTCAACTTACCCCTGCACCATCCCTAGCTGTGTAATCAAAGTAACCACCGCCTTTTTGTAGGGTGTCCCTCGATTAGTGATGGTGGCTAAATCTGGCTGCCCCTGACCTTGGTGGTACTGCTCATAGGTGTGTGGCCACTACTATCTATATCATCAATCACCTGGCATCATTGATTTTTTGGTCTCTCACCTACTCCTCCTACCCTATAGGCACTATCGGCTAGGGTAAAGGCAATGGCCTCTCCACATCATCCCTCTGTACTATGGGAAGGGTGGAGGTATATCCTATGACAGCCCAAACTATCATCTAACCTTATCTACGGGTATCATCTCATGCTCTCTAGACATCGCCCCTCTATCCATCTGAGTAGCTACAATCCATCTAGCTCCACGACCATCTTCCCATATGATGGATAACCCACATAGGGCCTCCAAATGATGTCTATGCTAGACAACCCCTCTAGTAAATGCCTGTAGTAGGTGACATCATGCATCACCCTACCCACTCGATGCTCTCCAATAATAGGCACCCATTACTTGTAGCCCACTCAAACAAAACCTGGCTCGAATGCATCATCCGGGGCATACCAATTGGGTGCACACACATAATGTGCTCATATGCCCATCAATGAAGTAGGAAAGTGTAGCATAAGATGAACCTTTGTAGCCACCCATACACCCATAACTCCATATATAACTACACTAGGAATGCTAGCGCCCATGCAAAATGGGTCCTCTCCACCACCATATCATGTAGGACCCCCATCAAGGATCATGGGAATCTCCCACCCTCTACATATGGAAGTGCAAAACAACTGATAACCTCCATCAACAACACTACTAGCCTAGTATACTCTGGATGAGCCAAGTACATCTCTCCATAGCTCATGCTGACACTATGAAACCTCATCTCCGCCAACCCCTCACCAAAGACTGTCAGCATCAACTCCTTAGATGCCTTTGAGGAGATCAAATATACTGTGTCCCCAATATCGGTAACCACATGATCCTATACACATCCTCTAGGGTGACTGTGATCTCACCCATCGGTAGATGGAATGTGTTGGTCGTGAATCCCATATGTCGATGAGGGCAACCATTAAACTAGGCTACCAGACTACATGCCGATAGCATCTGACCCCAATAAGGCTAACTCTCTGCAACATGCCACAAGTCCTTGGCTGTCACACCTCCTCGAACCGTCACAAGTAGGGGAAACACCCTATCTCGTATCTAAAACCGGTATCTCACCTACATCCAACAAAACATTACATTAATACACCTTGATCATACCCACAATCACTCTTGACACTTTGTACCTAAACCTATTACCCTCCCTCTTTTTCCCCGCAACTTACCTTCTTATAACATATTCTATCTATCCACCCCAACCCTAACCAAGATCGATCATACCATACCTCTTTGAACCTCTTATCCATGCTCTTTTTTTTCATCAATAACATCTTCTTTGCCCACTATCTATCCCACCCAACCACCCTAGGTCTCTTTTGGCCCCTTTTTTCTCCACATGATGACCGGTACACTACTTCTAATCGACCATGGTCTATCCCAAACCGGTATCAGTCACCTTATTTATGACCGATACCGGATTGATACCACCGACGTTGGCCACCCCTTGACCGATCTGGTCATTGTCACATAGAAATATGTGACACCCAAACCCCCTTTTTCCTAAAAACACTCCCTTCTTTCCGATCTATTCCTACCTAACTTTACCCTCATCTCCTCCCCACCCCTTGTACACCTAACCACAGCTCTACCCATTCCTATTTTCCCAATTTTCCTTCCCAAATTCAAATCCTCTTTCCCCCAAAATCTCGTATTCCCTCCCAAACCTATCTTCCTGGCTCCTCTAACCAACCGAATCCCTCCACCTCGGAGGATATTGACCCTCATCTTTTTCTCCCAACAAATCACAACTCGTTCAACGCTCTGTCATTTTAAAAAATCTAAAATGTACAAATGAATCCATATTATATGTATTTTATTTTTATATACTCACGTCAACTCGACTAATGTTAGTTATACCTAAACTAACATCGGTCATGTTCGTTAGCTCACCGTGGTCAGTTATACCGAGACCGACATTAGTCATCTTCCCCTAATAAACTATGATCATCTTACCTAGACCATCACCGGTTATGTATGACCAACATCGGTTACCTGTCATATTCTTTCCCATACCCTTTCCCCATTGCTGACCCCACTTAACCAACCTAGCCACCGTTTGACCTTACCCACCCTTATTACAACCAACCTCCATGCCTACCTTACCTATACTTGTCCTTAATTGCGTTTTGGGACTTGTTATTTTACCCATACCTCGGCCCTACCCATGCCGTGACCTAGCTACTTGGACTTGAAACATTGTTAGTGACCTATAAACTCATGTGCTCATTATACCTTGCGACATTGTTACCCATGTTGTTTGACCTAATGACCTTACCTTACCTCTTTCCATGACCATTTATCTTGACCCAACCTTTGGTGTACCAAAACATACCTAAACTTTCCTGCACCTGACCTATGTGAAGTTCTTCCACACCATATCCTATACCTTAGATACCGGAATCACCTCAACCTTGTTTAGATAAACCTATTGACCTTAGACAATGTAGAGTTTGCATGCTCTTCAACTTGGTACCATGCTGCAGTTTATATGTGTACATGTGTTTGAATGTCACTACCTTTGACCCTAGCCCATTACCTGGATTACCTAATTGGACCTTTACCCCCTTACCCCCATTGTCCACATTCCTCTTCATCACATTCACCTTTTATCAAACCACTCACTGATTCTGTCTTTTGCCACATTAGTTCCTAGTTTGAGGGGGATCACCTTCACCCACACATGGGGCAACCACATCTTATTTTTGTCAGCGTCACTTACCAATACAAGCTACACAACAAAAATGGGAAAAATGTAGACACCAACATTGGGTCACACTCTCCTTGACCCCTCGTTAAATAATCAACTTGAACACACTCACCTATCCATGGCCCCTTGCACCCCATACTAATATTAATTTAATTAATTTAATCTATGTCCTCACAATATTTATTATTTAATTATCCTAATTAGGATAATTCCCACCCCACCACCTCACCTAGACACCTCACCTAGTCACCTCACCTAGCCACCTCACCCTAAGTCTATTCTTAGTATGTTGTCATAACTAAATAAGACCTAACTAAACCCTAAAAATCAAAGCCTACATCTCCTCTAACCACATTCCCACATAAGAAAAGGTAACTCCTGCTCTTGCCCGGATGAATAGAGAGATTTGGTAGAAATCATTGCCAATGTCTCCTATTTTTAGTAAACTTGGGGAATCCCGCCCTAACCAATGCCGGTCACCCCTAAACCGATGTCGGTCAACTTGAAACCATCGTCGGTTACCTTTTATTCCCTTTGGTAACCTTATTTGGAGGTTGGCACATTCTGAGAGAAGAAGAAAGAGACCAGAGCTACATGCAAGTGAAATAAGCATCCTTTTATGGATCTAGACATCCAGAGGCATCACCAGGATCAATCATAGAGCCATTGTATTCATGAGAGAACTCTAGGAAAGAACCACTATAGGACCATACATGTATTCTCCGATCAACCACTTCCACCACTCAGCCATCAGATCATTAACATAGTAATTATGGCCCTAACTAGTATGGTTTATTTCAGTTAGTAATCTTTATTACTCCTATTATTAATATATTTTTGCATGCTTATTTCTTCATCACCCACTTGCCTATGAACTCAAAAATCCCTTCACCCATATCACCAAATCACCTATCCTCACCTGTTGTATACTTATGAGCATACCTAATATCTCTAAAAACCTCCCCATTCACTCGCCCATACTTTATTTGACCTCGATTACCCCCTGCCATTTAATCTATTTTGAGTTTCTTTTACCTGGCCATACCGACGTCAGCTATCCACAATCATCGTTGGTTCTACCTAAAATGACATCACTCACATTTAGCCAACGTCGGTCTCTATGTTTTACACCTTGACAAGGAACAAACCCAACAATCACCCTACTAGTTGACCTAATTAACTCCGAATCGACTCGACGGCCCCAATACCTCGACAAACACCTCACGGGTCTTAGATCCAACTATAGCCTAGCCTATTGTGATTGGATTTTCTTATTGTATTTGAATGAGATAACTAAATCATATCAACTACAATAGGAATTTTTTATTTATCACATTATCTTGTTTTAAGTAGTGGAATTGACATCCTTCTAGGAAATATCACACTTCCTTGAACTAGCATACGCTAGGTAGTCCACTGTCATATATCATTTAACTATCTTTTTTTGGTCTTGTTTTCTATTACAAGTAGTTCCTCTTAGCCAAAAGGAAGCTCTCACATTCAGCTATGGATCAAGAATTAAGAACACACGCAAAAACCATCAATTGACCAACATTAACAGGTATTCTTCCTTGACCCTTACCCTTATTTGTTTCGTCATTTCAAAAAAGGTAAAGAAGATGGTGAAACATATACTAATTATTTCGTGGTGATGAGAATTCTTCTAAGAACCAAACAAAAAAATTAGATATACTTACACTTTTTCCTATCATACGTAATCTTAAGATAGAAAAAGTATTTTCAAGGGTGATACAATACTATATAGAAATCATCTTTGACACTTTTATGAAAACAAATAGATTTTTAGATATAAGTATAATATCATTATATAATATAGACACTTTTATGAGACAATTTCATGAAAAATTGGATTAAATTTATGATGCTCAACCAAACAATTTGTAGACCAATTAAATCCTTAACTAGGATTAAGTGGTAAAAAAAGACTCCATTCCTTATATGTTGTTAACATTATTTTCATAGTAAAAAATAATTTTATAAAAAAATATTCAAGAAAAACTAAGTCATTTTGAGGATTTAATTTTATTTTTAACACAATTATTTCTATGGAAGAACAACATAAAAGTATTACATTGTTTCAATGGGTATTATATATCCAAAATGTTGTCTCAAAGAGAATAAGAAAACCTAATAACAACTAGTACGAAACATTATACATTGCTTCCTATATTTTTTTATTATTGGTAAATAGTTTTGAAGGGACTATACCTTGTTTACATAGAGGGCCTAAAAGCCAGATAAAACATTAATAGGTTCCACAAAAATGGATCAACATCCAGAATAGGTGTTAAAGCCAACCATAACCAAAAGAGAGTTACTAAAGAAAAGTAAAACAGAGCGTGCGCTACAACAATGCAGCCAAAAAACAACAAAAATAGCAAAAGAATGATGAAAAGCAGCATCTGCAACAAAGACCTCCTTTACTTCTTGGCAGCTCTGTTAATTCTGGATTTAATAGTTTGCAGCGAGGTAAAGAGAGCCACCATTGTCATGTGTGTGGGGTCCTTAGCATCCAACTTTGCTATGGTTTGACTGCTCTCCTTGTTTGTTCCCCACAGAGTGTCTGGGATCTCACTAAGCACAAAAATGCTATGAACATGTTGTTCAAGGAAATCACTGATTACATTAAAAATTGCCATGTTGTGATCATGGCGATCCTTTTTCTCCCAGACGATTGTCCAAGGAGTTTATCTTTTGTAGATGTCCTCAACTTGCTTATTTCCAAGATCAGTATCATCTTCCATCTTCCTTTTCCTTTTTCTTGGCCAAATGTTGCACTTCTTCTTTCAGTTTCATCATTTCATTTTCCAAGGCTTCCAACCTTTGGGAAGTATTGTTTCCCTCTTTTTATAAGGCCTCTTCATGGCCTGCACTACTGATGTGCAATAGGTTTTGGACATCTTCCAACTCCTGATTGCTTGCAAAGGACTCTACCCGAAATAGGGGTGTCCAATTTGGGCTTCTTATGGTTCCTTGTTTTAGGCTTGGTCATGGTGGAAGGGATGGGGGTGGGGTAGTGGTGGTAGGAAAGAGTGGAATAGTGTTGGGGGATGATGGGAGACTGGGGTATTTAGAAACATAGAGCTTGTGCAACAAAAATATAAGGCCTTGATGTAGGGGATAGCATGGGTATGCTTCTGAAACTCCAAGATGGAGCATTCGAGGGAGTTCAAAAGATAATGTGGGAAGTAGACAATGATTTGCTGCGGAAATGGTTAAGGAACACTAGGTGTTTAATAGGAACTATAACATATCTCCCTTCCAAAGAGATATACCGGACCATCATATAGGTGATTTCATCAAAGGGCGAGGGGATAGAACTTACCCTCAATCCCGCAAAGAATAAAACCAGCTTCTTATATATTATTTATCATATTATCCAAACATTTTCACCAATTTTAGAAAAAAATAAAAATATATTAGAATGAGAAATCCCCCATATGGGTTTTAATGATAAGGGATATAAATTTTATTTTCAACATATTCATATGTAAAAAAAAGCTAAGGGGTTTGGAATTATCAAACAATTTCCCTAATATTGTCTCTTGAATGATTTGGAAAAACTAAACAACTCGTCCATTTGAATCTTAATCATAGGATGGGGTGCTCATATATTTATTTTCTTTTCAAAACTATAATCCATCAAAGATCATTACATTAATACATACGTAATAATGATATGTATTTACTAATATATCCATCTTGAAATATTTGGACAAACCCAAAAATATGAAGGTATAATAGATTTTTTCAAAGATATTACAGATTATAATGACTCAACGACTTGGCGTACTTCATGGCATGCTCATGTAGGGTGAGTCCTTGCATGAGTGGTTGGTGAGTGCTTAGGCCCCACCATCAGGTCACATCCTTACACCGTAACATATGACTAAAACTAGCAATTGCACATGAGTTGCAAATTACTCCGAGAGGATAACAATGTTAAGTTTGTTGGAGTTGTATTTTTCAGTGAAATGTATGTTATTTTAAATTGTTTTAAGTTTTTTGTAATGGGTAGGAGAGACCAATGTAGTACGACTACAACATTTGACAAAAACTACCTCCCATTTTACTCTGATGGATGTCCATACCCTGCTCCCAAACTCTTATCTTGCCACCGCCTAGAGATAAAGTAGAGTAGACTAAGACATCAAGTCATTAAATATTTTATGACTATAGCACAAAAAAACATCTAAACTATTGTCAAAGATATGATGCAATAAAAAGAGAGAGCCATTCATAGAAGCAAGACTAGGTTAAAAAGTATCAAATGTTAGTGAAAGGAGAAGATGAAACTGATGCTGATGTGTGGGATCTGATCAATTGTGTAAGGAAAAGCCATAGAATTCTTGATAACAATGAGCATCGTGGACAGAGGCAACGATCAATTTTATGTTTTTTGCTTTTATTGTTGAGATGGGACCTTTAATTCAATGTGGGAGTCATGATTGCACAACTTCATGTAAAAGAGGATTGAATTGATGAAAGGTGGTTTGTTGATTGAGAAAATGGGTTTGTTAGACCCGTGGAGTCACCATATGTGTTACTTTGAACTACGTCCAAATGATGGAATATCACCAAACCCCCAAGACCTCCACACATTCTAGCGCTCCATCAAAATATGCTCACCAACTTGTCTAAAGAGCACTTTAAATGCATGCATGGACAAATATTTATTTAAAGCAATGTTACGCGGGGACACGTACCCCTTGAAAAATTAGATGTCCTGGGATGGCAGGAGGAGAGGGAAATGTCCCCCCACACCCAAATATATTGTATTACAAAGACATATTAAGAATCAAGAGTGATATATAAATATAGAATTGTTTTAGCACAAATACACATGGTGAATTGTAGCAACATAATATGAAAACCAACAACATACATTAATATTAAAGGTTATATGGACATATAACATTAGTATAGCTATATATATGATGTTGAGTTGTTAATACGGACGTCTCCATGTGACTATATGCACATGGTGGACTGATATATAAATATGAACTGCTATTCATAAAAGCTCTCAAATTTATCTGTATATTTTTAGTATTTATAATTCTATATATAATTGTAATAGTCATCCCCTTGCTCCAATATGCTTAATGGATGCACATACCTTGTTCTTAAGTTCCCATTTGCGCACAGGCAAGGAGGATGCTGCCAATGGTTGTGGATTTATGCCTCGCACCGCTTGCCGGGGCATTTGTTTGACTGATTCTAAGGCCTTTACAACAAACCTGTTTTGTGCAAAACCTGCAACCATTGTTGATGATGAAACTGCAATTTCTTTGAGGCATTTTGTCAAACAGTTTACACGCCTGTTGTGCACGCACATACCCTGCTGAAAGCTTGCACATTGCATGCATATCTACCTGAGCAATGACTACAACATCAGGCC
Organism: Taxus wallichiana var. yunnanensis; assembly: GCA_018340775.1. Lineage (NCBI taxonomy): Eukaryota > Viridiplantae > Streptophyta > Pinopsida > Cupressales > Taxaceae > Taxus > Taxus wallichiana. Next base: position 159,450,458 of record CM031236.1, read on the forward strand.
AAAATCCCTCTTAAAAATTCCTGTACGCGCCCATTTCTTGTTTCAAACGTACCCATCTGGCGCAAGCATGGAGGAAGCTAGCAAAGATTGTGGGGTCTAGTTTCAGACATGTCCATAGCATTTGCTTTGAAGTATATGTGGGCGCCGCCCAAACCATAGATTTTCCCCCTCCAAAGACAATGAAAACCAAAGATAAAAACAAGGAAGCCCTAATCCCAAATTCGTGCAGCCCGAAAATAGGTTTGTATTATTGAAACCTGTCATATTTTTTCCTCCTTGAAGAGACCTGCCAGAATTGGACACATTCCAGCAAGAGCTTCTTCAAATAAGGACTCCTCGGAAGTAATAATACCCAATATAGAAAATAAACTCCCTTTGGACATGTTGGCTCACGGCACTTTAGTACATCTTAATTGCCCAATAGGCCTTTTTAAAGTTAATTTTATTGATAACCGCCTTGTAAATCATCTTCGTCATCTTATTATGATGTTTCTTTGCGAGACTCCCCCAGTTCATGTCCTTCTTCATCCTTCCTGTTTCTCGCTTCTGAATGAATTTCTTTGGTTAAATTTGTTTTCTTAGTCTCTTTCTTCGCTATTTTTGTCTGAAATATTCTAAGTTTCATTTCGGAAGTCCAAAAAATTGTATGAAATCTTGGTTAATGCTCTAAGCAATCCTGGAAACATTGTTGGGGTCAAATCTGGTCTTGACCTGGACCAGTCTTTGGAATTTGCCACCGAAGTATTTGGAATTTGGTCTGGACTTGGACTAGTATTTGATTAAGTTGTGAAGTTTTAATTTGAATAACCATTGTCATTTATAGAATTACAATATGTCAAAGTCATATAGAAATGATCTATCCCCATTTAGTTGATTGTCTATGTAACGTAATGTTGCATCAAATAAATATAAGAGTCGCATAAAATATTTGTGGGCTTTTTATTTAGTCAAAAAAATATCACTTGGAAATTTAATGAGATGTAAAAATTATAATTTGATAAAAAAATTATTTTATATTTCCTTTCCTAATAGATAAGAAATTGGTCTTTGGTAGTGTTAACTATCTCTTTTGGGGAGAATCACAAGATTGCTTCTTCTCTCTCTCACACACACACAATAGTTGCTTCATATTGACGTTCTCATAATAATGTGTTGTGGTATTCCTTTTGTTGTCACGATGGTTGCTTCATATTTGTGATAAATAGATGACCACGTCTCCACCTATAACATGAACTTAAATTTAGAATACCATCCTCAAATGAAAAAATCAAATATTATGAAGTCAATTTTCTTGATAACACTCTTTTCAATTGTTTTCATCTTTTATAAGAAGATATTTTTATATACAAAAACTTTGCAATCTTTTCCTAACCCTAAGTTTTTGAGAAGGATTATGCGGGGTTGCAAAGGAAAATGATCACAGATAATCCCACCTCAATGGCATATGAAATTGAAGGATATGACCACTCTCCATTTTTCTCCTATCTCATTTGACTTTCCTAGAGTCTCGTACATATATCTTTTCAAATGTAGCATTTTACTTTGTTAGTATTTTTATCATTCCAAAATTCTTGTAATAACATTTGTTTGCTTTCCACACAGTGCTCCAAATCCTATGTGTAATGCAATTATTTTCTCCAATGTTTTCATTTTTATTCTCAATATTAAAACCTTGCTTCTAAATTAGATTGTATTTGAAAGGCACAACTAAGGCTCAACTTTTATTTGTATGCAATTTTTAATTCCGTATAAATTATTTTTAAAATAAATGTTGTGAATTGATTAATTTATTTTATTGAAAATTACTTCTACTACTTAGTTATTACTCTTATAATAATATTTATATTATTCCATCTCATAAATATCACTAAAATTCATTTAGATTTTATGTTAATATTATAATCACATACCAACAATATAAAAGGTTTTCCTATTAATACTTATCCAAAAATAATTGAGAGGTTACATGTGAGATGGAATGATCAAAGTCTTCACTTGAATTTCATATAATGGATAGTAATATATAGCAACATTTTCACTAAATGCATAAAAATAGAATACCATGCATGATGAAAAGTAAACATCCATGCTAGAGTCTAATTCTTTAAAACTTTAAATAGAAGTTGATAATATAGAGAGAAATGTATTCAAATATTTGTTACATTTTGATTTTCTCATTATCATTTCATCACGATATAAATTCTATTGTTTATGGAAAAATTCCACCATTAGTAGCTACCTACCTTTCATTCTCTTTTTATAGTATTTTTGTTATTATTATGTTTATCATCAATTATTATAATTATATACTCATTTTGATTTATTGTTAAAAAGTTAACTAGACAATTTTACATATTTCCTTTCAATATATCATTCCATGTATCTATCGGTGTCTCAAAAATCCCTATAGATGTTGCTTCCCTTTTTGTAGTATTTTTCATCTTTTGTATATTTATTGTTAGGTTCAATTTTTATTTATTCATTTTCACTTATTGTTAAAAACCACCGAAAGTATTTGACATGTTCTCTTTTCAATATATATTTTCATGTTCCTATCACCTCTAAGAAGCAACTTGGGATGATGTAGCTAGTATATAAATATTAATAGTGAAATGGATAAAAGTACTACTTTTATTAATATTGATAATTTTTGTAGATTAGTGGGATTTGTTATTGGGATATAAATATCGTATGGAGTTATAGTGACTCATGATATTTTGCATACTCTCAAAATTGAGAAATAAGTCGTATGATGTTGAAATTCAATATCAAGAAATATTATAATAGATTTATTTTCAAGTATTTTGAAAAAGGTTTTGTTATTCTTCGATTCAACGAATATTATGTTTCATGGGTCTTGTATTTTATGATAAATATATTATTTTTAATCTATGTTAATGTAATATCAATTGAATTCTTCCAAATATCATGAGGGATTAATCATGTAGGTCCTCTATTCTCTTTATTTTTCATATTCATGAATAAATATTTTGGAAAATATATTGGATAGTTGAGGGAGAATACAAAATATCGGTGGTTAAAAGAAGTACTTAGAGAATATGAAAATGTGTTAGGTAAGTGTATCATCCTAATGCTTTAGGATGATTTACGGTTGACATATTTCAATTCTTATGGAACATTTTTACATATTTAATGAAAATATTCAATAAATATTTGACATCATTAAATATGTGGAATATATACATAAGAAGTAATAGTGTAATGGATAAAAGTATGATCCTTCCTCTCTTCAAATAATATCATATGAACATTAGTAAATATAGATATATGTATATATAATTATGATTGATAATGTCTCTTAAATAGGGGGATTTTGTAGTGAAATATATAGATTGTATGGATTTCTAATGAATCATGATATTCTCGTATACTCACAGATCTATACAATAAGCCGTATATGTTATGAAACTCAATATCGAGAAATACTATAATAGAGTTAATTGAGTATTTTTGAAATAAATTTTATCATCATTTAGACTCAATGAAAATTATGTTTCATGGGTATTGATTTTATGATAAATTTATTAATTTGAGTCCTTTTAATTCAATATTAATTTGAATCCAAAAACATGACGGATTCCTTAGGGAGGTCATTTACGCACTTATTTATTCATAACAAATCATAAATATTTGGGAAAATATATTGGGTAGTTGAGGGAGAATAAAAACAATCAATGGCTTAAAGCTAATGATATAGATAATGTTAATATCCATTTATAGTTTATGGATGAAAATATTGTTTTTGGAGTAGAAAAGAAAATGGAGGAATGGATCCAATAGAAAGTACTTATAGAATATTAAAAGCTGTTAGGTCCTTGTATCATCCTAAATAAATAATAGGTATTTTTTTGTTGTCATTGTGAACACACAAACTCATTTACAAACATTTCATAACTAGTTTTTATTTTTGCATTGACACCAATAAGTTCCAATTGGGATTTATAATCTTAATTTTCACTTCTACCTTTTTGTATGAGTTTTTTTCACTCACATATACATTTGGGAACAAGTTGTTTATAATTGGTATTCTCCTTTATTTGTGGAGACATCTTTATATCCCAACATAGGTTGTCCCACCAATTTCTAAGCTGAGTATAATATTATTCTCATATTATTTATTTAGTTATTTATTGATGTGGGAATATGTGAGATGATTTGAATAATAAAGTTTTGTTATTGTGTACATGTGTGATTTCTAGTTTCTTATTCCATTTATGAGTTTAGTTGTTTATAACATTTCATTTTTATAATTGTGTAATCGTATAGGTTTCTTCTAGATGGTATCAAAGTTATTAAATCTCTCACATGATCAACTTCTTGTTTATTATTTGTACACAATAAGAGTTATAGAAGAATGTCAAATTTACATTTTTCACTAAAATATTAATAGGGTTACTAGATTTCAAATGTGTGTGTGGATGATGCCTTTGAATGGAATTGGAATATTATGAATTTTGAGAGCATTAGGTTCTCTAGTGAATGGCACATCTCAACCAAAACTTAGCCTTCTCTCAGCCTTATCTTGCTTGCAATTGGGACACCCACCCCATCTTAGTTCTAAACCATCCTTAAACCTAGCTCACTTGAAAAAATTGAAATCTTCTTGGATAATAATTTTTTTTGATAATTTGAATCAACCTCAATGGATCAACTTGACCTCTACTTTATCTTGATCTAGTCACCTCATTACCCTACTCATGTTGGGATTATCCCTTAGCTCATCACCTTCAAGCTCATATCTCTATCGACCACCCCCGATCGACCCCATCAAAGTCATTTCGGTCACATAGTTATCTCAACCACATAGTTCGTTTGACGCCCCCACAATCAGCTTGATCCCATCACGGTTAGCTTGTTAGCTTGGACTCTTTCTCGAATTGATACATTGCATAGAGGAACTAAACCTTAAACCCAACTTGACACTTTTGATGAATATGGTATGATACACGTTTGACCACAATATGGCTTAGTATCAACTTGCATCTTGGTTTGGCCTCTTCATTTGCATCTTTAAACATCCCTCCAACTCACCATCTAGCTCACCACACCAAATTCACTACTTTATGATTAGTTCATCCTAGCTCACAATTTCATGGGCTCATTTGATGAATTTTTATGGTATAGACCTTAATAAATCACTAAGATAAACTAAGGGACTTAGTAGGTAACCACCATTTTTTTTTTCTTATCTCAAAGGAAAATATAACAAATTTATATTTCCAAAGTGAGTTACATACCTTTCCTGTGTCATTATGATCAAGAATTCTTATTGGTAAGTTGGGAGTTCTATGATTTAAACCTTGAAAAAACTTTTTGTAACCCATGACGTTCACCTCTAACTCACCCTTATTCTCATCCCTCCAACTCACCATCTAGCTCACCACACCAAATTCAACTCATTCCACTCCAATAGCATGATTAGTTCATCCTAGCTCATTAGGTTATCTTCACATCTTATCAAGCTGCTCTTCTCTTGCATGACACTTCTTCCTAAAAGGTATACAATCCGAGTCTCTTCTCCAGGCGTTTTTTTTTGAGGTGGAAAAAGTTTGAGAGAGTTGCTCTCTTCCTCTTTTTTTATGTAAATGTCTGATAAAATAATTTTTTAACCCTTCGATATTCGGTTCAGTAAAAATGGAGAATTAGAATTATTAGAGGTATAACATAAAATCTCTTACAAATTCATTTTTATATGGGACACATTAATATATCCATTATTATTCTAGGGGGTTACATTATTTATTATCAACACGTCTAAGGGTTTTTCCTCCTCTGCTGACGCACTTGCAAAGAAACTTTGTTCCCACAAATATAATTGACATACGTCCTTGTTTGAACCACTAATTTTGAAAAACTATCATGGAATCGAAAATGAAAATGGTGCACTCTAGGTCTCTAGTCGCATATTCAAAGTTTGTGTACCATCATTTACAATTGAAAATGACAAGTACAATTATACATGAAATAAAAATGAGGCTCTGGGGCTTATTTTTCTGAATATTATAAATAGTGTTTAGTTCAAGATTTTCACTTCCAACTCTCCAAAAAGGTATGGGAGATTGTTGATGCTCTTGAGAGAGATTTTTTTTTGGTAGTAGTCCCATGGGCAATAACCTTGCAATAATCTTTCCCATAACTCTTCCTTTCTTGTCCAATATAGAATTACGCTCATTATTCCTATCTTTTATCAATTAATATATCCTTTGAAATTTTCAATAACCTCATATGTTATTGCAAATGTTATGTTGAACCACTAATTTTTGATTGGTTTCCTCTAGGTCCTCTTCAAAGAGAAAATAGTAAAAGTTGTACCAAACCTCTTACTTTTCATCCATTTTCATACTCTCCAAAAAAATAATTTTGTGTTATCCTTTAATTCTTCCCCATGTGCAAATGTTATGTGAAATTTTTGATTGGTTTCCCCTCTTAGAGAAAATAGTTAAAGTGCATTCACATATATATAATTTTATTCTTCCTCATGTGTTTGTGCATTCCTTTAACCAAATATCATCTATCCATATCCTTTTTTGGCCAATATCTTCCTATTTGGAGTGAATGCACTATTGAACATCACAACAATAGACAACTTTGTATGGGATGTGATAACATTATCCTTCCACATCAACCATATGTACTTTTGAATAATGATTCCTTCACTTAAGTTAGTTTAATTAACTCTCTAATACTATATTAAGAGCATCCATATCTGAATTTTTGGTTTTGAATAACCTATTTTCCTAGATTCCTTCTCAATTCTCCAAAATTTTGAAATTTTCTCAAAAATATTTTTCCAAGTATGAAAGTGGTATGGAATACTTCCTTATTAGATTTTAAGATTTTTCCATGGACTTGTTTATTTGATCACAATGGGTTAATTTTTTTCAATTTATTACATATTTCTTGGATTTGGATTGTACTTGTTAAATTTATTGTTACTTGAGATTTTCTTTTGTATGATTTTAAAAAAATGTTTTATATCCATGTCAGAAAATTATCGTTTACTTTTTTATTAATAGAGAGATTTTCAATAAAAATATTTAGAACCACATTGTGCGTTTGTATATTCACTCATTAATTATAGTCCTTACATAGTCATATTAGATTTTCTTGTCACGCATAAGCATTAAATTTCTAATCTAATTTATATAAAAATTACACCATGGTTATATGGATAATTCAAAAGAATTGAGATTTTAGTATTACTCAATATGGATTGATGTTATGGGAAGTCTAGTCACAAGCTCATATTAGATCACTTGCAAGATATGTGACACGATCTAGAAGCAACAAGTTATTGCTTTTGGAGACTTTATAAGTAGTTGGGTAAATGATTCAACATTATGATATACTTTTTGTTTTGTATATTAGAGTATAATAGTGAATCTAGCATGTCTTGCCAATCAAATAAGTCCTATAATTAGGTGAATCAAAAATATAAATTTAGAATGTAAAAGTAACCATGGATAAAGAAAATGGAGTGATATTAAATTGAATATTATTTGAATTCAAAATTTCTCCATATTCTTTAGCCATGGATTCATGTATTGTAGGACATAGTTGATATGTAAGCATTATTAGATTTATCTCATACATTTAATAATTGTCTATCAATGTTTTGTTATAAATGTTTTCTATGTTTAACCAATGATCATTCAAAGTCTATTTGAATTAAAATTTATGTTTTATAAAAAAGATAATCCTCAATCATACACTCTATTAATAACTTGTACAATTTATCATTTATCTCACCAACTACTTTGATCATAGAGTCATGGAACATTGTATAAATAGGGATAATTGGTTAAAGGTACAAGTTGAATCGTGTCGGAATTTAATTTTTCACTTTCTTATCTAATTATAAGGTATTAAAATAGATTCTTAATGAGGTCTATTATTTCTAATCAGTCCCTCTAGCTAATATACAAAGAAATTTATCACACAATATTTTCTATGCCGGTGATTTTGAATTAAAATTGGTTTTCATTTTCTAGATTTTCCAAATCCTATGGAGTTGGTTGAGGACTTGAGCTATTAAAACTATCTAATTTGGTTTTTTAGCTAGATTAGCCACCATTTCTCATATTTTTTAATGTATATCAATTTGTTACTTAGAAGATTTTATTCAAATGGTATTTCATCTTTTTGTTGTTGTCTGAAACCAAGTTGGGACAATTATCACCCTAAATGTTTGAGAGTGGGAAGCAAAATTTCTCATAAAGATTTGATAAAAAACCCATTCTTCATTTGCTAAAGAAGGTTAAAATACTTAAACAAAAAATGGATAATTGTTTTAAATGTTCGACAATTACTAATAGGAATAAATCATAATTGCATGTGGTGGGAGGAACAGGAAAATGAACCTTATTTCAATATGGAAGAAGAATGAGAGATTGGATGGCCATTAACAAAGGGAAGACTCAAATTTTGAATTTTTAGGCATCCGTTGTCCCTCTCATTTGTGTTTGATCTATATGGCAATTACTACATGTTACATTATTTAAATCATAGTATGTTTTTTAGGAAATGGATGATTATTGAGAGTTCTATGAGAGAAAGTATAAATTTCCTTGTGCCTTCTATTCTCACTCATATTGTGCAAATGAGGAGGTGAATCCATCAATTGAACCATTTTTAGACATATCACTCATAATTGAAGATCCATATTTCCTAATGTGTTTATATTTTGGGGTCATATGTCATCGTGTCAATACTATTGTCCTTAAGATTTACAAATTTTAGTGAATAATTTAATACTCTCTTTGTTCCTAACAATATGTATGTAAGATTCAAGGGTATGGCCCCAATAGATCTCTTTTTTATTATTCAATAAATCTTATGAATCATGAAACTATCTATGCAAAATTTAAAACTATCTTACTCCTAAACTAACAATGTTAATTTGAATATGGTGGATGAGTTTGGAAATTGTTTAATGAAATACATTATATTTCATGGTAGAAATGGATTTTTACTTTTAATTCTCCTTAGAAAGGAATTAACAACCTTTTGTTCATTCTAAAAATCTATCAAAATAACGATTTCACAAAAAAATGTTGATTCCTTTCCAAAAATAGAAAAAGCATAATGTTAAAAAAGGGATACCTAAAGATGTGATCACAAAAACTTATGGAAATTTTTTTACTTATAATGTGACAATTTGTGAGAAGGTAGGCTTTACTAAAGTTAAAATTTTTTGGTAAAATTTTTCTTTAACTTCATTTGATTAACTATTACAAAATGTGATTCCTCTATTTTCTTCTTGTTGTAGAGTATGTCTATCCATTATTTCTCAATCATTATAGTTGTGTCATGAGATATTATTTATTTTCTTCTTGTTTCATCTTCATTGATATTATTGGCTTTTGGGCGATCAAATTATCCATGCTAATCACTCCATTGGGATGTTTTAAATCTATTAAGGTGAAATCCATATTTTCCTATTATTTTTTTGTTTCTAAGGACTCCTCCAAATATGTATACACACACCTACATTTAAATAATCCACATTATTAGAAAAAAATTTCTTCTATGAAATCATCAAACTTTCATAAACGAACACGATCCTAGAATTAATTCTGATTTGAATGTTTGGAAATATAATGTTTCATCCTAATTTAAATAATTATAATACAAACTATCTCTTCCATAATTACTTCCCATGTATTCTTAGATAAATCATAACCATCATATACATATTCAATTGTTAGAATAAGGCTCTTGAATTCTTCTAGCTTGGAGGAAGCTTCATACTTTTGTTCTTCATATGGAGGAACTACCATATTGACCTCTTGTCCATTCTCCTCTAGCTTCACCTAATAATTATATGCAAGCTTGTTTGAAAGAAACTATTGTTGATCTCAAATACTCCAAGTGTAAACCTTCCATAGAGCTTTGTTATTGCATTTGTTTTAACAGGATTAAAAAAATGGATAAACAAAAATTTAGTCTGCTAGAAAATCCAGTAAGTAAAATAAAGATAATTTCCCACAAGAGGACATTTGGAAAAGGACATTAGCCAAAATAGTATAAATAATTAGACAAAAAGCATATATTTTCCATTTCTTCTATAACTATTTTTATGTTTTTTCCATTTTCACTTTCAAATTGAGGCCCATCTTCATCAAAATCACTACTCATGTGAATATTCCTACACCAATATTTATTAGCTTTTCAAAAAGTTTTTATGGGTTCCTTAAAATTTTCCCTAATGCCCACCGAGTAATGTTGCGAGAGGATATGAGATTTCAAAATATATCACCTCGAGGTAGATTCGTGCCAAACCTCTTAAGAAACATTTCTAGTTCGGATAACATTTGAGTTATAGAGGATTACATTTTTTCCCATGTAATAAGACAACTAGAAATGTATTTTTCTTTCAAGATTTCGCAACAAGAGTGAAAAATATTTTGTGTAAATTTTCTAACACTCTCAACCCGATCCAAACAACCTATGTGAAATTGAGTTTAGTAATGGTTGTTGGGAACAACTATAGTACAATATAGGAGAAACTATAGATTCATAAGAAGAAGTATTTCACCAACATTCCATTACCAAAGAGAATTCATTATATCCTTACACAAAATAATATATCGGATCTTCATATAATTGATTTCTCTCAAATGTACAATGGATGATCCTCTCTCCATGTATATTTTAGTTTCTAAAAGGAGATCCTAATAAATAATTTGTTAAAAATTATGTTCAAAATAATATTGTATGAAAAAATCATATGAGTGTAACTAAGTTTATAAAATAATTTGGTTAAACAATTAAACCACATAACTTCCTAATTTTTACCTTAATTTACCGTATGGCTAGAATTGGATCACTTACAAAATGTGTTAGTCAAAATAAAATCCCAAATATCAATACTACTAAAAATGGGCTTACGTTGTCATTGAAAAGAGAGGGAAAATAATGGGTTCTTTTTAATGAATACATTGGGTAAAATTCTTGATCTAAATCTATAACATAGAAAAAAACATACGTAGAAAAATAATAGTTATTTTTGGTCATTATGGGACCTTCGTTGGTCAGATTTATAACCATTTCAGGAGATAAAACACATTTTCTTGGAGAAAAATGAAAAAATAATGCATAGGAATTAATGGTATACCTGACTTAGTCGCAAACTAGTCATAGTTGTGATTTGTTGAACGTCGCACGGTGGTTGTAGGAAAGTCATGGGTGTCACTAGAACCTATTCTATAGTGTTACCAAAGAAGGAATTTCTTGAGTTACACTTGTCCTTTGTGATCTTTCTTTGCCTATCCAAAACCTCTAATACTAAAATATGTGAGCAAAGAAGAAGAAAATCAACTATGGGTTCAAGTGTAGAATGTGTCAAGGGGTTAAAATGATGGGGGTGAGAGGTTTTTTATAGCTATTAAATGAATAAAATATTGTGACACATATGCATACAATGTGCATATTTGGGTGAGATGATAAGGGTCAATGGTGCATTGGGTATGAAAATGGGTAAATGAGATCAACTAAATTAAATGTGAGTGGGAGAGGGTTAGTAAATGAGTGATGAGGTGTATTTTATCAGCTTTTAGTGGGGTTTTATATTTTGTAGTTGATTTTGTGGGATTATTTGATTATTTTGGGATTTTTGTGTTTTATAATATTTTTTGAATTTTTAATAGCACACCTTATGTGTAAGGTACATTTTAGTGTGTACATTTTCCCTCTTTTTGAAATGTATGTTGAAACATGTAGGATGCAATAAAAACTGAATATGAGATGGGGCTCACCTAACCCTATGAAAATATTTTTGTAGTTGTAGGATTAGATGGTTGGCTAGATATCAAACACCCTAAAAATGTGATTAGTAAATTTTTTTAGCTAGAATTTTTAAGGAATCGATAAGTTGATTTCACATGGTAGAGACTATCAAATCAATTTACTAAGATGATTGATGATTGGGTGTCATAAGGTTTGATGAGAAGGGTTTTATGTGGTATTCCCCTCAATTTATAATTTTTGGAGCCACAAGTTGCGCCAAAATAATGTGGGATGGAATGTGGCAATTGATAATGATAAGAAATGAACCTTGGTGAAGGTATGATAAAAAAATCAAGTACCTTGTTTTCCTAGCCTTAGGTAGGTAAAAACGTGATGATATGTATGTACAAGAATGGATGTAAGTAAAAGTGAGTGAAAATAGTGTTTTGAAACCTAATGTGATGAGAAATGATTCAAAGGTAAATGACACGAAAATTGGTGGTTATTAACAATTATGCACAATGGAGTGAATTCCCATGGGAATTTATTCCAAATGAGGTGTAATGTAAGCATGGAACTGACATGGCTATATAGTTAAGTGTAAGAGTTATGTAATGTAGGTGAATGAAAATGGTTTGCAAAAAGAGTTTTGGTGAACACATGCCTTTGAGAAAGAATGAATGAGTCTTGAGACAATAAGTGATCTAAAAAAGAGTTTGAACAAGATATAAACATCATCGAGAAAAAATACTATACCTTTATCTCATTGAGATCTCATGTGTGTGCATGAAAGTTAATTGCTATTGAACCGAAGACCTATAATACAATGACTAAAAACATTATCCAATGTGTAGGTGTTGTTAAAATAGGTGATTGGTGATAGATGAAATGGAAGGAAATTGTAAGTCATACATTTCTTCGCTACCTACCAGACATCTATATCCCCGACAGAGTATACATTTGATTCTAGTTGCAACATTAATCTTCTACTAGTTTGATGTCCATAGTGCCACTAAATATTTGGAATGATCACTAAGAGAGAGTTTTGATATTGTTGGTTGTTTTGGGTAATATTATTTGTAACTTTTATTTTGATTTTTTTATTTGGATTTGTTTTTCACATGATATTAATCTCTCTCATTTTTTCTAAGTGGTTTAGAAACACTATTGGATTGGAGGGAGTGGAATTGATTATGGAGATGAAATTGGAAAGAATCAACAAATAATTTCATAGGGTCTTCAAGACAAGTTGTTAAGTGTTTAAGATTATGTTGGTCTCGAAAGGACAATTTTTCTTAATTCACCAAGGAGATCCTATGAATCCACTATTTCACACTCAAGGATAACACGACAATTAACGGATAAATTTTGTTTTGAGTTACTAGGAGTTTACAAGACACAACAAGAGATCACAATGGCTACCACTAACTCACAATAGGCTTGAAACAACGTTAACCACCAAGGTATAAGGAAAAATATGATGCTAAAAATAAACTGTTCACTTCCCATTTTTTTATCACATACAAGTCCAAACACAAAACACACTTACTCAGTAAGAGGTATCACATGGTGAAGTTTTTTTATTTTGGTTTCTTATTTACTAAATTATCTTTTAAAATTCTTACCTACGTTCTAGAATATTCATGATATGATTCACACAATCCTTCTCAAGAGCTATATTTCCTTTCTTTATACTATTGAGTAATTATCTTATGATAATCTCTAATGTGACAATTAATTGCTTAATTTGAAAATTAAAAGAAGGAGGGGGTATACAATTTCCACAAGGCTAATACATAACCTCTAGGGCTAAAAAATAAAACTCTAGGATTAAATTCTAAGGGAAAACATCCTTACTTGTAACAATCTTCCGTTATGTGACAAAAATAAGTTTAAGTCTAAAGGAGATGAAGATCACATTTTTTTGAAAGGGGTCTCGCTCCCCTTGCTCACTAAGATATTGATTTAGTATGCAAGAGGTAAAATAATGGAAATAAGGATCTTTAACCACAACAAGATAATTTATACACATTGCAATAAAAATCTTGTTCGAGTCTTCCATAGAGGCATCACCACATGGACCCTTTTAATCACCGTAGGAATGATTAAACATTACCAAAGGACGACCTAAAAACACTCTTCCCTTAGAAAACTAACAGAGGTTACAATCCTAAAACCTACCACCACTCAAAGGTTGATAAGGTTCACCAAAACACAATTATTGATGCATAAATCCAATTTCGGAAACAAAAAGGATAATGGGTCTAAAAGTGATTCTAACTCTTAAGGTGGCATCCCAGATTAGTTGGAGGTCTAAGAAAAACAACAAGAGGTTGGACCAAGAGGTTATAAAATATGAAATAAGTTTTTTTCCGAGGGCACTACCCTAGAAGACGTCATTATCCTTAGAACACACTCAACATCCAAACCTAAGGGGAAACAATATATGCCAGGGTAAGGTATAACTAGGCCATCTCTAAAAGATGAGTTTATGGTGATGAAACCAAGCATATCGACTATAAAAACCTTACAAAATTGGACCCTTATTGCTTAAGGTAGGAGGTGAAATTAAGTGTAATTTTTTAGTTAGTGATTACAATTCAGAGATTATAACTTAAAAAGCTAGTTTGTGGTGTTTTCTAACCAATTATCCCATTTAGCATGACCTCGTTAACTTTTAAATTTACTTCACATTAATTTACAACTTAATATCATTTTCATCCCAACATCTCAGAAGGTGAAACTACCAACATAGAATGAGATTATTAAGGTTTTTTTTTTTTTTTGACACAAGACAATAGTTTTCATTATTCCAGCTTAAGCACCCTTTACTTCACCAACTTGTTTACAACATTGTATATAATTCATATGCGTATATTTTTTAAAGACCATTATAAGGATTGTAACAACATCCTATTATGCCTAACATTACATTACTTCCCTACTCTAGAAGGGTTTACCACTCAAAGTTATCATCTCAAATGTGTTTACCATTATTATTATTATAATTATTAGTATTTTTATTTATTTATATCATGAATGTCAAGTTCCCTATCCAAAATGACTCACACCAAAGGTAGCTAAAGGTATTTTGCACTTTGATTCAGATTTAAATAGGTAGAACAATATTAGTCATATCAAAGCTAAACTATCTTTCGAAATTGAAATCATACAATAAGATACTCATAAGAACGAAGAGTGGATTTTAATCCATTCACAATAAATTTGTTCACAAGTTTTAGTTTCCATCAATGGTGAAAACACTATATCACAATCACGAAAATTTTAAGGCGCTAAGTCCTTCTAACTTTTCCGTAGAAAATTCTATTCGTAACCTTTCAATATATTTAAGAATTTGAGCAAAGGAACTTCATTAGCAACACTGATGCAACTTTATAAAAGGAATTGTCTTTTTTTAATCACGAGATTCATCTGCAGGTAATTAATAACCCGAGTCAGTTCATAAGAACTTAGCATGATAAATGCTACACATTGGAATATAATGATACCATTAACAATATCATAAAAATCCTTCTATTTAATGAAATGGTGCTAAGATCAAAACACTAACCATGTCATTAATCATGCTATAAATTATACCATGTCAAAATTAAGAAATAAGCCATAAGAACTTGTTATGAACATTATTTCAAGAGCAACAAAAGTCTAATCATCATTCTAGTAGGGGTCACGACGATAAGTTTGACAACTAGGTATCGAGTGTATTGGGATTTCAATCATGTAATCATATAGATTATATGATTGAAATCTAGTACTCGAACCATGGTCAAAATTTCTTAAAAAGTCATATATCTAACATATTTTTAGGTAGAACTCTAACATCACTTACATATCAACTATTTACCACCTTTGAAATAACTCCACAACATTTCGATAGTTTATTTTTTGAAAATTAACATATGGAGTAAGTTTTTAAAAGGAAATTTCACATAAAATCTAATTTTCTTGTTATGCCATGTGCAAAAATCATCATGTACGATAATAATATCCAAAATACAGTAGCCAAACAAAATTAAAATTTAATGTAATGATACAGTTTTACCAAGTTTGTTGACAATAAAAATCATCTAAGTTAAACAAAGTGCATTAATGATATTAATATTAGACAATGTGGTTCTATATGAATCGACCGCAGCCCAAATAAAGTTCAACTAAAAAAAATGCCAAACTATGTATGACTTCAAAACGACATAGTAGAAAATTAAATAATAAACCTTCTAAAAGAATATTTTTCCTCTCTCGAAACATGGTTTTAATAACAATCTTATTAGTGATCTAACAAGCATAAGGAACATGAAACTTCAACTACTACATTACAAAGGGCATAAAAACTAAGGTTTTACTCCCTATTTTTTTAATCTCAAACCTTTTTTATAGATATCTGCCTATGCTCCTTTTAGGTAACAAGACCATTTTAAAATGCTCATCTTGAATGGATTTAGACTATATGGGTAATTTCTAAATCCTCATGTCGACTAATAAGAGAGTTGAGTCAAGTTTTCTATTCCCGTAATGGATTAACAAAAATAATATCCCTTAAAAACTTAGTTACTTTCTCTCCTCGCTATCACGTGGTAAACACTACTTGAAGACAAGACCTCCAATTCATGTTCTATGACTAAGCAACACATTGAATGAAAAGTAGCTCTTTATTTACTAATTTGATGCCTCCTATACTCGAGTCATAAATATGGGTTGTAAATTTTTATAGATACTAGGGGGCCTTGTGACGTATTTAACCCATTTGCAAACATTTCAATAAAAATAACACACAATCCAAACAAAAAAAAGACAAGATCCACACCCAATTTGTATTTAATAATAATGGTGTAAAAGACAGTAAATACCATTTGTTAAGGATGTTTCTTTCTCACTTCCATGGCAACCAATTTATTCCATACCAATTATTACCATAGATAATGAACATCGAAGTAATACTAGTTGTTATTCCTTTTGTTTATTGAGACAAAAGGGTGAGTTAGAATATCCATGCGAATACCATTTCAGAAAATAACATTAATTTGTTTCATGATATTGTTAAAGTGACATAAAATTTGAATGGGTAGTGTTTAACTTGCTGAAAAGCTCTGAACAACAATTTTTGTCCACCAGGCTCTACAATGCCACACATGGTGAAGAATCTCCCATTCTAGTTTACTGAAGGCCCAAAATCTAGTCATGGCCACGTTTTGGCCTAGGCAGGGAGAGAATTTGGTAGCAGCCATGGAGGATGGCTCTGCACCTGCTAATCACACCAGCTTGGATGGTTCACACTTCCTTAATAAACCCAACGACACATCTCCCCCAGGAAACTCACATGGGTAGACAAGGCACATGTAACATCCACAATGCAAAAACATGTCTAAAATAAAACAATACATACCAAAAATGAATGGCCAACAACCAAGGAACACACACAGTCCACCATTACTAATCAAAGAAGAAATTGAAAAACATGACCCACATAAAGAAAGTGACCAACATCGAAATGGTGTAAGGACCAACATGAAAAAGCCAAGAATGTTTTGCATTAAGGTGAATTAAAGGAATGGTAGGTGATCATCGATTCCACCTACCTCCCTCCAACTAAAGGCCAATAACATGCATTTTGGGGAAACCTCTCCCCCATGCCAAGAACAAATTCCCCTAATGACAAGCAAGTCAAAATAAAGCAATGAAATAGAGTGAACTGGCAGCAAGGAATAATAAATGGTGGGCCACCTTCTAATGTGTCTAAGGAGGTGGTTACATCCACAAGTTTACCCATTAATAGCTACCCTTTTAAGAAAAAAATTTTTTTTTATTGAAAACCTTCAGCAAAAAAAAGGGGGGGGGGGGGGCGAACATTGGTGGTTAGAGTTTTTGAATGCAACCATGGAACAAGGACCATCTTGCATAAACCAATGCGTCACTAATGAGGTATCCTTCTCCATGCGTGAATCAAATCTCACTCAATGGGAACGATCAACAATTAAATATCATAGCTTAAATATAATTAATAAAATATTGCTAAAAACCGATGATAAAAAAGTCTCCGATCGACAAAAATAAAAATAAATAAATAAATAAAAATTATATTTTTATTATTACTATATGTTTACAACTTAAGAATAATTATTAACAATATTAATAATGCCGAAATACCAAGATCGACAATAATAATAATCAATGATCAACAATTTATAACAATGATACTATTTTATATATATCTTTTTAAAAGAACACGCCCTAAAACACAAAATCATCATTCAAGATGCCTACTTATAATCGGGGAACATGATCCGCCTCCAATAGGGTAATCATAAAGCACATTCATGGATTCCCACCACTAGAGACATCAACAACGACACGGGAGATAAGACGGGGAGGAAGGATGTCGATCCTTCTTTGAGACAAGGTCAAGGTCGACTAACGAACAATGGGAGAACACACACCACCCCGCGTTTATCATAGGTCGTCACAAAGAAAGAACTCGGGTAACATCAAATGAGACAATACATTCTCCTCCCCTTAAAAAGCATTGTCCTCGATCCGACATAACACCTGGAGGAAGGAAGGGCGACAAGGAAAATGGAATAGATAAAGACAAAAGTAACCCTATGGTTATAATTTTGATCATTAAAGTAGGGCCACGGGGTAGCCTTAGAACATTTTGGCAGAATGTTTAACTTTCAAAGTTCGTGAAGATTTAAAGTTCCCTCTTATTCATTATTTAATTAGTCTCTTTTGATTTACATTATTCGTTATTCAAGTTCTTTAAAATTTCATTGTTGTAGAGTTTTAGTTTATTCATTCTTGTGGGTGCCTAACATGAACTGCTAATACAACACCCTACCGAGGTCATACAAGACACTATAGATTCACAAACATACAAGTACATAATTCAAGATGGTACCACACCACAAGAGATTAGTCAATTTATGGAAGGGAACATGTACGGACCACATAACATAGTACATGTCACACAACTAAGACTGACAAATAATACTCAAACAAAAGAGTACTACAACAACCTGAAATTCCCACAGTCTTACAGATGAAGTTTTCCACATAACTCTTAAAATAGCTACATGTACATAGGGTCCACAAGGACATCAACGCCATATCACAACATCACATAGCAACCCAACTAACATGAGTAACACATATATCATAACACCATAACCAAAACATCATACAAAACTTGCATACCTCCTGAAGCATCAGTCACACACACACAAATCTCTTATGCCTCCCTCAAGGAGGCTGATTGTCCCCATGGCCCTAGGCACATAGAGTTTGAACACTCCTAACCCAAGTGACATAGTAACATGTGGTTCAACAACTAGCTAGTTACCTATAACTCCTTGGGGTGTACCCCCATACAACGAAGTGGGTCCATAGGTCAAACCATTCCATGGTGCATCCCATGACCCTATTCCACACATCATGACAATAGAACCAACATAGCAATAAATTTACAAATAAAATACACATATAATGATGTCACATTACAATAATTGTGTGGCCTTATCTCGGCCACTGTGGGGGTACTCAACGAGTTCTGTCACTCAAAACATTGATCCTCGGATCACAAAATCAAATGGCAATAGTACAATAGTCATCATCTCTATCAGAATCATCCCGCCACCACTTCGACAAGGCTAAACAAATTCATAGCTATACTTCGGTTGCATCCATAGAACAACCACACATGGAGAGAGGGAAAGAGAAGCACAGGTTTTCATCTACTGAGCCTAAGGTCAGTTCGAGTTATAGCCCATGGTACACATTTCCTCATTCCAAACATACAATTTTACCGATTTCCCTCAGGGTCGGTTAGCATAAGGTTCACAACATAACATGCAACTACATCACTAACATTATGGTGTTTCACACACATTAATCATATCACCTTAGCAAGGTACATATATAGGGTATATCACATACATTACAGTCATGGTTGTAACATACCACATCACCACATGCTGTACCCAAAGTGCAATCACCATATGATAGGGATCATATACTCACCATATGTCCCAAATTTATGACATTATTCATTACATATCACAAGAATTACAATTATGATGAGCACCATTACAACATCCTAGTTAACTGCCATATAACATGGAAATACACATGTTTCTACACATATGATAATGAAATCGTTAAGAAATTCAGTTTTCCATAACCAACCTAGTTACACGACATTCCAACATACCCACACCTCATAAATACAAACAAGATCCAATCAATCCGGGATCAAAAATCACATTTCTTCCACACACACCAATAGAATGTTTCACAATCAAATTCACATAGAATTTCTCTGAAGGAGAGAAAAAAATTCTCTCATCTTTAACACATCACCATGCAGAAAAATATGCACTAAGTGACATACACATCATGTGCACCAATAATATCACAATTATGACATAGTTCACATCACTCTTAAAACACATTACTATTCCAATATCTATCACCATCATGTAGTGCCATCACAAATCCAAGATGGCCGAGAGGTTCGAGAGCATGAACCTCTCTGCTTTGATACCAAGTGTGAAGCCCACTATTTCACACTCAAGGATAACATGACAATTAACGGATAACTTTTTTTTTTTTACTTACTAGGCATTTACACGACACAACAAGAGATAAAAATGGCTACCACCAACTCATGATAGGCTTGACATAACATTGACCACCAAGGTATGAGGAAAAATATGATGCTAAAAAGAAAGCTGTTCACTTCCCATTTTGATGGAATATCACATATAAGTCCAAACACAAAACACAGCTTATGATAAGCGGTATCCCATGTTGAAGTTTTTTTTTTTTGTTTCTTATTTACTAAATTATCTTATAAAATTCTTACCTACATTCTAGAAGATTCATGATATGATTCACACAATCCTTCTCAAGAGCTAGATCTCCTTTCTTTATAGTATTGAGTAATTATCTTACGATCATCTCTAATGTGACAATTACTTTCTTAATTTGATAATTAAAAGAAGGGGGTATACAGTTTCCACAAGGCTAATACATAACCTCCGGTGGCTACAAAATAAAACTATAGGATTAAATTCTAAGGGCAAACATCCTTACTTGTAACAATCTTACGTTATGCAACAAAAATAAGTTTAAGTCTAAAGGAGGTGAAGTTCACATATTTTTTGAAAGGGTCTCGCTCCCTTACTCACTAAGATATTGATTTAGTATGCAAGAGGTAAAATAACGGACATAAGGCTCTTTAACCACAACAATAGAATTTATACACATTGTAATAAAAATCTTGTTCACTCTTCCATAGAGGCAAAGACAACATGGATCCTTTTAATCACCGCAGAAGGATCAAACATTACCAAAGGACGACCTAAAAACACTTTTCCCTTAGCACACTAAAAGAGGTTACAATCCTACAACCTACCACCACTCAAAGGTTGATAAGGTTCACCAAAACAAAATTATTGATGCATAAATACAATTTGGGAAACAAAAAGGATAACGGGTTTAAAAGCGATTCTAACTCTTAAGGTGGCATCCCAGATTAGTTGGCGGTCTAAGAAAAACAATAGGAGGTCAGACCAAGAGGTTATAAAATATGAAATAAGTTTGTTTTCGAGGGCACTACCCTAGAAGACATCATTATCCTTAGAGCACACTCAACATCCAAACCTAAGGGGAAACAATATATGCCAGGGTAAGGTATAACTAGGCCATCTCTAAAAGATGAGTTTACGATGATGAAACCAAGCATATTGAATATAATAACCTTAAAAAATTGGACCCTTATTGCTTAAGTCAGGAGATGAAATTAAGCATAATTTTTTTGTTAGTGATTACAATTCAGAGATTATAACTTAAAAAGCTAGTTTGTGGTGGTTTCTTGACCAATTTCCCATTTAGCATGACCTTGATAAATTTTAAATTTACTTCACATTAATTTACAACTTAATATCATTTACATCCCAACATCTTGGAAGGTGAAACTACCAACATAGATTGATATTATTAAGGTTTTTTTTTTACACAAGACAATAGTTTTCTTTATTCCACTTAAGCACCCTTTACTTCACCAACTTGTTTACAACATTGTATATAATTCATATGCATACTTTTTTAAAGACCATTATAAGGATTATAACAACATCCTATTATGCCTAACATTACATTAGTACTACCCTACTCTAGAAGGGTTTACCACTCACGATTATCATCTCAAGTGTGTTTACCAAAAGTATTATTATTATTAGTATTTTTATTTTTTTATCATGAATGCCAAGTTCTCTATCTAAAATTACTCACACCAAAGGTAGCTAAAAGTCTTATGCACTTTGATTCAGGTTTAAATAGGTAGAACAATATTGGTCATATCAAAGCTAAACTATCTTTCAAAATTGAAATCATACAATAAGATACTCATAACAATGAAGAGTTCATTTTACTCCATTCACAATAATTTTTCACAAGTTTTAGTTTCCATTAATGGTGAAAACACTACATCATAATCACGTAAATTTTAAGGCATTAAGTCCTAACTTTTCAAGCAAATTCTATTCCATAACCTTCAATATATTTAAGAATTTGAGAAAAGGAACTTCATTAGCAACATCGATGAAACTTTTGTACAAGGCATTCTTTTTTACTCATGAGAGTCATCTGCACAATTATTAACCTGAGTCAGTTCACAAGAACTGAGCATGATAAATACTACACATTGGAATAGAATGCTACCATTAACAATATCATAAAAGGAACCTTCTATTTAATGAAATGGTGCTAAGCTCAAAACACTAACAACATCATTAAACATGCTATAAATTATACCATGTCAAAATTAAGAAAGAAGCCATAAGAACCCATTATGAACATTATTTCAAGAACAACAAAAGTCTAACCATCATTCTAGTAGGGGTCAATGACCCGATAAGTTTTACAACTGGATATCGAGTGTATTGGGATTTCTATCATGTAATCATAAATATTATACATTTTAAATCTAATACTCGAACCATCGGTCAAAATTTCCTTAAAAAGTCATATATATAATATATTTTTAGTTAGAATTCTAACATCATTTACTTAGCCACTATTTACCACCTTGGAAATAACTCCACAACATTCTCGATACTTTATTGCTTGCAAATTAACATATGGAGTAAGTTCTTACAAGGACATTCCACATAACATCTAATTTTCTTGCTATGATATGTACAAAAATCATCGTGTACGATAAGAATAACCAAAATTTAGATAGCCAAAAAAAATTAAATTTAATTTAATGCTACAGTCTTACCAAGTTTGTTACAATAAAGCTCCACTAAGTTAAACACAACTCATAAATGATACTAATATTAGACAATGTGGTTCCATATGAATCGACTACAACCCAACTAAAGTTCAACTAAAAAAGCCAAACTATCTACGATTTCAGAATGACATAGTAGAAAATAAAATAATAAACCTTCTAAAAGAAAATTTTTCCTCTCGAAACACGATTTTAATAAAAATCTCATTAGTGATCTAATAAGCACAAGGGACATGAAACTTCAACTACTACATTACAAAGGGCATAAAAAAACTAAGGTTTTACTCCCTATTTTTGTAATCTCAATCCTTTTTTATAGATATCTGCCTATGCCCCTTTCAGGTAACAAGACCATTTTAAAATGCTCATCCTGAATGGATTTAGACTATATGGGTAATTTCTAAATCCTCATGTCGACTAATAAGAGAGTCGAATGAAATTTTCTATTCCCGTAATGGGTTAACAAAAATAATATCCCTTAAAAACTTAGTTACTTGCTCTGCTCGCTATCACGTGGTAAACACTACTTGAAGACAAGACCTCCACTTCATGTTCTATGACTAAGCAACACATCGACTGAAAAGTAGCTCTTTATTTACTATTTTGATTCCTCCTATACTAATTCATAAATCTGGGCTGTAAATGTTTACAGATACTAGGGGGCCTTGAGACGTATTTAACCCATTTGCAAACATTTCAATAAAAAGAACACATAGTCCAAGAAAAATAAGCCAATATTCACACCTAGTTCGTATTTAATAACAATGGCGTAAAAGATAGAAATACCATTTGTTAAGCATGTTTCTTTCTCACTTCCATGGCAACCAATTTATTCCATACCAATTATTACCATAGATAACGAACATCAAAGCAAGACTAGTTGTTATTCCTTTTTTATTGAGACAATAGGGTGAGTTAGAATTTCCATGCAAATACCATTTTAGAAAATAACATTAATTTGTTTCATGATATTGTTAAAGATGGTAGAAAATTTGAATGGGTAGTGTTTAACATGCTTGAAAAAGCTCCTGAACAACAATTTTGTCCACCAGGCTCTAGCAACAGCCACACATGGTGAAGAATCTCCCCATTTTAGTTTACAAAAGGTCCAAAATCCAGTCACGACCACATTTTGGCCCATGCAGGAGAGAATTTGGCAGCAACCATGGAGGATGGATCTGCACTAGCTTAGGATGGTTCACACTTCCTTAATAAACCTAACAACACATCTCCCCCAAGGCAGCTCACACATCCAGACAAGGGACATCTAACATCCACAATGCATACCAAAAATGAATGGCTAGCAACTAAGGAACACACGCAGGTCCACCATTACTAGTCAGAGTAGAAATTAAAAAAATGACCCACATAAAGCAAGTGACCAACATCAAAATTGTATAAGGAACAACATGGCAAAGCCAAGCACGTTTGGCATTAAGGAAAATTAATGAAATGGCAGGTGGCCATCAATTCCACCTACCTCCCTCCAACTAAAGGCCAACAACATGCAGTTTGGAGAAACTTCTCCCCCACACCAAGCACGACTCCCCTAATGACAAGCAAGTCAAAATAAAGCAATGAAATAGAGAGAGCAGCCAACAAGGGATAATAAATGGTGGGGTGCCTTCCAACGTGTCTAAGGAGGTGGTTACATCCACAAGTTTACCCATTAATAGCTACCCTTTTAAAAAAAATTATGGAAAACCTAGAGCAAAAAGGAAGGGGGTGAAACGTTGGTGGTTAGAGTTTTCGAATGCAACCACAGAACAAGGACTAACTCACATAAACCAATGCGCCACTAACGAGGTATCCTTTCTCCTATGCGTGAATCAAATCTCACTCGATGGGAAAGATCAACAATTAAATATCATATCTTAAATATAATTAATAAAATATTGCTAACAACCAACGATAAAAAAGTCTCCGATCGACAAAAATAAATAAATAAAATTATATTATTATTATTATTATCATGTTTACAACTTAAGAATAATTATTAACAATATTAATAATGTTGATAGTCAAGATCGACAATAATAATAATAAATGATCAACAATTTATAACAATATATATATATATATATATATATATATTTCTTTTAAAAGAACAAGTGCTAAAACACCAAATCATCATTCAAGCCACCTACTTGTAATCGAGAACATAATTTGCCTCCAACAGGTAATTGTAAAGCACGTTGCTATGGAGTCCCACCACTAGATACATCAACAATGACATGGGAAGACAAGACGGGGAGGAAGGACGTTGATCCTTCTCTGAGACAAGGTCGAGGTCAACTAACGAGTAACAGGAGAACACACACCACCTACCCCGCTTATCAACAGGGTCGTCGAAGCAATAATTGGGATAACATCGAAAGGGGCATTACAGATCCCAAGTTCAAGTAAATGTAGTGGAGATTTTGGATCATAAAACATGACAACAAGATATTCAAGAGTTTACTAAAAGTTGTGAAAACAAACAAAGATGTAAAATCGAATGAAATGTATCTCAAGTATGTATTAGTGAACTGATAATTGGAATGACATATGAATAGATAAAATTTGGAAGAAAATCTATGACTACGAATTTTTTATTGCAATATTTGAGATATATAATTTTTTTTTGGCTTTTGAAAAATGTATAACTATTTTTAAATATTGTGTGTTTCTATAAGTTATGATAGTGATGGATGTGTGAAGAACTGTACATTCTTTTGAATCCGGGATGGATTAAGAGAAGTGGAATGTAAGGAGCCTGTAAAATGCTATATAAAAGATAAATGGGAGTCTCCATAGTCTATGTAGGGACTAGATGAGTGAGAGACATGATGCATGTAATAAGATGATAGACGAGGTACATAATGAGATTAGATTGGAGGGTGTTGATGATGAGTGAAGAAATGATTAAAATTATACTCCATAGGATGGTGATGAGTGGAGGAAATGAGTGCAATGATGAATACAATAATAAATATGTTAAGTGTGGTGAATTTTTGATAATGTCAGGTGGATGAGGACATGAAGAAAGATCAACTATAGAACATAAAGTGATATGAAGTGTGGTGCTAGTGATATTGTTAGGTGGATGAGGAGTGGAGAACATATTAATGATTGAAAGAAGTGTGAGAGACAAAGATGTGGTCTGCATTGATGAGGTTATGTATTGAAAGGATGAAAATGTGGAATATGAATATGCATGTAAAATTGGATGTCAAATAAATGAGAATTTGGAAGAAAGTAAAAATACGTGTAAAAGAGTAATCATAGGATGCAGAGAGGAGGCTTGTGAGGAAATTGTGTAAGAACAAATCATTGTGTTGTTATGATAGATGATGTGATTGAATAAGGAGGATATGGTAATAAGAAGGGTTCTTGAACAAGTGGTGATGGGAAACAAGGTGCATGTGGAATAATTATGTAAAATATGTGAATTAATGAGATCAATTATAGGTGACTTATGAGGAAGAGAAAGAAGAAAAATGTGGATAAAAATTATAGGGAATAGATGAGAGGGAATGTGAATAAGAATAATAAATGGTATAATATGTAATGGTGATTCAGATAGAAAGAAGGGTTCTGAATCAATGGTGATGAAGGGAATAAGATGTGCATGGAAGAGGGATCCAAAATAGGTGAAGCAATGAGTGGATTGAGATGTGATGAAGAGAGAAATGTAGGTCTGGTAATGGGTTATATGATAAATGGGTATATATGACCAAACAAAGTGATTAATTAGAGGATGTGGTAGTTAAGATAGAATCACAAGATTATATATATGGTGATAATCTAGATAGATGTGATACTAATGTGGAAGAGGCTGAAAAGGATGAGGATGAGACCACATCTAAAGTGGGAGAACATGATGTTGGAGATTGAGAAGGGTGGTATGATGTAGATAATGATAAAATATGGGAGTAAGATTGTGTGAAGTCCAAGTTGGAAACATTTGATGATGTGGATCATGAAGTGGATGAAATAGATGAGGAGACACTAGGTGCACATGGTGTTTTGAAGATAGTGCAAAGTGATTATTAAGAAAATGGATACATAAAAATGGATAAGAAGTTGGAATAGTAGTAATATAGGAAGTGATTGGATTTGTGTTATTAAGTGAATTCGAGAGGATATGGAGGCTCAACAACAATGTCTCCCTTGTCAAGAAGATCCTAATTGATGTTGTGAATGATAGGAAAATGTTTCATGGGAGGCATGACACGATGGTGGGGGTGGTATAGGAGGTATAATGATAAGATTGGCATCAAACAGTTCATGGTGAATAGAAGAAAGTGACTTGATCAAAGAGGTGAAGTTGCATTTGTGTTTACAAAGAAATGTGCTTTAGCATTGTTGTACACTCAAAATTCCCCCTGCTCTGAAGAAGGTGAACTTTCGAAATTTCGAGTTTAAGTGTCTTTTCTGTCAAGCTGGTAGTAGGAGAAAAGTCATGAAATTGAAAAAATCTATGTTTTGGGTCATTTTGTATGTATTTCGGGCCTGTCGGACATTTTTGTCCCGCCTGTCCCAAGTTCAAAAGTGCGCTCTGTTCCCCGATCGGCCGAAATCCCCGAAGTTGTTCCATTTTCGGGCCTGTCGGACATTTTTGTCCCACCTGTCCCAAGTTCAAAAGTGCGCTCTGTTCCCCGATCGTCAAATCCCCAAAGTCTGCCATTTCTTTTTCCCAACTCGTCCCATGTTCAAAATGATGCGAAGTTGCTCCATTTTCCGAATTGTCCGAACTTCGAACTTTTGTCCCAAATGTCCCAAGTTCAAATTGTGTGAGCTTGTTCCATTTTCGATCGGCCGAAGCACCCAACCGCGATTTCGCTCTTTTATGTCCCAAATGTCCCAAGTTCAAACGGGCCTTTTGTTCCATTTTCGGCCGAAACACCCGAACCGCGTACTTCGCGCGTTTTCATCCCAAATGTCCCAAAATGCATTTGTGCGTCTTCTCCTTGCTTCACCCGAATCGGCCGAGCCAGCGTGTTTCGCGCATTCGCGTCTCACATGTCCCAAACGAACCAAATGCCATCCATACTTAGTTTTTCCCGCTCTACCCGAATATGTTGTTTTTCAAACTAAATATGAATTTAAGTTGCGGCTCTGATACTATCAATCTGAAGACCAAATTCCAAGGACAACGGGCAGAAGGATGAAGTTTTCAAGACACTGGTCATCTCTGTTTTCAAAGACATACGCTGTCATCTTTAGAATGAGACTTCTGAGACATAGCTGAGGCGTCAAAAGAATTTCAGGCAGCGGATTCTGAAGTCAGTGGGTCCCTCCAAGTGACTGGCCACCTGTCTTCTTCTCCTCATTCTTTTCTCTTCTTCCATTTCTTTTGCCGTTTTCTTTGTAACGGGTTGAGGTACTGCGATAGGCGGTCTTTAACTGTTCTTGGTTAAAGAAACGGTTACGAAGAGTAACTGATTTGTAAGTTATATAATGGCCTTCTTCACGCCATTCAAAAAGGAGGAAGAACTTGGCATATTTTCGAAAAGTGTAAATAGATTATAAAGAAATCAATACAGAAGGACTTTTCCATTCTTTGTCTATCTGATCTCTGTTATTCCTAAGCTTTCATTTATTTTCTTTGTGAAGATCATTTGTCTCAAGTTCGTTAGTCTTACCGATTGCATACTCTTCAACTTTGCAAGCACGGTGATCTTGTATAACCAAGAAGGAACTTTGTGTCCTTGATTAATGAATCTGTGTTATGTTAAGAAACTTTGTGTTCTAGCAGATGTTATTTACAGAACTTTGTGTCTTTGAATTCCATCTTATTTATCCAATACAAATGATCTTGTTTCAATTCACTGTGACTTTCGCATACATAAAGAATTACTCTGATATCTATAATTCTGCATGTTGCCTTTCTGCTCTTTCCCGTACTCTTTTTCCTCAGTCCTTTTGTAATTGATGATCTTCATAGAAAACACTTTCGTGATATCCAAGTTTAACCAACAAATCATGCCTTGTACATTTGTAAATAAGTTCGTTTCTGAATAAGGGAACCTCTCCCATTAAAGAGGAGGGACTTCTTGTCCCCTGACTGTTGCTCTTCTTAAAAGTCCTATCTGACGACCAACAGTTTTTGGTGACTCCGCTGGGGAAAATCACATTCCAGTTCTGTAATTTTTCGATCATCTTTTGATCTGGCGACTCCGCGTTTTACTCGAGGGAGAAGGGCCCTTGGTATTGAAGATTCTCAGTTCCAGATTTTGGAGCAGCAGGGTTTTCCTTTCCCTTCAACAAGAAATAGAAGGACTCATTCGACAAGCACTCCACCTGTTCAAGATAGAAGTCCTACGGGTGGTATTCCTTCAGAGCCAGCTAGCCCTAATCTGTGAGCTTTGATTCTTGCTGGTGTTGCAGTTCCTCTCCAAGCCGTTTTTCCAAGAATGGCGGCGCCATTACCATGGGGTCATCGTGTCGGGCCCCTTGCTCTTCCTCAGCCTTTGCATGAGTTACCCAGAGGTAACCGGAAGAACTTCCCCAAATTCAAAGGCGATGGCAAAGTGCATCCTGATGAACACATCGCAGCCTTCATTGTTGCATGTGGAGTCCTGGGAGTTGAGCATGAAGACGTCTCCGTGAGACTGTTCGTTGAGACGTTACAAGATAATGCTGCTGATTGGTTCTACCACCTTCCGGCTGGCGCTATCACCGACTGGGGCACAATGAGAACTCAGTTTGAAAACCGTTTCAAACCAGCAGAAGATGTGCATGCCTTGCTTGCCCAAATTTCTCAGATAAAGAAAGATTCATCAGAACCCATGAGAGAATTTGTGGCCCGGTTCAACAAATTGATCAATAAAATTCCGCAGCCTACCCGACCTGTTGATCAAATTCAAAAATGTTTCTTCCTAAATGCTCAATCGCCCAAAGTTAGTTATGCACTAAGAAGGGCTAATCTCGCAACATTGGTCGAGGATCAAACTCTCGCTGTTAGTATCGAGGATGACTTGATCATGTCAGGGAAGTTGAGAAGAGACCCTCCCAAATCTAAGTCTGCTGCTTCTTCCTCTTCCACCCCTGGACCTAATACTGATCCGTTAGTCCAGAAGCTTGTGAATGATCTCATTGCTATAAAGAAACAATTAGCTCAGCATGCTCCTTATGCAGATGTTCCAAGGAGAAATTTCCAGCCCAGGAATCGTTTGCCTGCTTCTCAAACAAGACTAGCACTTGAAGGACCTCCTGTTAAGGTTCCTGTGAATGCAACCTGCGAGGTGGAAGAACCAGATGATGATGAAGATAATGAAGCTTGCGAAGAGTTTGCGAGAGAAGTTGATGATGAAGCAGATGAACTTGAGGGATCTCGAGTCAATTTCTTCACCACTGAGGGCATTGATGATGGAGATGACTATGATGAAGTAGTAGCGGACATGAATAGTAATCATTCGCTGTCATGACTCGAGAGCAGACAAGTCGAGAGGGAGAAAGTGACACAGCCTATCAAGAAATCTAAGGAGCAGTCGACAACTATTCCCGTGATTGCAAAAAGAGGATCTCCTATCCCTACTTCATCTACGCCAAAGGTAAGTCCTATCAATCCTGCTACTAAAGTTGCTTCTTCTTTCTCTCCTAAAGTTGATAAGCCTAGAGGACTGAATGATGATGGCCCGTCCACTTCTGGATCCTTTGACATTGTTGATCACCTGAAAAAGACCAAGGTCCAAATCTCAGAAGCTGAGTATTATCAAACCCATCCCAAAGCTTTTGCCAAAATGATCCACTTTGTCAATTCCCACTCTAAGACCACCTCTAAAGGCCTTTTTCCCACTCCTCCTTCTGCACCACAGCCTAGTCTGGTAGCCACTGTCACTTCGCCTATTGACAAAATCAAGCCTTTTTATGTAACACTTCTTATAGCTGGTCATAGGCTGAGTAATTGTGTCATAGATTCCGGAGCTTCAGATAATGTGATGCCTGCTAAAGTGGCTCATGCTTTAGGCCTAACTCTCACACGCACTTATGGATCCTGTTACTCTATGGAGAGTAAGGAAGTGCCCCTGGTCGGGAGAATTAAAGATGCACAAGTAGCTTTTGCTGCTTTACCCGAGAAGAAAGTGTTGGCTACCATCTTAGTGGCAGATATTCCCCCTTCATACGGGATGTTGCTAAGTAGGAACTTCTGCAAAGACGTGGGTGGGGAAATCCAAATGGACTGGTCACATGCACTCATACCTGTCAATGGACACATGAAGAAGTTGCTGCCTGAGAAGCAGTCTGAGTATATTGTGCAGAAAACGGATGACCCTAGAGCACAAATACTTTATGAGGATATGGGGCATGGAAACTACATGATTATGTCCCCTGATGAAATCCGACCCCCCAAAGTGTCTCCTAAAGGTCCTAATGGGGTTTGGATTTTAGAGTTTGATGGAAGTTGTTCCTCAGCTGGTTCTGGAGCTGGTGTCCTGCTGGTGTCACCTGAAGGAGGCCTACACCCCTTTTCATTTAAGTTGCAGTTCGAGAATACTAATAACACAGCAGAGTATGAGGCTCTCATTCTCGGATTGCAAGTGGCCAAAGAACAAGGTGTAAAGAATCTTCTGGCTCGTGGTGATGCAGAGTTGATAGTAAAGCAGGTCAGAAACCTTTTTCAAGTGAAAAATGGAAGGCTGAAACATTACCGGAATCAGGTTTGGGATTCCATTGAATTCCTTGATGCTTTCTCTATCGAAGCAGTACCTAGGGAAAAGAACAAAGCAGGATTGATTCACTAGCTAGTGCCTCTGTGGTCACCGCCGATCCTCATCCTGATTTCTCTCAGGACAAGTTCACCATTGAGATGGTCCATCGGCCCAGTGTACCTGATAACACCAATAACTGGCAGGTTTTCAATGATGATCAACATTTGCTTTCCTTCCTGGAACTCAAGGGTAATTTCGAACAACTGTATTTTGAGGGAAGTGACAACCTGCCTCGTGAAAGTGTGCCATTTGACAAGGCAGTCACCCAAGGGGAAGAAACAGATCAGGAAGGGTGCATTAGACTCAAGGGGAATAAGATTCCTAAAGGATTGGTAAGCTTAGAGGAACTGTTTGACAAACATGACAGGTATGTGAAGTCTAGGGCTTCTACCGGACCTCAACAATCAGCTGAGTGTGACAAAATCAATATTGGGAGTCCTAATGACCCTAAGCTGGTGAACATTGGAAAATGTTGCACAGCAGATGAGAGGAGAAAGCAATTGATCTTCTAAAAGGAGGTATAAGGATGTTCTTGCTTATTCTTATGAGGATCTAAAAGCCTTCAGGCCAAAAGATATGCAGCATTCTATTCCTCTTAAGCCCGGAATTAAGCCTTTCAAGCAGAAACAGAGGCAATACAATCCCAAAATAGCTGACACAATCTTTCAGGAAATTCAGAAGTTGTTGAAGGCTAAAATCATCTTTCCCATTCACCATTCAACATGGATTGCAAATATTGTGCCTGTTAGGAAGAAGAATGGTGAGATCCGCATCTGTGTTGATTTCAGGAACCTGAATCAGGCGTCTTTGAAAGATAATTATCCTTTGCCTATGATGGATCAGGTCTTGCAAGCGATTAGCATGTGGTCTGAAATGTTATCCATGCTCGATGGATTCTCGGGATACAATCAGGTAGAGGTTGATACTGCAGATCAACACAAGACAGCTTTCACTACTCCTTGGGGCACCTTTGCTTACAAGAGGATGCCTTTTGGGCTCATTAACGCTGGTGCCACTTTTCAGAGAGCCATGGATCTGGCTTTTGGAAGCTTGAAAGGGAAGTGTATTGTCATATATCTTGATGACTGACGTTGTTTTCCAAGACAAGAGCGGATCATTTTGATCACCTAGAGACAGTTTCACTGCTTTGAGATGCAGGAGCATGGGATCTCTCGAACCCTAAAAATCATCTTTTGTGTCACAGAGGGAAAGTTATTAGGGCACATCGTTTCCAAGGATGGTATTAAGATTGATCCTGAACGAGTTCAAGCCATCCAACAAATTCCTCTCCCAACCAGCAAAAAGGGCGTGCACTCCTTCTTTGGTAAGATAAATTTCTTGAGGAGATTCATCCCTGATTTTGCAGAGTTAACTTTGAATATTTCTCAGATGATGAAAGGGAAGAAAACATTTGGTTGGTCTTCTGAAGGAAAGGAATCCTTTGAAGGTATCAAGAGAGCTATTGCTAGAACTCCTGTTTTAGCCTGTCCTGATTTCAGCAAAGATTTCATCATCTATTGCTATGCTACAGATAATACCTTGGCTGCTGTCTTAACTCAAGAAGACTCTAATGAGCATGAGCTACCAATCGCGTTCATGAGCTATATTCTGAAAGATCACGAGTTGAAATACACCATGATGGAGAAACATGCTTTTGCAGTGGTTAAAGCTGTCAAGCAGTTTCACTTTTACATCCTCAACTCTCATTCCATGGTATTGGTCCCGGATACAACTGTTAAGTCAATCCTCACACAACAAGAATTTGGATCCAAGAGAGGGAACTGGGTTGCTAAGGTCCAAGAGTATGACATTGACATCAAGCCAACCAAGCTGGTTCGTGGAAAAGGTCTTTGTGAGCTCATTGCAGAAGGAGCCAAACATGAGTTACTGGAGGAGAAAGTTGACCTTCCTATTGTTCTGTTCCTTAGTTCAGTTGACGAATGGTATGCTGACATCACCCATTTTCTCACCTATGGGGAATGCCCCTCTCATTTAACTGCCAAAGAAAAGAGGACTGTTAAATTGAGGTCAGTGCAATATGTATTATGGGAAAATGCTTTGTTCAAGCGTGGCTTAGATGGGAGATTTTTGAAGTGTGTGGACAAGGAACAACAGAGAAAGTTGCTCTCAGCTTTTCACGATCAGGCATGTGGAGGGCACTATTCATCAACGGTTACAGCTCATAAGATACTCCGTGGAGGATACTACTGGCCTTCCTTGTTCAGAGATGCATCCAAGTGGGTGGATAAATGTGAGGCTTGTCAGACTTTTGTGGGAAGACCTAAATTGGCCTCTTTGCCTCTCAAGCCAGTTGTGATTGAGGAACCATTTCAACAGTGGGGTTTGGACTTCATTGGTACACTTAATCCTGCTTCTAGTGCTGGTCACACTCATGTACTAACTGCCACGGACTACTTCACCAAATGGGTGGAAGCTATTCCAGTCAAGAGCACTACTTCTGAAGTGGTATGCAGCTTCATCAAAGAGAACATCTTGGTAAGGTATGGTGTACCTAACAAGATTGTAACAGATAATGCCTCAAATTTCTCTTCAGCTGAGATAATGGACTTCTGCTATGGGTATGGCATTTCTTTGGCTCACTCTTCAGATTACTACCCTCAGGGAAATGGGCAAGCTGAATCCACTAACAAAAATTTGGTGACTATTATAAGGAAGTTAGTAAATGAGTCTCAACGAAACTGGCACAAGAAGCTCTATGATGCTCTTTGGGCAGACAGGATTACACCAAAGAGAGCTATTGGAATGTCTCCTTTTCAAGTGGTGTATGGAGTAGAAGCTCAATTGCCAGTGACAGTGGAACTGCCAGCCTTGCACCTAATGAAGGCCATTGAGGATACTAGTTTCAGAGATGCTTTGGACAAGAGAATTATGTACCTGCACAAACTGAATGAGGACAGATTGGAGGTTGCTGATCGGATATCTGTTCACCAGCAGAAGGTAAAGGTCCTGTTTGACAAGAAAGCCAGGTTCAGAGATTTCCAAGTTGGAGACACCGTGTTGTTATGGGACAAAAGACATGAACCTCGTGGCAGCCATGGAAAGTTTGATTCCCTGTGGCTCGGACCCTTCAAGATCAGGCACTTTGCTGGTGAGAATTCTTTCTATCTTGATTACATGGATGGTTCTTCTCTACCACTTCCTTACAGTGGGCAGTATCTCAAGTTGTTCAAGTCCTAGGTGATTAGGAAGTCCCTTGTATATTCTGTACAGCGTTTTTGCTTGTCTTCCTTTTTGTTTTGGTGTGTTGTCCTCTGTATTGATCTGCTTTTTGACTCCGTTGCCCAATGGATAAGGTACTGGTCTGCTTCCCCTGAGTTTGTCTAAGTTCTTGCCTTGCCTCATTCCTTGAATTCATGTCAAGTCATCCCCAAAAGGAGCCAGCTGTTGTACACTCAAAATTCCCCCTGCTCTGAAGAAGGTGAACTTTCGAAATTTTGAGTTTAAGTGTCTTTTCTGTCAAGCTGGTAGTAGGAGAAAAGTCATGAAATTGAAAAAATCTATGTTTTGGGTCATTTTGTATGTATTTCGGGCCTGTCGGACATTTTTGTCCCGCCTGTCCCAAGTTCAAAAGTGCGCTCTGTTCCCCGATCGGCCGAAATCCCCGAAGTTGTTCCATTTTCGGGCTGTCGGAAACTTTTGTCCCCAACTGTCCCAAGTTCAAAAGTGCTCTGTTCCCCGATCGGCGAAATCCCAAAGTTGTTCCATTTTATGCCTCCAAGTGTCCCAAACTTTTGAGCTATTCCATTTTCCAAAACCGCCTTCGCGATTTTGAACTTTTGTCCCAAATGTCCCAAGTCGCGGCGAAGCTGTTCCATTTTCTACCGAAACACCCGAACACGATTTACTCTTTTATGTCCCAAATGTCCCAAGTTCAAACGGGCCTTTTGTTCCATTTTCGGCCGAAACACCCGAACCGCGTACTTCACGCGTTTTCATCCCAAATGTCCCAAAATGCATTTGTGCGTCTTCTCCTTGTTTCGCCCGAATCGGCCGAGCCGCGTGTTTCGTGCATTCGCGTCTCACATGTCCCAAACGAACCAAATGCCATCCATACTTAGTTTTTCCCGCTCTACCCGAATATGTTGTTTTTCAAACTAAATATGAATTTAAGTTGCGGCTCTGATACTATCAATCTGAAGACCAAATTCCAAGGACAGCGGGTAGAAGGATGAAGTTTTCAAGACACTGGTCATCTCTGTTTTCAAAGACATACGCTGTCATCTTTAGAATGAGACTTCTGAGACATAGCTGAGGCGTCAAAAGAATTTCAGGCAGTGGATTCTGAAGTCAGTGGGTCCCTCCAAGTGACTGGCCACCTGTCTTCTTCTCCTCATTCTTTTCTCTTCTTCCATTTCTTTTGCCGTTTTCTTTGTAACGGGTTGAGGTACTGCGATAGGCGGTCTTTAACTGTTCTTGGTTAAAGAAACGGTTACGAAGAGTAACTGATTTGTAAGTTATATAATGGCCTTCTTCACGCCATTCAAAAAAAAAAGGAGGAAGAACTTGGCTTATTTTCTGAAAAGTGTAAATAGATTATAAAGAAATCAATACAGAAGGACTTTCCATTCTTTGTCTATCTGATCTCTGTTATTCCTAAGCTTTCATTTATTTTCTTTGTGAAGATCATTTGTCTCAAGTTCGTTAGTCTTACCGATTGCATACTCTTCAACTTTGTAAGCACGGTGATCTTGTATAACCAAGAAGGAACTTTGTGTCCTTGATTAATGAATCTGTGTTATGTTAAGAAACTTTGTGTTCTAAGCAGATGTTATTTACAGAACTTTGTGTCTTTGAATTCCATCTTATTTATCCAATACAAATGATCTTGTTTCAATTCACTGTGACTTTCGCATACATAAAGAATTACTCTGATATCTATAATTCTGCATGTTGCCTTTCTGCTCTTTCCCGTACTCTTTTTCCTCAGTCCTTTTGTAATTGATGATCTTCATAGAAAACACTTTCGTGATATCCAAGTTTAACCAACAAATCATGCCTTGTACATTTGTAAATAAGTTGAGGAGGGACTTCTTGTCCCCGACATTGCTCTTCTTAAAAGTCCTATCGATGACCAACAAGCATAACTTGATGAATGTTAAAATGGGTGTGTAGAAGTTGATGAAATGTGAAGAGGATCTAGATGGATGATTTTATGAACATGGAAGTGTGATAGTGGAATATGTGGAGGAGAAACCAAAGTACATGGCAAGGTATTAAGACACCCAAGATGGACATCCATGAGGTGCTATGCCATTTACACAACTTTGTAAAATGTGAGTAGTGGATGAATTTGTAAGTGGTTGGATATATGAGGCAGGCTTATTTTTGAAAAGAGGTCAATGAGATTAGATTATGGGTGTGGAAATTAGATCCGGTGAAATAGTGCACACCAATGCATGACAAAGACAACAATTGACTCATTATGGTATTTCAAGCATGGGAAGGTCTATTAGCGTTTCTTTAGGTGCAATATGGACGAATAACTAGGATAAGAATGTGTTATCAATTTTCATCAATGTGTTGATGTTATGTTGTGGGAGGAAAGAATATTAAGTGTTTAGCTAGTGAGTGAAAATGGGAAGGTGTATAGGATGAGTGTATCATCAAGTTTAATGAGGCGACATGTGTAAAAAAGAGATGCAAGTGGTGTTGAGGGTCCTTAGTGCCACCGAATTTGGAAAATGTACTCAATTTGAAATTTAGTAGATAGGGGTGGTATGGTACCATGGGGTTGATATCTCATTGCATGTTATGTCATAGGTTGGCTTGGGTGGAATTCCTCTTAAGTGTTGGGACTCAAGCTTGTAATGTATTTAATGATGTGTTGATGGAGCATGTTGGTGTGAATTAAGGTAATATGGTAAAGTGGTGTTAAGGGGATTAGGGTGGTTGAATTTTGGTTTGAGGGTGGTTGTGGAGTGGTTATGGGATGGTTGTAGGGTTATTTTACGGTTGTATTTTTTTTTTTTTGTGAGTATTTATTTGCAGGAATGATTGAATGAATGGAAAATGGGATTGACCTAGTTATATGTGTGACTAACCCAAGTCCTATTTAATTTTTTGTGACGTTTTGGTTGGGACCGACCAGGACCAAGAGTTGATGGGACTCACCCAGTTGTAGGAACAACTAGCACGGGGCATTTATTAAGTGTGGATTTAGTGATAAGTGTGTCTCGATCAAGGAGGATAAGGCGGCCGAGTTGCGCAAACACAAATTTCTTCAAGTCGACTTATTTTCAGGTGAGGAGTTAGACAAGAGAAGGAATAACTCAAGTGATGATGGGATATGCCTAGTCATATGCAAAATTAGCTAGGGTTTTTATTTTTTTTTGGGTGAGGTGTCGATCGCGGGCATGATTTGTATAAGGGTGGATGGGAGCAACCTAGTCATATGTGTAAGCGGCTCCTGGGTGTTCTTTTCAAGTGATTTTATACTAATTGCAAAAGGGTTAGAAGGAGGTTATAGAAAGGTTACACGATTGTAACAAGGTGGTTGTATAATGGTTGTATGGTGGTTGTAAGGTGGTTACACCTACAACTAGGGTGAAGTGGCGAGGTAAAAAATAAATTTTATGGAAAATAAATGGATGTGGATGGATTGGGAAAGCACGAGGAAGAGGCTAAGATCATATATAGAGGTGACCAATAAGCGTTGGATCCAAAATGAACACAGAGGATATTAGATAATGTGAGTTCCATAATATATGTGGAGGAGGATCAACCACACTGTTACTTAGGAGGAATTGTTTAAGAAAAATCAT
Source organism: Taxus wallichiana var. yunnanensis (assembly GCA_018340775.1). Lineage (NCBI taxonomy): Eukaryota > Viridiplantae > Streptophyta > Pinopsida > Cupressales > Taxaceae > Taxus > Taxus wallichiana. The sequence goes on from CM031236.1 coordinate 159,488,995, forward strand.
GTTTGACACAAGTCATGGGGAATTTTTTTGGAAACAATTGTCGGCCATTCATGCCTGTGACTAATACGAGGAAAATTTTGGAGCGAAAAATTACTAGTCACTCACACCCATGACTCACATGGAAAAAATTTAGGAATGCAAAGGTCAAGACTAACACAAATAAAATTTAGGAATGCAAATCGCTATCCATTTGCACGTGCTACTATCAAGACAACAAAAATTGGAAAGAAAATTTCAAGACCAATGGGGTGAAACAATTAGGTTTTATGGCATAACATGGCCATGAGAATATTTAAATAGGGTTGCGAGTTAGTTTCCCATAGGTTGTAAGTTGGTTCCAGGGTAGTTGCGGGGTAGTCACAACTACGATTACTACAAACTAATGAGATGGAAAAGGGATACTATTAGAGGGAGAGTGTTGTGGTTGGTAATAAAGGGATAAGGGAAAGGTGATACTGAGGAGGGATCTCAATTATACCTATTATTGGGTGTGTGGGACACACATTAGGATTCAAAGTGTGTGAGAATTATTAGGAGGTAGGAGTGGGGGAAGGGTTAAAGAAAGGGTCAAATTGTCATGACACGATTGAATTAGGGTGGGATAATGATTAATAACATGGTGTAAATGGTTGTAGAATAGTTGTAGGGAGGTTGAATGTCAGTCATACTTGTGAATAGGATAGTGGAATAAGATGAAAACGGATAGAATGAAGCTTACGATTACCAAAGCTGTGTATGAATATGATGAGATCACATGAGGGGAAGATTGGAACATAAAAAGGACTAGATAATGAAATGGGAAGAATAGATATTGCGAGGGTTATACTAAAGTGTGCAAGGAAAAAAAGTGTGCAAGGGGAAAAAAAGATGCGGGAAGTTGGAACTGCGTTTGGTTTATGTGAAAAATGAATGAAGAGAATGAGCAAGATAGATAGAATAGAAGAAAATGGTAAAATTATTTGACCAAAAATATTAGGGAAATTCTTCCTGTGACTAGATTTAGGAAATAATGGGGTTGAAAATTATCATGGCAAGATTACACCTCGATTGGGTCTATGAAAATATGAAATGGAGAAATGTACAGATAGTGTAGAAATTTTGGGAAATTGTGTTGGATGTCGGGATAGTGGCGGATGTGATGGAGAAGATAGTGAATGTGGTTGAAATTTGTTTTTGGATTTTATTTGTTTTTAAAACAAAATTTAATATATTGTGATATGAATGAAATTGGTGTTTGTATCTCCATTAAAGATGTGTTTAATGGTATAATGTAAACAAAAAGTGAAAGAGACTCATCAGCATGCTAGAAGCCCATTTAAATGGGGTACCTTTTACTAAGCCAATGACATCCTAAACCTTTGGGGCTTATGCGTAATGACGAATGTAGGTGTAAAATGGGGGATTGGATGTGTATATTATATCCTTATCACTCCCTTGAAATTTATAATGTCAAATTGATATATGTTATTGTTGTGTTTGTGTTAGTTGACATATAAAATAGGTCAATCATGACATCTTTACTTGTAAGCATGACCTATAGGCACCATACATATTGAACACTATTATGAGTACTAACTTCTATTTTTGCACTGACAACATATAATTACAAATATCAAGCTAATTTATTCCCTAGACCACCCATGGGTATAAGGGAAGAATATACCAAGAAAACAATCTTAAAAAAATAAATTTCTATCCTAGTTCATTCCCTAAAAAAAAAATGAACACACACACACACACACAAACACACACACACACACACACACACACACACACACACACACACACACACACACACACACACACACACACACACACACACACACACACACACACACACACACACACACACACTTACTTACACTTATGAAATAGACATGCCTATGACTAAACTATAAAAATATTTTTAGAATGTTTTCATATAAATTACAACACAATTACGGAAGAAACTATTTTGTGACCATATTCTTATAACATATATGCAAAACCAAATATAATATTTGTAACCAAAATTTTAAGGAAAAATAAAACCAAACAAAAATGACTCTAAAAACATAAATAGAAACTATTAGAATTCAAAAATTAAATAATTTACGCATAACCAAAACGGTCACACCATGCTCACCAATACGTACTCCTAAATTTGGATTAATTGCAAGATGTTATCCAAATAAAGGCTACTAAATATTTGGGCTTATGCCACCATTGTAAAAGAAGGATAATCACATATTCTTTCAATGAATAAAGTGTGTAAACTTCTTGATCTAAATCCATAACATGTACACAAACACACTTATAAAAATGTAAGTTATTTTTGGTGGCTAGGGTACCTTCGTTGGTCATATCACTAACCATTTAAGGAGATTAAAGACATTTTATTGGAGAAAAAATGACAAAACAATGTATAAAAAGGAATGGTATACGACTCAATTGAAAACCAGACATGAATACAACTCACTTTGAAAATAACAAGGAGGTTGTAGGCCATTCATGAGCACGACTAACACCTATAATGAAATATCACCAAAATAATGAAGTCATGAGTTTCACCCATCTTTTTTATTTTCCTTCGCATTTCCAAAACCCCTTATACCAAAATAAGTAAAAACTCAAGTATGGGCTCAAGTGCACAAGGAGTCAAGTGGTTGAAATGATGGGGGTGAGTGGTGCATTATAGTTTTTGAGTGCATAGAAGATTGTGACACATATGGGTGTAATCTACATATTTGGGTGAGATGATTATGGTCCATAGTGCATGCCATATGCAAATTAGGCGGGTGGGATGTAAAAATTAAATTTGATTGGGCGAGGTTAGTAAATGAGTGACGAGATTTCATTTATCACCTTTTGGTGGGATTTTATAGTTTTAGTTACTTTTGTGGGATTATTTGATTTTTTGTGATTATTGTGTTTTATAATGTTTTTTCAATTTTTGAATAGGATACCTTATGTACAACGTGCATTTTGTAGTGTCTTCACTTACTTAGAAGTGTGAAACAGTCCAACATTATTTCCTCTTGTCTAGGTACGGTGGTAATGAATCTATTCTCATATAACTTCTCTAAAGTAATCAATCTCTCATGTGCATAGAGGTATCTTCACTTACTCTAAATGCCGCTACAACTATTAGTTTATTAATAATAAATTCCATTAAAACCTTGACTTCATATCCATATGCTAATTTAAATGGAAAATATTTAGTAAGTCTTTTATATATAGTCATATATGCCCATAAGGTTATGGGTATCTTAAGGTCCCAATTTACCTTTTACAAAACCATATCTTTCTTAGTACTTTTTAATGAGTTTATTGATTTATTATACCATATTATTTGCTTCAAGGTGATAGGAAGTGCTTATGTTATTATTTATGAGATTTTTTTTTCCAAAATTCTTGCATAGCTTCATTCACAAAATGTTTCCCCTAATCGCTTCCAAGACTCAGTAGGTATCTAAATGATGCAATTATTTTTTAAAGATAAATTAGGTTTTTGTGAGGTATTACATGTCTTTGATTACAAACCGTGTGTGAAATTTTCATGTTGTAGGTTTTATCAGCCCAATAAAGTTTATTTCCCATTTTTTCAATGTAATTAGAGATAAAAAAGGTCTCAATAGTATCCCATCTCTTACATTAGGCTTTCCAAGTATTTTGCATGCATCACATGTTCCAACATGGTTATGGTCATCTCTAAATAATGTGGGCCACCAAAGGATTGTTAAGAGAATTTTATGCGCGGTTGCCTCTTTTCCATTATGCCCGTGCATGCCATACTCCTCCATATGACTCTTTAAGAATATTTTCTTTTCCATGTTATACAACCAGTCTTCTTAATACCTCATCTCTCAATTTTTTTGTATAAATACCGTTTAATCAATGTGAATGTAAATATCAATAATATTTGTTTCTCTTTTTTTTCATGGAAAACTCACCAGTAGACAGAAGATTGGCATTTATTTTTCTCTTTCGGATATCTCTCTTCTCAGAACAAGTGATTCCCCAAGAAATAACCATCAATCGGCCCTTTCTCCTCTCCATTATCAATACACGATGAATAATATGGCCATTTTTCAAGTTACTAGGCTTTACAAGGATAATAAACTCAAATTATTTAAATAACAATGACCATAGACAAATCTTCCTTATAGCACTGGTTTATTTATAAGATATTTTAAGGGTACGTGATTTGTATAGAAGAGAAAGGGTGGGGCCGATAAATAGTTCCTATACTTTTTTAAAACATACACTATTTCTAAAGCTTCTCTTTTGGTTATGGAATAATTTTGTTCCAGTTTGGTTAATTTTATACTCACAAATGCTATTTGATGGTCCATTTCGTCTTGTGGTTCGGCTAGCACCATGGATATTACTCTGCCGTAAGCATATAAATGTACATGGAAAGGTAATTTTTTATTTGGAAATATAAGAATTAAAGTATGTATTATTTTGTCTTTTAACATGTGACAAGTATCTTCACACTCCTCGGTCTATTTAATTTGTTTACTCATCTTCTTTTCAATAATCCCTCGAATGGAGCACTTATGGCAACATATTCACATAAACGTCTATGCCCATGTATGCCCAAGTAATATGTGGGCATCCTCTTGTGTTTTCGGTGGTAGAAATGTTACTATTATTGATATTTTGAGGATATCAATCAGTAATCTTTGCTTGAAAATTATATTTCCAAGAAATGTCTAAATGGTGTCAAGAATGTGCACTTTTTCAAATTTAAAGAGATATTTAACACAATTTTTTTTTTCAAACATGAGGCATATAATTTATATGTGATCTCCGAGTAATCCATAAACCATCTAATAATCTAGAGATTGTGTAAAAATCTTTAAATTCATTGACTATTATGTAGCCAAATATATTTAGGGAATTCTTCAAACCAAAATATATCACATATACATGAATTAATCCAAATCTATGGAAAACTATGTATTTTCTTGGTCTTGAAGAGTTATTCTAACATGATGATAACCTAAAAATTCATTGGAAGAAGAATATACTTCTCTTTATACCAAAATTTCTAAAGTTTCTTCTATAAATGAGTGGGGAAGGGGTCATGTACACAATATTTGTTAAGTTCCCTAGAGTCAACACATATCCTTGTTTCTTCGGTTATCTTATTCTAGAACACCAAAGACTTATCCAATTTGAATCCTCAACCAATTTAATAATACACATGCTTAACATCTTATCTATTTTTGTCTTTACTTTGACCTTTAGATTTATATTAAATCGATATGGTCTCTTCTTTTGTGGGTTTATGCCTTCATTAGTTTGAATTTTCATAGTACACACTTCTTGCTTTATTTCATGGAGTTATTTAATGTCCTAAATGAGAATATGATGATATTCTTTAAGTAGTTTTATAATTATTGCGATTTTAGGCTCTTCCCAATAATATTCAATCTTTATGAATTTTTTATCTCCATCTTTTTGAATTTTGTTTTCTCTTATCTTCAAGCATTTATACAAGTATTGTCTTTGTTGAGTTTATTCTTCATCACCTTTTGTTCTCCTTCTTGTACATTAAATTTAAATTTGGTATTTTTCCTCCATATCTTCATTTGATTGATTTTATGTGGAATATAAATATATTGTTTCCTTCACTATTCATAGATTCATTTATTCAATCATCTTGACTTGATGTTTATTTTCACTTTTTCTATTTAACCGTGTAAAATTGATAATTTCCTCTCGCATATGACATTAATAGAAGTGTTCCAATTCTAGGTAGAGATTTATGAACGTGTTTGTCAAGATCCCAAAAATTTATAAATCTACAAAAGTTAGTCACTATTTGCTTCCATTTGTGTGTTTTAGTTTTCATTTCTTGTTCTACCACATTCTTATAAGACAACCTAATTTCTAGAAGATTTTTTTATCCATAGCAAGCATGTTTCTCCAACTACTTTGAAATATTTTATGCAAGCATCTAATTTTTTAGAGTCTCCTTCCAAAGTGTATACTCGTGTATTGTTGCATAAAATACTTCTCTAACTAGGTATATAGTTTTAATTAGAATTTTTTTTTTTTTAGTGGTGAATATTCATAATTTGGAAAATATTCCATTTTATAAAAAAATTGAAAAGGAGAATTTTACGAGGAGGTCAATGTATTGTTTGCCAAAATTGCGAGTATAATTTTTTTAGGGCCACTTCGCCTACCATTGAAAAATTATCCTAAATAAACCTAGGTAATTCACCCTGTAGTATACTAGTAACTTACTAAGGCCTTCGCCATCAATTACTTGAGAATATAGTGTTGCCGATGCATGACAAGAGAAGGTGTTGCACGACAAGATGGTTCTTTAATGCATGACAAGGGAGGGTTATAGATGGGTGATAAAAGAGTGTTTCTGATGAGCAACAAGGGGTTACAAATGGTCGACAAGGGGTTGCATCTTTATTGGTGTTATGTGGTAGAAGCAAGGTTTGTTGTTGTGTGATAACTTGATTAAAAGAAACTTTGTTGAGACAAAAAAATTCCAGGAAAAATGCTCCCCTTAAGAAACCGATAGGTGAAAATTTGACTCACGAAATCGAAATATTCTCCTTTACCGTGAAACCGATTCCAGGATATTCTCCAAGAATTTTCCACCTTCGATTTCCCAGAGACTTCTTAAAATGAACCCTGTTAGAATTGATAAATATTTCAATGTCTTAATATTGGGATTATGTTTTATCCACTTAAAATCAACCTTTATGATTAGTGTGTCAACCATTTATTCCATTATAGCTTATTATTTTAAAAAAGAATCATTTACTCTAAATACACTTCTACAACCTCAATCCCCATGAATTTACGAAATTGTTTGTGGGATTCCCTTCTACTTAATTGAAATACATAATTAACATCCCTTTTACTACTAATTATTTTTTAATTTGTTTATGCGTGTCCCTAGAATATTTTAATGATTTTTTCTTTGTATTGCGGTGTTTTATGTTCTTTATGAAGTAATGTATAATTTATGTTATGTCGTGATTTCATCCTCTTCATCCACAAAATAATATTCTTCTTATTTTAACCAATTTGTTTCCTCTTCCTCCTCTTTGGACCAATATGGCTCCTCTTCCTCTTTTAGAGAGTAATATGTTATGTCTTCATTCATTATATCTCTCGTATATAGAAAAACCAACTTACATGCAATAACTTACAATTATTATTTAAGGGATCCCCTAGATCTAGACCTCTATGTATTAATTTGTATCTTCTTTAGTTCATTCATTCTCTAATGCCACCTATCCTTGTGAATTAATCTCAAAATCTCTATTGAATTATAAAACCTTATTTGAGGCATATATCCCTTGCATGTCATCAAATTCATTGTCTTCTAGATTATGTTGTATCTCTTTTGACAAAACTACAATCATCAAATTTCTACGAGAATGTGAATGAAAATACCATTTTCTTCAAGTAGAGTCTCTTGATCTTTGAAATTCAATTTACCATTGTAATCTACAAACCATTTTAGTTCTAGTATTGGATTATATGTAGGATGTTTGGATATGTATTCTATTGCCTAAAATCCACCACCTTCTTTAGTCCCATTAAATCTACTTCCACATTCCCAAGATCCTTACCAATGATTTCTTATATTTATCATCAAAGCCATTATCATACCATAAAGGTTATAATCTTGGTATTCCTAACATCTCCCATAATTTTTTAGACATAATGTTTACAACCACATGAAGATCTAATAGAACTCATGAAACCTTAGTATCAAAAATATCTACATCCAACAATATTATAGACTTATGTCGGGTTGTTTGAGTGAGGAACATAATTTATTATTTATCTATGTGGCTTCAATCCACTATACTCTATGAGTTCATTCTTGCCTATTCCAATATTTATAGAATTTTCTTGGTTTGTTCACCAATCCTTGCGTAATAGTGAAATTGGCTATTTGTTTAACCGTTGAAATATTCTCCTTTCTAAATAAACTTTTTTCTCCATTTATTGGTTTTACACTTCCTTTAATACCTAATTACTCTTTTGAAACTCATGTTCATGCGATTAACGATAACACCAATTAATTACCACTCTTTAATATTTGAGATATAACTTAGGACACTATTTAATTAAAATTTTCCCCCTTTTATTTCACTACCCTTCTCGGTCTAATTATAGTACTTACCCATAGCCCTTCATGGGATTTATTAGCTTTCTATCCTTGCCTTTTTATTGGATTTATTCTTTAGATATCATTCCCTTCCATCTTATTTTTTTCTCATTCTCTCGGATATTGGTTTTGGGAATGTGTAAATTAATCCATATCAAAAGGGAGATATGAAGTTCCAGTGTGCACAAACACAATTCAGTGAATCATATTTCATTATTATTCCACAAGACATGTTACATAGATATAGTATTGAATCTCTAACACCTTTAACATCTCCACAAACCTCTCACACTAATTCTAGGTAGGTTTCTCAACAACCTTTATTCTCTCCCCTAAAATATCTCTCACCTAAAAATCCTACGTGAGTTGTTTTTAACAACTCACTTACAATATTCCACACATAATAACAATAATATAAATATACTAACCTCCATGATAATAATGTTGCTCACCTACTATTGTGAGCACTAACTTATGTTTTCCTAACATTCCCTCCTTAGTGGTCACATGGGGTGAAGAACGTTATTACAAAAATAATGTTGATCAAACTACGTGAGCTCACATGAGGTCCATCTACTAGTCTTTTATCTCCATCAACGATCTCAGGGTTGTGCTTGGTTTCTTGTCCGTCTGTCTTCAATGTTCTCTTCACTTTGAATTTACCACCCACCTCAATATATTACTCTTGGATGTCGGTTCAGCAACTCATAATCTATCCTAAATTATTTCCCTTATAAATGAAATGTCCCCTCATTTAAAATAAAACCTATTTTACTATTGGAACAACCCTTTATATTAAAGAAATAAAGAGAGTTACATAGTAGGGGGCGACATGAAATCTCATGCTCCCACAAGATGCCATATAGGCAACACAGAACACCGAAAAAAACAAATGTAAAAACGCCACAAAAATAGAGCCAAAAAATTGTTAAAGGCTAGCAACCATTCACAAGGTCGAACTTGAAAACCCTCTCCTAGAAGTTCAAAGCCTACGAGTGAGGAGACTCCTCACAATTAAAACCTCATTTATAATTTTATATCCCACCAAAATAATTTCAATAACATAAAAAGGTACGTTGGTACCTAGGTCGAACCACTTGGTGGGTCGATTCATATTAGTGACAAACCTTATTATTTACTTATCTTTACTCGCAACAAAAATAGCCTTTCTTAGAGTGCCTTCACAAATTATTTGAAGTTTTAAATTCTAGCTTTCAAAATATATCTTACCTGACCAAACTAGGTTTAGGGTTTGAGGTGCTTCGGTCGATGCCACAAATTGCAATTTCTGTTCTGCTCCACAGCCAAGGATGCCGTGTAGAGAGATTTTTTTGACGTGTCGCTGCTGCAACTACCATGGCCGAGAGATGAGGCCAGATCTCCGATGAGAGGAGATAAGCCGCAGTGGGAAGAGTTCGGAACAGGGAATCTATGTTGAGGAGTGCGAGGAGAAGCTCCTAGTTTGAACACTGAGGGAGACTGAGATGATCTGTTCGTCACTAAAGACATGGAGCTCAAATCGCCACGAAGCTTACAAACAAATCCAAATGATTCGATGGTTCGTGGAGAACAACTTGTGGCCTGCGTAACGAGCAAACAATGGGATGATTCGCGGAGAACTCACCATCCAATGCAAAAAGGATTGTCATGCTGATTTATCACGATTGATGCAAACTACTGCGCCGAAGCTCACAGAATTTAACTGTCCAGAGGACTCCTAACGATTTTAGGTTGGTAAATGAGAAGTCGATGTGGATGTCAGATCTGTTCAAGGAACACGTTTGAAGTTCTGAGGTCCACAATCCAAAGTGGAAGAAGCTCGTGACAAAAACAAAGCCAAAAAACAAATAGAAACACGCTAGATCTATCTTTTTTTTAATTTTTCAATTTTCTGCATATGCATACAGTGAACAAAATGAGATGAAAAAACTGCGAATAGAATGGAACGATGGAGAGGGAGAAGCATGCAGGTGGATGGTGATTGCAAACAGCTTCACACGTGGTCTGCACTATTAGACTGTTGACAACATGCAAGAATAGTGAACGGCAATGCAATGACATTAGCAAGTGGTCTGCACTGCTCGGTCATTATTCCGTGTTGAAAATAGATAACGAGCAAATGAAACACTATGCTCCGATAGGCCTGGAAAACCTGCTCTGATACAAAATGTGGAAATTAATCCATATTCAGAAAGGGAGAGCTGAAGCTCTAGTGTGCACAAACACCATTCAGTCAATCATCTTTCATTATTATTCGACAATACATGTTAGATAGATATAGTATTGAATCTCTAACTTCTTTAACAACTCCACAAACCTCTCATAGTGATCATCTTTCATTATTATTCGATAAGACATGTTACATAGATATAGTATTGAATCTCTAACACCTTTAACAACTCCACAAATCTCTCATAGTGATTCTAGGTAGCTTTCTCAACAACCTTTATTCTCTCCCCTAAAATATCTCTCACCTAAAAACCCTACGTGAGTTGTTTTTAACAACTCCTTACAATATTCCACACATAATAACAAAGTAATATAAATATACTAACCTCCGTGATAATAATTTGCTCACCTACTATTGTGAGCACTAACTTATGTTTTCCTAATAGGGAACTTGGTGTTTTTTCCTAATTTTCTTACTTATTTTGCTTACCCACACAATCTCCATTTTGTGGAATCTGCAAAAGTGTTGTACATTTATAGTGGCTCCATTCCCAAGGATTTTGTCTAAGTTTCTCCATTTTGATAGAATTATGATGCCTTCCATAACATATATAAATCGTGTATTCCTTTTTCATGACATAACCCACATGACTCGGGATCAATATAGTTCTATTCTAAATGTATTTTTTTCAAAATTTGTAACAATTATAGCCCTTCTTTCTAGTGCTCCACCACTTGTGTTGTTTTGATTATCCCCTCTTTTATTGATGTTTTGACCACCTCCACCTTGATTATTCATATATACCCCTCTTCCCCGATATCCTTGGTAGCTCTGTGCCACCTTAATAATCTGTTATATCCACCATGGCAGTTGCCTCTATATCCTCCTCGGTATCCTCCACTATAACCTTAATTATTGGGGTTATAATATTTCTCTTTGTATCTTTCCCCAAATGACTGTGAAACAATTAGATATCCTTGATATTTTTAAGCAACACATATTGTTTGTACTTGGTATTGAGGCATTGGTTGAAGCTGGTAAAATTTTTTTATGGATTAATTATAGATGTCATGGGCACTTTGAGATCTATTTTACTATCATTTTTCTTATATTATTATCTTATTTTTTTATCTTCAAAGGAATCTATGGATAAATAGGTGTGATGATAGTGTTTAAATGAGCCACATGTTGTACAATGCATGAATTTATTATTCATATGTGCTTATTCCATCAAGGGACATGTATATTTAGTATGTCAATCCCATTATCTACATATTATACACAAAATCCTATCGCAGATATTGAATTGCTAGTGTATATTTGATTTGTGAAATGTTGTCTAGCCATGGCTAGTATTTTTTCCTTTTAGAGATATGGGCAATCTAATTAATTGTAACCTCAGGCAACATACAACAAAACAAATCTTGGTCCTCAAGATTCTCTAGGGAAAATTAATCCTTTTGTCCTCTTTCCATTAGATTTCTGCTATAATTTTAACCAAGATATTTCTAATTATAGTTTTTCCAATTCGAGTCTTTAAAGTGTTCTATCCTTCACTTCACTAGGGTTGGGATTCTAGTCTATTATCCATTTCTAATGCATTTGCAAAATTAGTAAAAAACCTTATCATCTAATGATGCTCTCAAAAATGATAACAATCATGACATAAATGATTGAACTCTTTGTTTTTCAATTAGTGGTTCAACCAACCTCATTGCTATATTTTTGAATCTATAATAAAATTTCTTCACTTCTTCCGCTTCCTTATATACAAAATCTCTCATATACTTATAGACTCTATGGGAGGTTAAAGATTATAGAAGTCAAAATTTTACTCTTTTCTATCTCTCGAGTGTTGTGGGATAATATTCATTTACAATTTAAAGAAGTTGTACAACTTAATATTTGGATCCGTGATGTTGTTACTCCTCCGAAATGAATCATATCTTAATATATTCTCCTTTAAATATTTTTGAAATAGTGGAAATTTGATTTTCTATTCCATCATTGGTATGTTTTTTTGGGGTGTTTGTAGTTTGGGTTTTCCATGGTATACTCTGTGTTTTTTCCTTCTTTTTCTTTTACATATTTTTGTGGGAATCCCTTCCTTTGATTATCTCTCTAATTCATTATCAAATTATAGGGATCTTAAAATCTCTCAAAATCCCGCAAAATACATCCTCTTTATTTGTAGTTTCTTCTATCAATTGATCATATCATGTTTTAAAGTCTTCCCTATTTGTATATTTTAAATTAGTGTGTATTATATTATAGTTATGAAAAAGATTACGAGGGGTTTGTTTCCTTTAGGGTCTTGATTGATTAGGGTACACATATTGTTGCGTTATCTTTTCGTAACTATCTTCCTCCATGAATAGTTTCACACCCTTAATATTTCTAACCCTATTTCCTTCAATTAATTCTATTTCTATGTATTCTTCTCTAATTCTTCATTTCTTTTTAAGTATTTCTTTTTATGACTCGTTTGTATTTTTTTGGGAAAATTTTAAGACCCCCTACAAAAACTCATAGATATTACTTGGTGAATATGTGAAAATGACTTTCGAAATTATGGTGAATCTAAAGGAAATGAGTTTCAAATGGTTTGGTGAATCATTTGATAATGGTGTCGATTGGTAGTAATTTTTGGCTAACATAATATTTTTTTGTCGATAGCATATGTAATTTTCTAAAACTAAATTTTTGAAAACAATATTTAAAACCATAGTCATGACAAGAAATCTATCCTTTTTCAAATATGGAGTAAACAAAAATATCGTAAAATATTTGTTTTTGATAAAAACACTTATTTCTAAAGTTTTGTATTGGAAAAAACAATTTTCTTGATTTTCTTATGTTATCAATTAAAATTATTATCTCAATGATAAATTTGTCCTGCAAAATATGACATAAGAACAAAAATTCCCATAATTTTTTTCTTTTAGTGCTTATTGGGTGGTAAAAAAATGCCATTGGTTGGTAATTTTTTTTTATTAACTAACATAAAAACAATACTAGTAGTCAAGAGCAAAAATGGCTGATTGAAAAAAATGCTATCGACCTACAACAAAAAAACACTATCGATTGGTAGAAACAATGATGTTGTCGACATCAACATAAAAACATGCTACCGATAGGTAGCAAAATGAAAATGCTAATGTGTGGTAGTAAAAATAAAATCCTACTAGGTGGTAAAAGTTTTGATACTAATCCATAACATTTGATGGAAAATAACATTTTATGTGGCTTATTTTGTCAAAAATTGCTATCGGTTAGTAAAGTGAAATGTATGTTACCATCTAGTAGCATAATATATGCAATTTCGATAGGATAACATATCAATTTTAGTGCCCACTAAATTGCCCGCATGAAACCCAAGATCAACCTAGGTAAAACTAGGAAAAATTATGAATTATATATATATATATATATATATATATATATATATATACCTGCATTTGCGTGATGTATGTATATGTATGTATGTATGTATGTATGTATGTAGTCCGTGAAATAAGGATAACATTTGTAGTCATCACATTCTTGTGTTTAACATTATATTAAATCAACATTATTAATTTTTCCCTTAGAACCCTTTTTAAAAATAAAGTAATTAAATCTCTTAATAATTTATAATAATATTAGTTAGTTCAAATCAAGACTTAGGCTTCCCTATCATTTACGTTAATATAATTTAATTTCACTTTAATTACATTTGGTTAGTTAATCTCAAGTTAAAGGTGGTATATTTAAATAAATAATAAATTTCTATAATACCCACAAAGGGATCTAAGTTGCATTAAATTTAAAATGTCTCTAAAAGACATTTGGGTTAGAAAAGTAATAGCAACACCTAACCCTTACACATACTTGAGTGACCCCAAAATAATATCTACCTATGTAAATTCAATTTAAATTTCTCTCACCCACTCCCCACCTACTTTTTTAGGGATGAATCTCATCCATTGGATGGATTCATTTGGGGCCATTAGATTTAGGGATTCAACTAACCCTAAGCATGCATATGAAAATCTCTTTTCTCTTTGTTTTGACTTATTGTTTCTTCTTTTTGTTTTGCAGATTGGTGGAGAGGGAGGAGGAAGCCATGAGAGGCAACCTCAATCTCTAGGAAGGATGCACATGCTTTATTTCTTTTCTTGTTTTTTTACACCCTCATCTAGGGTTTTAATGTATTTATTTATTTTGTTTATCTCATTATTTTAATATTTTCCCAAATGGGCATATGGGTTTTACCCCATTTTAGTGAAATGGTTAAAAATAGTATGTTTTTACTTGGGCAAGAGAATAATATATATATATATATATATATATATATATATATATATTCTAGTTCACTAAAATAAAGTCTTAATACACACACACACACATGCATATATGTGTGTCTCTCTCGTATATATATATATTATATGTATATATATATGTGTGTGTGTATATTTCTCTCTTATATATATATATATATATATATACATATATATATATATATATATATATATATATATATGAGCAAGTTTTATCAAGACAACAAGATCTGTGGCCACACATAGAAAAAGAAAATTGCAGGTTGAACATCTATATGCCAATTTGCAAGGGTTAATGCAAGGTTTGAATGATATTTGGGTTGGGGGAGGGTCATTGACCCTGCCCCCTATCCCATTTATTAATGGGGTGGGGGTGGGGTCGACGACCCTCCCCCAACCCTTTCCTTATTACTACATAGGATGCGACCTATAAACTTCAACCCAATCGGGTTTTTCTTTGTGGCGAAGTTTTTTATTAACTTTTAGTTAGTTTATAAATATATATATATATATATATTATATATATATATATATATATATATATATATATATATATATTATATAATATATATATATATATATATATATATATTTATATATAAATATATAAATGTTAGGTATATAAATTTAAATTAATAATGTCAATATCATTATTAATATAAATAATATTGATATTTTAATATCAATGATATTAGAAAGAAGTAATGATATTTATATTATTAACTAAGCTTAATCTTACACTTAAAATTTCTTTTAAAATTTGGTAATATTTTAATAAGATGTTTAAAATCAATCCAAATTCCACTTGTTGTTACATTAATTTACATTGGGTTTATATATAAATTTATAATAACTTAATAATAAATTTATATACTCTAATAAGGCTATAAGGTTAGTTGTAATCAAGAAATTTCTTTACTCCACTAGATTTAGGAATTAATCTATTTTATTGACCAAGTAAATGACAAATAAAATTTAAGTTCTTTCCATCTACACATATAAAGTTTGACTCTCTTTCAACCAATACAAGAAAATGAACAAATATAATCTATCTTTCCATCATATGCCTTTCAAATAATATAATAGAAATTAATATTTCTTTCCTTTACAACATACAAGTTTCAAACATTCCCACAAGAAACTTTCAACAAGATTTTTCAATAATTTTAAAATAGGAAAAACACACCTAATGAAGACTACAACTCCACTAAAATAAGAGCAAGTTGTTTTCTTTTCATGATCATTTCCATAATATAAGAACTTGTACACTAAGATTTTTCTCTTTCCAACAATACATTTCAACTTAATAACAAAATATTCAATACAACTTTACTTTCAAATACAATACTATAAATCTTCCACATTAAGTGGGAATTTTTACGAGGAAAGTATCTATAATGAAGGATTTCTTAGTCTTCTACAAGTTTTCCAAGTGTCAAATATCTAAAAAGTCTCCATATTTTCTTCACTTGATCACAACAAAAAAATGGGGAGAGGAAACACTCTCCACCCAACCAAAACTCCAATGAGAAGAAGAAGCAATTCTCCTCATTGGCCCCCGAGCCCCAACCACAAGGAAATAAGGGATGGATCCAACACATGGAAACTCTACAATGCTTCCACAACACAAAAAAAATTTTCACAACCATTTCAAGAACATTCAACACAAGAAAATGAACACAATAATACAACTTTACAAAATACACAAGGCTTGAAATGCAAGCCAATGGAGCAAGGATCTATGGGGAGATCACTTATGCCTCCCAATGGGATTAGGTGCCCACCTTAAAACCCTCCAATAAACATCTCAAAACCCCTACACAACTCTTATGCCTCCTCAAGATCCTCTTATGCCACCACACATTCTCTTATGCTCTCCCAAAAATCTCTTATGTCTCTCTCATAAAACATACAAGTAAGAAATGCAATCATTTTCTTTTCCAAGGTGTATAAGCACCCAACCCAACTCCCTTAAAAACATGAAATAAAATCTATGCTTTCCTACATATAAGATCCCAATAGCCTTCTCCTACACCATACTTAGGCAATCTACCCAAGGACCCAACAAGCATACCAAAACACTCAATAACATACACATATACACAAGTAAAATAAAAATAATAAAACAAGGGTATAGCTCCTACCTTTCCATGGTAGAGCTTGATCCAAGAGTCACACACCAAGCTCCTTCAAGCCCAATCTATCACCAAAATCTCCAAAATCCACAAGCACTCCAAAATCCTCCAACTCAAAAATACAAGAGCACCAAAAGAAATGAAGTAACCCCAAAAAACAAAAGAATTTGAATAAATAGAAAAGGGAGAGAGGAGGGTGAGGTGGCTCCATGTAGGATGCCACATCACTCATCCTCAACTCCACCTCACAAGTCAAACCTCAACCCCAATGCATAATAAATTTGTGGTTGAGAGGAATGACAAACCTCTTACACACACAATCCAAACCCACACCCCCTAAGGACAAAATTTAAAACCCATGTAAGAAAAGTGCAATGAATGCCACTTTTGTTTTACAAAACACTTAATGGGGTCTATTTTTACCCCCAAATCCATAGGTAGGGTTGGTATAATAAATTAAGAGGTGTGGGACAAACTTAGCTTGTCCCAAAATTGGCCCTTAAGGCCAAATCTGAATTTCCATGGTGAGGTAGAGTGTACAACACTCAAGTTACTTACACTTAACTTAAAAACACATAGACCAAAGAGAAAACTAATATAATAAATGAGTTCTTATTACACATCCATAATTATCTTAATAACATGATTAATTCACTAATTTAGACACATAAATCAATTAATGATAAAAGGGAATTACATCACAATTAAATCACATACACAAAATTAAATAAAAGGAAAGAAAAAAATTACACACAACCCTTGGTCACAATTGGAGGTCATCCCCCATGGGGACCCCTAAAAACAAATAACAAAACAAAAACATTACATAAGTTGCCATAGTGACCATTGTTGTATCCATCTAGTATTCCATGTGGTTGGTCTCAATCCCCCTTTGATTGTTGTGATATAATTACCTACAAAATCACACAATACCTCCTTCACCTCATGGACATCAAAACATCCAAGATAAAATATACACATATAATCAACAATCATCCATATATAAATTAAATCATCATCTAGACAAATAATGTTATTATTTTAAAATTCTAACAACATCTCAATTCTATATTTCATCAATACCAATAAGATCACAAGATTAGTTCAACTACTAAATCCTACTCAATATGATGAGAATGCCGAATGTAAGAAATATATAAATATGTCAACAAAACATCATCATCAATATAAATGTCTCTCTAAGAATCCACAAAAATCATACTATGAATTGAAATCCATCAATAGTCAAAGTATCTCTATTGTCTAACATCATGCTAAGCCAAAATGATACAATAATATCCATGTATATAGTCAACAATAATCAAAATCAAAATATAATAAGTATCGAAGGGAAGTGGGAACTACATCCCCCTCCCCTTAGACTCGACTTCCTCCTAGAAGTCACTAAAATAGGTGTGGAAACTAGACTCATAGCAATGTAGCATCCTCCCATGTAGAAGTAGTCTCATCAGATTTGTGCCACTGGACTCGAAAATGGTCAATCTCTCTACCTCAAAGGCCCAGGGTCGTACGCTCTAAAATAGGGATGATCCACCATCACCCCCTCGATATTTCACCTACAATGAGGTCTAATATAATACATGAGAAGGATCTATAATATACCTCCTAAGTACATAAACATGAAATACATCATGGATGTGAGATAATATGGGTGGAAATGCTAGACGATAGGCCAAAGGACCGATACACTCCAAGATCTCAAAGGGACCCACAAATCTAGGAGCAATCTTAGAGCCTTTTCCATAATGGATAGGGATCTTATGAGGCCGACATGAAGAAACACCTTCATGCCCACCTCAAAACTATGATATGTCCTATGCTGATCCACATACTTGTTTTATTTGTCCTGAGCCTCCTACAATATTTTCCTGATGATAACAACCTCTACTCCATATCTAGTAAATAAATGCCCAAGAGAAACCCTATCCTCTAACCTTTCCCAACTCAGTGGTGTCTGCACTCTCTACCATATAATCCCTTAAAAGGAGCCATGCCTATCGAACTCGAAAACTATTATTGTAGGAAAACTCCACCAAATACAAATAACTCCTCCCACCTCGACTGATGGTCCATGACATACATCCTAAGCATTTCCTCAAGATCTGATTCAGCCACTCTAGTTTATCCATCTATCTCAGGGTGATAAGATGTGCTGAAATTTATCTTCATCCCGAGAGCATACTACATGGTAGTCCAAAAGTGAGAAGTGTACAAGGGATTCATGGTCACAAATGATCTTCCACGAAATCCTATGCAATCTGACAATCTCATCAAGGTATACTTTGCCACTACACTAGTTGTGTAGGTGGTCTTCACCAGAGAAAAGTGAGCCACTTTCATCAATTTATCCACCATGACCATGATGATGTTGTGGTGGTATCTTGACATTGGTAACCTAACTAAGAAAACCATGGAAATGAGGTCCCATTTCAACTCGGTATATAGTGTGAGGAAGAGAAGGCCATCTAGGTGCTGATGCTCGACCTTCACCTTCTGACACTCTAAAAACATGAAAAAAACTCATCTACGTCTCTCTTTATTCCCCTCAAATGGTATAACTATCTCAAGGTGGTGCATCTTCTTCACCCCGGGATGGTATGAATAAGGTGCATGATGAGCCTCTATCAAAATGTCATGTCTCAAGCTTGCATCTCTAGGAACATATATCTAACCTTTGTGCCTAAGAAGGCCATCTGTCTCCAATGAAAATCCATCAAATATCCCTCAAGGGACCTCTGAGACTTAATCTATGCTCTGGTGTAAGGTAGAAGTTGTCGTGAGGAAGTTGGTGCAAAATCCTACTCTGTAAATATGTACCCATTAAAGTATCCATAACCATGTGTCTCTAACTACTCGAGGAATCTGCAAACACGTTCTCCTTCCCCTTCACATGCTCTATGTCTATGTCATACTCACAACATCAACTCCATCCAATGTCCATTGATGAGCGTTGAGATTGGGGTTTGCTGTGTGAAGAGGTGGCGAAAACTCAAGTGATCAATCCCGAGTGTAAAAATTCCACCAAGAAGGAAATGTCTCCACCACACCAAGGCATGCATAAAAATGCTGCAAGATCAAGGCCATGAGTTGGGATAATTTGAGCTCATAATCCTTGAGTTTGCGAGACTCAAAAGAAACCACTCGGCCCTCCTGCATCAACACACCTCCTAGTCCTGCCAAAGAAGCATCTGTGCAAATGAAGAACTCACCCTGAGGGTCCTGACACCACAAGAATAAGTTTATCGTGAGGAATTTATTTAGTGTATTGAAGGCCTGCTCACATCTATCTAACCATAAGAACTTCTTCCCTTTCCATTTGAAGGGAAGTGATGGGGTGTAACCCGAGAAAAGTCATGTACAAATATCCTATAGTATCCTACCAAACCCATGAAACTGTGCACACCTTGGTCACACTAGTGGGTGTTGGAAAATCCATAATGGATCTAATCTTAGAAGGATTAACTATGATACCTTCCCTAGAAATTATGTGACCCAAATATTACACCTCATATTGAAAGAATGCACACTTCTCCAGGTTCCCATAAAGTTTTGTTGCTCACGAGGACAATGTAAACCGATGAAGGTGATCCTCATGCTCCTCATGCGTATGTGAGTATATTACAATGTCATTAAGGAAGATGAGCATGAAGTGATCCAAAACATTTTGAACACCCCATTCATCAAGCTCATGAACACTGGGGAATTCTCAAACCAAAGGGCACAATTGTGAACTCATAGTGCCCATATCTCATGTAGAAAGATGACTTGTGGATATCTACCTCTGTAATCCTCAGCTGATGGTATCTAGACTTAAGATCAATCTTAGAAAATATTTTGGTGCCCCCTTCATCTGATCAAATAAATCATCAATGTGAGGAAGGGGTAATGATTCTTGATCGTTACTTTGTTCAACTACCTGTAGTCCACACACAACCACAAGGATCCATCCTTCTTCTTAATAAAAATCACTAGTACACCCCAAGGAGATACACTAGGACCACTAGGATGGATTATACCTTTCTCAAGAAGGCCCTCAAGCTGCAACTTGAGCTCACAAAGCTCAGGTGTGGTCATCCTATAAGGAGCGCGTGAGATAGGTTCTGCTCCTGGAACCAAGTCAATGTGGAAGTCTATCTCACGTGGGGAGGCATCCCCAAAACTCACTAGGAAACACATCAAAAACTCCTACAAGATGGGGTGATCATCAAGTGAAGGTCCACTAGCCCCATCCTCTGACCTATCACTAATAGTAATAGCATACAACTAACACCCACGTCGTGCACACTACTTAAGCATGCATAGCGGAAATAGTGTAGATAGAAATGGGTCTCCTAACTCGAATATCACTGACTCAACTCCACATCATTTGTACATGATATAGTCTTATGGTAACAATCCACTCTGGCTCTGTGTGCAAATAAACAATCCATTCCTAAGATGACTCCATATGAATCCAATGGAAGGATACAAATATCCGAGGTAGTGGTGAAGGGTCCCAAATCCACTACACACTCCTTAACTAAGGATTCTATAGAGATTTTGGCTCAGAAGCCATCTCAACATCCCAACTAAGGCCTTGTCTAACTACCACCTCTACAAATCTACTAAAGGATGGTGTAATAAATGAATCAGACGAACCAGAATCAAACAATATAGAGGTAGGAATACCACCAATGCTACCTATAGTCTCTATCATAGTGCTCGATGCTTATCCTGGTAGTTCTCAACCACTGCATAGATCCGATGGCTATGTCCCATGTCGCCAATTGTAGGCTCTAAAATCTATGCCTTACCCTTATTACTAGGGTTCTGTGGGCACTCTCTCCAATGATGTCCAACAATGCCACATCCATAACAAATGCTTTTTGGTTGCCTCTCTAATGAGATGCGGCTCCAGTTGGTACTCTAGAGGTCTATGTCATGGATCTTGATGATCTATCTATGGACTGCTGAGGTTGCTTCGATGAGCTCCTACCGACTGAGCTCTTGGTGCATCCTGTGTCCTAATGGGACCCCTAGGGGGAGGCCCCATACTCCATCCCCTCTGAGTGTCGAATCTCTGTGGAGGTCTGAATGGTGGATGAGTCTGCTATTGCTTTACTGAGGTGGCTGTTGTGGTGGCCTGAATGAAGACTATGCAGAACCATGTTTACCATGAGGAGGAGGAGCTAACCTCATCGACCTGCTATCCTACATCTACTGGATGCAGCTCCGTACTTTGTCCCCGGCCTATTGATTCTTCCCCTGAGTCTCCCATGTAATGTAGGCCTTCTCAATGGCCTCTGCTAAGGTCTATGGGAAATGAATGCACACCACACCTCCCAAATCCAAATTTAGGACCTTGATGAACTATGAATCTTGACCTGCTCATCCTACGTATATAGTCGACATATTGAAGTAGGTCCAAGAATTGACTCTCGTACTCAACTATAGTCATGGATTCTTGACAAAGGTCATGGAACTCATCTATCCTTTGTTGAATAAACCTCCTGGATAATCTATCTCCTCCTAAACCGCTCCTCCTCGAAGAGCTCCAGTAGTAGTCTGGATCTAAGTCTACATGTGGAGCTTTTTCTCCTTCGATCCTCCACCAGACACCTTCTCCATCCCTCAAAAGATGGATCACAACACGAGATTTATGTTGCTAATACATGGGAAAAGCTTGAAGCACCCGCTCAAGCTCACTAACCAAGCCTCTTCCTAAAAACCACCTATATCTCAAGAATAGTGAGATGGACGTAGCTTTAGGATCTCCCTGATATGATCTCAGAATCGATGAATGTCAACCCCTAGGTCTCTCTGCATGCTCCTCCCTATGCCTAGGGCTCGAGATCTGTCTTTGTGTCCTAAAATCCTGTCTCCATGTCCCCTCTAAGGTGAATCTTCTCTAGCTGACTCCATGTGGGAGTTCTCTGCCCTATGCTCATTGTTGTGTCATGGAGAAGCATGAGCCTCAATTGATGGCTCTCTATCTTGTCTAGGAAGGTCATTCCTCTAAGGATCCTCCACGTATAATGACATTAACATCCTGAAGTGTTTGTAATATCTGAGGTAAAATGGCCGTCTACAACCCGATATGAAGATGAAAGTCTAGATTTATGTGCAAGAACCCCTCATCAGTCTGCGCCTCCTACATAGACCAAGGCGAGAGTTAGTTCATCATTCTAGGTTTTATTTTAGTTTTTAAGTTTGCTATATTATACAAATATCATACAATGTTGTTTTCTAGGTTTTAAAATTGCACTAGGTTAAATTTTCATGTCTCGTGTTTTCAAGTGTGCCCAAGGGTCCAAGATTTGAACCCATAGCTTTGATAACAAGTGTAATGCCCACTAAATTGCTGGCATGAAACCCAAGAACAACCTAGGTCAAACTGGAAAAATTATGGAATAATTTTTTTTTAATACCTACTCACGAAATAAGGATAACATTCACGGTCATCACATTCTCATGTCTAACATTACATTAAATCAACATTATTAATTTTCCCCTTAGATCCCCTTTATAAATAAAGTAATAAAATCTCTTAATAATTTATAATAAGATTAGTTAGTTCAAATCAAGAATTAGGCTTCCCTATAGTTTACTTAATATAATTTAATTTCACCTTAATTAAATTTGGTTAGTTAATCTCAAGTGAAAATTGGTCTATTTAATTAAATAATTAAAGTTCTATAATACCCATAAAGGGTCTAAGTTGCATTAAATTTAAAATGTCTCTAAAAGACATTTGGGTTAGAAAAGTAATAACACCTAACCCTTACACATACTTGAGTGACCCCAAAATAATGTCTACCCATGCAAATTAAATTTGAATTTCTCTCACCCACTTCCCACCTACTTTTTGTAGGGATGAATCTCATCCATTGGATGGATTCATTTGGGGCCATTAGATCTAGGGATTCAACTAACCCTAAGCATGCATATGAAAATCTATTTTCTCTTTGTTTTGACTTATTATTTCTTTTTTTTGTTTTTAGATTATGGAGAGAGAGGAGGAAGCCATGAGAGGCAACCTCAAGCTCTTGGAAGGATGCACATGCTTCATTTCTTTTCTTGTTTTATTTACACCTCACCTAGGGTTTCAATGTATTTATTTATTTTGTTTATCTCATTATTTTAATATTTTCCCAAATGGGCATATGGGTTTTGCCCCATTTTAGTGAAATTTTTAAAAATAGTATATGTGTTTACTTGGGTAAGAGAATATATACATACATACATACATATATATATATATATACACATATACACACATATACACATATATACACACACACACATGTATATATGTATACTATATGTATACATATACATACATATATATATATGTATACACACATATATACATACATATACATATATATATATATATATATATATATATATATATATACATACACACATACATACATATAGATATAGATACACTATATCATATCATACACACACACACACACACACATATATATATATATATATATATATATATATATATATATATATATATATATATATATATATATATATTAAGACAAGACACACACACACACACACACACACACACACACAGCAAGTTTGTATTAAGACAAGGTTTGGCATGAAAGATCTATAGCCACACACAAAAAAAGAATATCTTAGGCCAAACATCTATATGCCGTGGTAGGGTTAGTAAAGGGTTTGAATGATATTTGTGTTTAGGGAGGCTCACCGACCCCACACCCCATCCCATTTATTAATGGGGGGGGGTGGGGTTGATGACCCTCCCCCAACCCTTTCCTTATTATAGTCACACAGTGCATGCCTATAAACTTCAATCTAATCTATTTTTTCTTCTTCTTTTTATTACCTTGTTAGTTAGTTAGTATTTATTTAATATAAATTATGTATATATATTATCTATAAATGTTAGACACATATATTTAAATTAATAATGTCAATGTCATTATTAATATCAATAATATTGATATTTTAATATCAATGCTATTAGCAAGAAGTAATGACATTGATGTTATTAACTAAGCTTAATATTACACTTAAAATTTCCTTTAAAATTTGGTAATAGTTTAACAAGATGTTTAAAATCAATCCAAATCCCACTTGTTTCTACATTAATGGACATTGGGTTTATATATGTAACTTTATAAGAACCTAAATAAAAATTATATAGTCCAATAAGGTTATGGGCTAATTGTAATCAAGCAATTTCTTTACTCCACTAGCTTTAGGAATTAATCTATTTTATTGACCAAGTAAATGAAAAATAAAATTTAAGTTCTTTCCATCTACACATAAAGTTTGACTCTCTTTCAACCAATACAAGAAAATGAACAAATATAATCTATCTTTCCATCATATGCCTTTCAAATAATACAATAGAAATTAATATTTCTTTCCTTTACAACATACAAGTTTCAAACATTCCCACAATAAACTTTCAACAAGATTTTCCAATAATTTTAAAATAGGAACAACACACCTAATGAAGACTACAATTCCACTAAAATAAGAGCAAGTTGTTTTCTCTTTTAGACACATTTCCATAATATCAAGAACTTATACACTAAGATTGTTTCTCTTTCCAACAATACATTTCAACTTAATAACAAAGTATTCAATACAACTTTACTTTCAAATACAATACTATAAATCTTCCACCTTAAGTGGGAATTTTTACAAGGAAGGTAGCTATAATGAAGGATTTCTTAGTCTTCTACAAGTGCTCCAAGTATCAAATCTCCAACAAGGCTCCATATTTTCTTCACTTGATCACAACAACAAAATGGGGAGAGGCAACACTCTCCACCCAACAAAACTCCAATGAGAAGAAGAAGCAATTCTCCTCATTGGCCCCCGAGCCCCAACCACAAGGAAATAAGGGATGACAACTCTACAATGCTTCAAAAATACAACAAAAATTTCATGACCATTTCAAGAACATTCAATATAAGAAAATGAACACAATAATACAACTTTACAAAATACACAAGGCTTGAAATGCAAGCCAATGGAGAAAGGATCTATGGGGAGATCACTTATGCCTCCCCATGGGATTAGGTGCCCACCTTAAAACCATATAATAAACATCTCAAAACCCATACACAACTCTTATGCTTCCTCAAGATCCTTTTATGCTGCCCACATTCTCTTATGCCTCCCTAAAATCTCTTATGTCTCCCTCATAAAACAAAACAAGTAAGAAATGCAAGCATTTTCTTGTCCAAGGTGGGGCACCCAACCCAACTCCCTCAAAAACATGAAATAAACTCTTATGTCTCCCTACATATAAGATCCCCATAGCCTTCTCCTACACCATACTTAGGCAATCTACCCAAGGACCCAACAAGCATACCAAAACACTCAATAACATACACATATACACAAGTAAAAGAAAAATAATAAAACAAGGGTATAACTCCTACCTTTCCATGGTAGAGCTTGATCCAAGAGTCACACACCAAGATCCTTCAAGCCTAATCTATCACCAAAAATCTCCCAAAATCCATAAGCACTCCAAAATTTTCCAACTCCAAAAATACAAGAGCACCAAAAGAAATGAAGTAACCCCAAAATAAAAAAGAATTTGAATAATTAGAAAAGGAAGAGAGGAGGGTGAGGTGGTTCCATGTAGGATGCCACATCACTCATCCTCAACTCCACCTCGCAAGTCAAACCTCAACCTGGAATGCATGATAAATTGGTGGTTGAGAGGAATGAAAAACTTATTACACAAACAATTCAAACCCACACCCCTAAGGACAAACTTTAAAACCCATGTAAGAAAAGTGCAATGAATGCTAATTTTTTTCTTACAAAACATTTAATGGGGTCTATTTTGACCCCAATCCATAGGTAGGGTTGGTATAATAAATTAAGAGGTGTGGGACAAGTTTAGCTTGTCCCACAAGCCTCCAAAATTGGCCCTTAAGGCCAAATCCGAATTTCCAAGGTGAGGTAGAGTGTACAACACTCAAGTTACTTACACTCAACTTAAAAACACATAGACCAAAGAACCAACTAATCTAATAAATGAATTATTTTTGTCACATCCATAATTAGCTTAATAACATGATTAATTCACTAATTTAGACACATAAATCAATTAATGATAAAAGGGAATTACATCACAATTAAATCACATACACAAAATTAAATAAAACGAATGAAAAATAATTACACACAACCCTTGGTCATAATTGGAGGTCACTCCCATGGGGACCCCCTAAAAAAAATAAAAAAACAACAACATTACACAAGTTTCCATGGTGACCATTGTTGTATCCATCCAGATTCTTATGTGGTTGGTCTCAATGCCCCCTTTGATTGTTATGATATAATTACTGTAATCACACAATACCTTCTTCGGCCATGTGGCCGCTTAAAACATCCAAGGTAAAATATATGAATATAAGTCAACAATCATCCATCCACAAATTAAATCATCATCTAGACAAATAATGTTATTATTTTAAAATTCAATAACACCTCAATTCTATATTTCATTAATACCAATAAGATCAGCAAGATTAGTTCAATCTGCTAAAACCTACTCAATATGACGAGAATGTCAATTGTTAGAAATATATAAATGTGTCATCAACACATCATCATCAATATAAAATGTCTCTCTAAGAATCCACACAAATCATACTATTTATCTTGTCATCTAACATCATGCTAAGCCAAAATGATATAATAATATCCATGTATATAGTCAACAGTGAATAGAAATCAAAATATAATAATCAAAAATACATCAATAATTGAAATACCTTAATTTTGGAGGGTTATAATATGCATTCGATCTCGATTGTCAATTCCCATAATACCACGAGCATGGGTAAAGGAAATGTGAATAAAATTTGTTGTGTACTTAATATTTATAATTGTAAATTTGTAATTAGTATAAATATGAAGGAGAATTTTGTCAAATTTAATTTTATGCTAACGATAATTTGAATTAAAAAAATAGGTAATTAGTCCAAATTTTAGGCGAACCTACCCCTAAAATCAACTTAAACCCAAAAAATCGAGGCAACCCAATCATAATACTTACACCTAAAAATTCTCAAAATGCAAATTTTAAAAATTTAAATATTCATGAATTAATGAATATTATCCACTAAAAAATTTACAAAAACTCTTTTCTTATTATATTACTTTCCTTTCTTCCTCCATTCAAATATTCCTTTAGATTCCTCTTCTTCTATTTTTTTATTCTTCAATTATGATTCTAAACGCATATTTCTCAACGCATCCTAAACTATCCTTCTCTTCTTTCTTCCTAATTATGTTATTATTCTAATTCTAGTCTTAGATTGATAATTTTCCTAGTATTCCATTCTCGATATTCTTATAGTTCGATGTCCCATTCTATCCTTTATTCCTTGTAACCAACAAACTAATCTAGCCTATTCAGTAAAGTGATTTTTGTATTATATTATTTACTAGACATTTTCACATGGTAATTTCCACCCATGGAGTAATGAATGATTTTTATTCTCCGACTAACATGAGAGTTACTACCTAGATTTTTAGGTTACGCTTCCTTCCGGTGAGACAATTAAGTGGCCTCCACTTCATGTGGGTATATTGTCTTTCTCTAACCAACGTGTCTTTTTTTAATTCCAGTGTTTTTTCGTTTCATTTAATTTCATATTCTTTCCTTTTTTTTATCATCTTCTATATTTCCATATTTCCCATAATTCCTTCCATTATGTATCTACCCTATATTTAACTTCTACCCTCCTTGTTTTCTTTACTATACATTTACTTTGATTACTAATCTCTATTTATCTTAACTCGATACGTAATTTTTTTTTTTGATTTTCCCATTTTTCACATCCTAGTATTTCATCTACACCAATCATCACCCCAGAAAATTCTAATAGTTACTTCTCCTGCCCCTCTTTACAATCGTCATCCCACAATGCATTCTCGTTAAATGAACTATTCAAAATTTTAATCAACTCATTCTTTAATAAAAGGATAAAAATAAGAAATGGAACCTTTCAAGAAATATCGTTAGGCTCCTTTGTATATTGTATTTCTTCTTATGATCAAAGTTGGTTTAAAATTATATTTACAAAGTGATAATGAATGAATTTATCATTTTATTAAACCGATACTAAAGTGTTCGCGTAAATGGGTTATCCTTGTCTTCAATATTGTCTAACTTATATTTTATCAAATTAATTCATTTTCTTAGTGGGATCCATTTACACTCATTCCTCTTAAAACTCTTAGAATCCAGGACCATAATAAATGTGGAAAAAATGAAAAGAAATATTCTCCAAAATCCTAAAATAGTTAATCTCTTATAATGTTTCTCAACTCGTAGAGATTCTTATTACACATAATTCTTAATTCTAACTTCCCATCAATGTTCAATCTAGTAAGTGAAGGTTTTAAAATCATGGTTACATTATTTCTCCAGAATCTATTGGACCAAATACATAGGCTCAAACACCAAATGTTGACCTTAAACCTCAATAATTTGTGAGATTAATAATTTATTTCCTTAGTAATGGATGTAAATGGAGTTCAAATACTAATGAGGGTCCAATAAAATATCGTAATATAATATGCAAACAAAGAATCATTGTTAGATAGACATTGGATAGAAATTGATTATTAAATTAATCTTCATAATCCAATATGATTGATAATTCGATCTCACTATTATCTACTCACTCCTCAATTTGTTATCTTCTATATGTTCTATATTACCCTCCTTCACTCTATTATTTAAAATTAATACTTTCTCCACCATACTATTACTTATTAAAATATTTGAAATGATTATATAATCCTTGAAATATTCGATAGTCACCTCTTTTTGTATTGACTCTATTTCTTTATTCCTAAACTATATCTTTATCTCATGGTTTCCCACTATTCCAAAACTTTAATTTGTCTTTGGTGGCTTATGTTGGTCAACCAATTATCAACAATCCATGGCTTGTATGCTTCCTCTGACACTAAATCATGCACTATGGGTAATTATTTAGTCCTAATTCAGATACTACTATTCATGTGATTTCTAAGTAAGTAAGAAAAGTGCTAACTAACCCAAGTCTTTGACCACCTTTATTTTCTTTTCATTGCTAATTTTTTTCTTGCACCCTTACTTGCTCAGTCTTCCCTTTATACTTAATTTATCATCTTGGACACTAGCGCCCAACCAGATGCTAGTGTCGGTGCACCCGCCCCTCCTCAGTAGGTCCCCGATTGTGTTGTACTTTGTTAACACTTTCTAGGTTCTTTCTATCTATATGAGCATATTATCTTTTGGGTGGTCATTATTTTTAGGGTTAATTATGAAATTCAAGAAAGAGAATCATATAAATATAAAGCTATGTGACCATAATAAAGGACCAAGCACTAGCATTAGCTATCACCACCTAAGGTTGCATCCAAAGGCTATTCTAGGACCATTAAATCATCCATTATAGCATCCATCACAAGGGAAAAGGGTTGTTTTTCTATATACACTTCATAGGCAAGGAGTTAAATCTATTCCATGGAAATATCTACTACATTTCTCGACATCTAGCTATTTGCTCGCTATCAAGTGTGACATGCACAAGAGCCACCTATGGCACAATTCCACACACATGCACATAGAAATACATTGGGTATGGTATTTAGTGTAGTAATAAGTCATAATCTCACCATTGTGAAAACTAAGGATAATATGACCCCTCATTTCGCATCTTTGGGCTTTTAGGATTTGATGTCTATTTGAAGGTTTTGCAGTTCATATTTCATTGCAAGTTTCTAATGAACTCAAAGGTCATCGTGTGATCTCATAGTGACCAAAAGAGAACAAAAAAGATAAAATTGTGACCCTAAAATTTTGAATTTTTGAGAATTTTCGTAGACATAGGCTCCTATTTCTAGTCTTTAGCACCCATGGGGCTCTCGCCCTTTCTCGGCTCCCCTATCCATCTCGCTCCTCCATATCTTATTTTTATGGCTGTCTATGTGAAACTCATACCCTTTTCTTCATCTTGTTAGAATTCTAGTACACTCCATATTTTATCGGATAAACTAAATAACTCTTTCTCCTCATGAAATTAGGGTTTCATACTTTATTGCTTGGTTTTCTTGGGTATTATTTATGTACTTAATTGTTATTTATTTACTACTACAATAACATTCAGATTAGGCTCATATATTCCACATTTAGCTTAATCACTCCTCTTTAGGTTTATAGTTTCTCACAAATTCCTCTTTGTCAATTGCTTATTGACAAAAGCGATGAAGGACCCTATCAACACACAATAATGTCATTTTGACGAAAAATACACTTGAAATTTTCTCACACATTTTTTTCCACATTTGAATATTTTATCAACAAAATTTAATAGGTTTATTTAGACAATTAGATCCATTTACAAGTTTTTTGAGGACCATTGTGAATTTTTGCTCTCTATGTTTGAGTATTATTAATAGTTGAAAATCTCATTAAAAAAAAAAATGTGTGTTTGTGACTCATTTTGAGACGTTTCTAGGCTACATAACTTAAAATAATGGGTTTCTTGTCAATCAAATGAATATAGTCTTAATTTAATAATAAGAAACCCAAAAATGCCATCAGCACATGCTTACTTTCTTGGAAATTTTAGATATTTTCAAAAGTTCATCTAGGGGTATGAAAAAATAGTCATTCCATTAAAAAATATTCTCAAAAGTCAAGGGCCTTTCGAGTGGGGTGCAAATAAACAAAAGGCATTTGATGAGTTAAAAGAGAAACTTTCAAGCATGTTTATCTTATAATTCACCTATTTGAGTAAACCATTTAATGTTCATTTAGATGTATCTAGAACAAAAATGGGATAAATACTTGCACAATTAAGGGAATAAAACCTAGATCATCCAATCTTCTTTTCAATTATTAATTTATCATCAGATAGAGAAAACACACACCACTACAGTAAATATATGGGTTGTAAATGGTGTACATATTCCAAAAATAGAGGGGTGCGTGGGGATTAGAGAAGTCATAGACGCAACCTCACCAACACACCCCTCTATATAGATATGGCGGATCAGACTCTACCAGATAGATTGGTGAGATTAGATGGGCATGCATTGGTGGACACACTCTACCGCGACACACTCCATTAATTCTCCCTTATATCTAGGGTGTCAAGATATATCTATTCTTTCTATAGACCGTGTGTGTGTGTGTGTGTGTGTGTGTGTGTGTGTGTGTGTTATATTCTTGTCCTCCTAGGATATGGATAGATATGGGATTCATATCCCCACAGTGTAGATGTAACATGATGGGACTGATGAGCATCACATGATGGGACGTCACAGTTATATATATATAGGCCCAACTAGTGATGGGACCACTCTAATGACATAACATACTAGTGATGGGACGTAACATGATGGGACCACTCATCTGACAGACTAGTGATGGGACCACTCCCACTCTAATGATTCTATTTTTCCATATATATATAGGAGGTGGGGGTAGTTCTCTCTATATACCACTCATTTTACCACTTAAATATTTATATGAAGGGGGAAAGTTATTCTGTATAGGCCTCTCATCCGTATGATTTCCATATCTATATAGAGGGGGAGATACCACAACTAGGACCACTACCACCATCGTATATATAGATAGGGGACCACTCCCAGCTATATATAGTAGACCACTGCCATATCTATAGAGAGGGGGGGGACAGTTCTCTATATAGGCAGAGAGAATATATGGCCACTGCATGATGGGAGTACTACCACTTCCATATCTATAAATAGGGCACCAAGACCACCCTATCTATAGATATGGGTTCCCGATTGTTTACCCCCTCTATACAAAGATGGGATAGCCCCCTTATTTATGACTATGATAACTAGAAACATTGTATCTATATAGAGAAGGGGGAGGGGGATCCTGACCAACACCATAGAATGAGATAATCAATCAATCGATATAGGATCAGATCACTATATTGATGAACCGATGGAAGTTATAGAGATATAGGCCCCTCTCTATATAGGTAGGTCAACCCCCCCCAGCCCTATCTATCTATTTAGAGGTTGAATCAAATATGAAGGGAGGGGGCATAGAATCTTGTCTATCTGGACATCGATCTCCTATTTATATATGGGAGTTTGAGTATACTAGTGGTTGCTCCTTAAGGAGCAAGTCTACGCCGATGGGTGTTTTAACATAGGTTCTTTTGTGGTTGGTGTTATTGTATGTTTGGTTTGTAATGCTTGTTTGTAAATATATTACTTATCAAAGCACAATAATGAATGTATTTGTGAGTATATGTGTATTTATATGTATGTATATATAGACGTTATATGTTTGTGTATATCCTCATAGATATGTGTAAGTTTTATATGTAAGATTGTAATATTTTAAAAGTAAATGGCCAAAGAATGGCCTATGTGTGGCGGTTAAGTTGAACCTATAGTAGAAATTATTGTGTGATTGTTAATTATAGGAATTTTATCTTCAACAATTACATCGCTATAAATATTTGCATCATGTTACAAGCTTGGCAGTGGAAATAGATTTTTTTTTTATACAAGAGAGGTATTATTGTAAATTCCTATATCTTGTGAGCATTTCTTTTGTTTGTTGTGGATTTTTGTATAGTACATGATGTTTACTACTTACTATTGCAGGTACCAATTGAAAATAAAATGATCAATTTGAAACTATGGAAGAGGACTTATTTCATAATGTCCCATACAACACTCGTACATGTATCTTTGTTTTAAGGGTATATACTATAGGCATACATTGAGATTCATTACCCATATAGTGTTATTTGGGTGGTCTAACAACATATACAATGCATATTTATATGCACATAAGGCTGAATTGATGTTTCATGTTAATCAAAACCAAGAATCATATGTATGTATAACCTTTAATTGTAGCATTGTTTACCATTAACCACCTCAAGCAATTGTTTTGATAACCATTATTTTTTATCTCAGTACAAATGAAGCATGTGATGTTCCTATGGTTCCCACCCAAATATGGAGGGGTTCTACTTCCTCTACCAATGATGCCTAGAAAAGTTATGTATTAGGACATGTGGTTAAGCTTCTTTGTTTGAATATGGTAACCTTGGTTATCTTAATAGATAATATTTGTATATGTATGTTATTGTATTCATGTGGCGGTGGCAATTGTTGTGTACTATCATTACATAAAGTTCCCCACAAGGTTATATGTATAGTATAACATGTCTTGCCTTTTATGGCAACAATACAACATTGCGTACAATTTCCATCTTTTCGGGTAATGGTAGAAATGGAGGATGTAGAGGTTACAACACTAATAAATAAAAGTATAAATCCAAGTGTTAGGTTATGGATCACAATTTTAGTAGTGAAATAGAAATGGTAGATTAGAATTTCTATGGTAGGTTGTATACACAATTGAAAAAGAGATTCCATATTAGGACGAGTTCTTTAAGACTTTCGATGCCTGTATATTATTGTTTGACATATTTTAAGTTACCTTTTATACATGACATAAACCTTGTTAACTTAAAGCAGTTGCATTTCCAAAACAAATCAAGTGCATGTCATCAAGAGGGGTATCAGTTCCTTTATGAGTAACTCCACCCTTGAGCACCCAATTCATATGATGTGGATGTAATTTGTTAATGGTTTTTGTGGCTACAAGTTGCAAGTGCTGCTACTCTCATTCATTTTGTGAGTCAGTAGCAGTAGTAAGGAAAAAGGTAACAACATAGTGTATATGTATGTAATAAGATATTGTTGATTGTGTTATGTTCAATATTGTTGGCATACCTAATAGATATGTATATAAACTATTTGGTATACCTATTTTATTAACACTTAACCTACGCAAGAGAGGGTGACCTTGAATGTAGTTCCAACAATTTCAATAAATAAAAACCATACCCATGGTTTTTTGAAAATCAATGTACTAAAAAACTTGTACCATAGTCGTACCAGTATCCTGACAACCTATTATTTTCCTGAATGAATTCACAAGTTTTTGGTGTGTGCCAATCTTATAGTTTTTATGATAAATAATGGTAGAAAAATATAGTTTTTTTAAATATTAAATTTTACTTACGAACAATGTGAAATTTTAAAGAGATGAATTAAAACGCTATGATATGAATCTCTTTAAAAGAAATATTAGGAAATAAAAAATAATATGAAAATGGAAAAGAGGGGATAGGAAAATTGTAAATTATGAATCAAGTGCTCAAAGAATTTTAGAAGTTACAATCATATAATGAACAACTAAATGGGTCCAGATAAAGAAATAACAAAGAAGAATTAGGAAATAATGAAATATAAAAAACGAAAGCAAGCCCCTATATGCCAACTCAAAAAATCCACCTACCATTTGTTTGTGTGTTTTGATATAGTATTGTGTTCCTACTTGTCTCACCTATTGATAGGTGTATCTTGTAAAATTACTTGAGTGACAAATATAAGTCCCTTATTGATATTGATGAGATTGTGGGATGATATGGTCGGAGTGGATTATTGTGGATTGATTTTGGTGAAACATGGTTAGTGCATCTAGGGGAAAGATACTCCTGAAAGCTACAATTTGTGTAATCTAGGAGAATATGTTGGATCAATCATACGGCTGGAAATTTTTCTAGTAGAATCCAAAATTTAGCAATTCTCATATGCTTTGATTAAGTCTATCTTGAAAACATGTGAGTGGAAAATATAAATCCCTTGACATAATTGATGAGAGTGTGGATGTGCTTACCCTTTGTTGTGGGATCTTGGCAATGTAGTCCTTTAAATTTAAATGAAGAAATTAGAAGAGTCTAGAGGAGAGCTGCATTTTGCAAAAAAATAGTGTAGCCTAAAGTTGTATAGTGGTTTAGATTGCTAACAACAAGTACGATATCATTTTTATAAGTCGAAGCATGTAGCATTTCAAGGGCATTATCTTGGTATTTTTATGTTACAAAAAGATGTTGGATGTTAGATGCGCTAACCTCTAATTTAGATTTTGGCCCTGATATGACTATAATATAGTTTATTTGCTGATGTCGAAAACCTTAGTTTAGAGGAGCTATGTTGGTTTTGGTTATGATATGACTATTGTATAGTTACATGGGACACAAAATGTCGAAACAAGCATAATATTGCTAAATTAATTTAATTATTATGTTCTAAGCTATTTGTTTCTTTTAGTTCACAACAAGGTTAGTAGCTAATACGCAAACATGGATAGTTCTTCCATAAATAAGAATTATTACATACAAATACATGGGTGAGTTATTAGTTATTGGTATATCAACAAGAATATTTTAAAAGTACAGAGGAAGAAATAAGAAAGTTGTTTGAAGATGTAGTATGCAAGATGATAAAAAAAGCATTGAACTGAGATGAATGGAAAGAAGAAACACAATAAAAAATCCAAGAAGGTAGAGGAAAATCCATAAAGTATAGAGACTTGGTTTGAAAGAAAATATTGGAAAGTAATAGAAGAGGAACATAAGAAATTTCATATACAATTCGCTATAAGTCAGTTGGTGTTGGTGTTTTGTAATGCGACTGATTTCTTTGCAAAGAACATTAGATATATGTACACGTTACATTTTTTGGTATATGTATGTGAAGGGTTACAAAGATTTACATTGTATGTAGGTGGTTATTTATGGGGTGTTTTATAGTTCTATGTATAGAATGTTTAGCTAAGGTTCTTTTGTGTGTCATCAATTGCAATTACTGCTCCATGTAGCAATTTTTGTGCTTGTTATATACACCGTGAAGGGGGTGGATAGGATGGGCATTGTAAGAAGTTTTAGGGTGGGATGGGAAGCCTTGGAATACCGACATCATGATGATGAAAATCATCATCAACCTTTTTTATATGAGTTAGGGGTATTGAATCCTTAAACTCGATGGACATGGATGGAATTTGATGGATCAAATGTGGGGACCTAGACTTATCATTTTATCTTGTATTCATTGATGAATACAAGCATGTACAACTTCCTACAACATGCATAGCCATTTTTAATGCATGATTCCACCCCCAAAAAAATTCAAAAAATTAACCAGATGAGAGAGACATGGATGCAACAATCCAAATGGAAATGCACATTATGAACAAGATGAAAAAAAAGAAAGGAATTTTCCGATTCATGACCTTTTCTCACCCTCTTGATGAAGACATTGAAGAGTTTCAAATACAAGATGATTTTACCTATTCAAGCACATATTCCTCATTTTGAATAAGTGGTTCTCCAAGCTTACTCTTTTATGGGTGTGATGTATGTTGGATTTCCAAGAACTAAGCAACATATTTACACACTATGTCATGCTCCAAGAAACTTCATTGTTTTGGAATTATTTTTTCCCTTTTTTCCTGGGAGGATGTGCTTATTCTTGAGACATGTAGCATTTAGGTGGCCTACAAATTAATATATACAACATGTCCTACAAATTTATATATACAACATAGAAAAGTTTAATTTTCATAATGCAATTGTTGAAAGGCTCCGTGATAATTTTCCTAATCCTCAAAATGACAAATGGAAAATAGTTTGAATCAAAGATAAATTTTACAATTCTTAGTCCATGTCATGTGTATCCATTGATACAGAGCCGATGTGAATTTCCAAAACCCATGAAATATGTAAGTAGATGCTCATTTTTATAAGCATGTTTGGTCTTAGGTAACACACCTCCCTATGACCTCCATTATCAACACCTTTTTCTCGTGTTTTGAAGCCTAGGTTTCAAAGCATGAAGGAAACCCTGAAACCATAGCTCCTCCATTCAATCGCTGCATGATAAGGAGGATGGAGTCCTTGCCAATATTGTAGCTTGGTAGTTGAGCATGATCTGGGTCTCAAGGCTTAGAGTTTTATTAATCCTAGAGGAAAGCAGATGCAGATGACCCAAATGAACTACTATCTAATGTGCCCTAGGCCTGATCTTGTGTTAAGAATTGGCCCTCATTCTAGTGCATCAGATATCACCGTATTGCTACAGGACAATGAAGAAATAGGAATACACATACACAAGGATGAAGAATGGGTTCATGTTTGACCCATTCATGGTGCTTTTGTTATAAACATTGGAGATATGTTAGAGGTATTCTTCTTCTTGAAATCTTAATCTCAATCAAAAATTTAAATTGAAATTCATTTTAATGTAATTTTTAACATTAATGATCTCAAAGAATAAAAGTCCAAGCTCTAAAATATTTAGACATGTTTATGAAAGTGAGAATCGAGATGGGTTTTTTCCTTCATTATGGGAATACTCCTATTATGTTCTAAAGTTTTTCAAAATTGTTTACAAGTAAGATTAGATAAAGATAGTTTTCGCACTTCATTACAAAGTTACGCCTATTGTATGATAAATTTGTCTAAAAATATTTTAAAATAACATTAAATATTGGGGAAAAATTCTATAAACTTATCGATCCTATGTTAAATTAATATAGTTGAGTATTTTTTTCTCCATACTTTTATTTTATTACAAGATTTAAGGGAGGAGGTTTCTCTTATATGTTAAGAGGTAGCTTATTTTTTTTTGTATTATCTTGTTTACAAATCTTTTGCCACCATTTTTAAAGATAGACTATTGTAGATGAAGGTAAACAATTTGTTTTTATACAGTCCATGTACATTTAAGAAAATATAGCTATTAGATCAATCGACCCTCTTCTTAAATGTATCATCACCTTAAACATATTATAGAGTAGTAAATTCTGTATATCATGTATATTAAATTAATTTAACAATTTTAAGGGTCTGAAAGAAGTATGTTGATTTATTTGTATACAAATATCAACACAAACTAATATCAAAATGAACATGTTTTCTTAAAATTTAGCTTCAAAATATTCTTCGTCTATTATCTTGTTTTTTTGTTTGTTATTTGTTATTTATGTGCATTAATATATATTATCTTCCTCCATGAATGCAGGTGATGAGCAATGGGAGATACAAGAGCATTGAACATTTTTCCATGCCAAATAGTAAAGGGGATCGAATATCAATTGCTACAATTGGCATTCCCAAGAGTAAGTTATTGGTAGGCCCCCAGAGAGCAAGAGACAAAATTTGATTGGTTGAGGACCCCGTTGAGAGATTTGGAGCCATGGCACACCTAGAGGAGTAGGAGGTTTGGAGGAGTGGACCACCACCACCTATCCCACCATGACGACGTGTAGTCGACCAGTGAAACTCACGAACCCCTGTTTGCATGAAGTTGAAGCATTTAGCTAGGATGTGGTTTTGGGATAGGAATCCAAAATTTAATAAAATAATGAATAAATGAAGGTTTTCGTAAAATGGAGTGGGTAGGTATGTTAGGTAGGCCAAAATGGTCTGGGTGAGTGAGTTTTAGGTAATTCTTGTAGGTAGAAATAGAAAAAAGGGGAGTTGTGTTGACCGATGTCGGTCATTATGCATGGCCCACCGAATAATTGTATAGCTTCTGCGTGATAGACCGGCGTCGGTACATCAATGTGGTTGGGGACCGATGGCGGTCGAGGTGATCGTCTACGGTCACCAGGGGTAGAAGTTAGGGTTGAGAAATTTGTGGTGTCCGTTTGTTGAGGTGGGTAGGATAGAGTTTTTTTTGGGGTGAAGGGGGAGAAGGTAGAGTTGCTGGTAAAGGTTATTGGGGTGGGGGTAATCGAGTGGTTGGGGGGCCAGTTTAGGTAGGATAGATTAAGTGTTGTGTATGAAGTAGGAGGTGTTAAATTCAGGCGGGGTATGGTTAGATTTGGTAGGGTGTGAGATAGGTAAAGGGGATATTGTAGATGTATAGGGTAAGAAAGGTGGGTGTAGATGTGTGTATAGTGTCGGGGTTGTGGTTGGGTGGGTGAGTGGGTATAGAGGGTTAAGGTAGTTGTTTGGTAAAGGGTAGGCCTGATGGAGTGAGTTGTTTTGCAGGTGATGAGTTGAGGATGCGGGATAGGATGCCACCTCACTGGGCATCATGCGAGAGGTTGGGTGGGTGGAGTCCAGAGGTATAGGGTTGTGGATAGGGACCCACCTAATGGTTGCCCTCATTGAGAGATGGGATCGACAACAATGTCTTCCATCTCCTACGGGAGAGATGACGGTCACATTAGAGGATGTGTATCGCATCCCGAGGCGCCGATCATGCAGGTGGTATTCGGTGGATGCCGATTGATGGAAAGCATCCTGAGATATTCGGGGATTAGCCCCACCGATTACGTACCATAGTGCTATTTGCGATATGTATCGCGCATCATCGAGGGAGACACGGCTTGCCGTGGCCGACGATGATTGGGCCGCCCTCCCGGATCAAAGGGAGGTCACTTCCCACGGGCACTAATGGGAGTCGCATGAGATGGTGGAGGAGCATACTGCATATACATGGGCATGGTGTACATGCAGCTATCACGGTCTATGGGGCTATCGCCGTGAGGTGATTTGTATATGTTCGACATTTTTGTTTCGGCTGGGCCTACAAGCATATCGTCAGATACGACCAAGACCGGGGGTTGCGCCAGCAGCCTGGGGCCATGGTAGTGTATAGATATGGATTGCAGAGGTGGTTGGGGTTGTGGGCCAGCCAAACAAAGTATTGTAGGGCGAGATGTGGCAAACTACCGGCATATGTTAGAGGACCTAACCGCACTTTCGATATTATATGGAGGCCATACAGAGAGCCATTAGCCCCAGGAGGATTTGGCAATACTACGTTGGATCTAGTATATCTTCGGATTTGGACGGAGACCGAGGAGCATGAACAAATTGGGTCTACGGCAGGATGTAGAGGCACCATTATGATGCAGCCATGTTGGGTAGAGAGAGGTGGCCGATGATGTGGATGACAAACAGTGGCATTTTTGGTGTGGTGGCAGTAAGGCAGATTTCAGTATTTGGTGGCTGTTATAGCGGAGAGGGATCGTCTCTTGGGCTAGATACGGTTATTGCCCTGCACAGACACATATTTGCTACTGGGGCGATTGACCCAAGCACGAGAGTTACATGGGTACAACCTTCCACAGCATAGGGACAACCCATTGCAGGCAACCACTCGAGCACAGGTGGTGTATAGGCGGAGTCGGGGGCCACTTCTATTAGGAGCCGGGGGACCAGCCCCACTAGCCATGGTGGCATGGGCCTGATATATGGAGGCGAGAGCGGAGGCCCGATATTATCAGGACGTGCTAGATGGTACCGGTGCCAACTATCAGCCATATGCAGCTCACAGGGCGGAGACATCCTGGAGTCACAGGTCACAGGGGGCCACAGCCACAGCCAGTGGGTTAGTGACGGGTAGGAGGTGAGATCCGGCATGGGGGCCAGCCGAGAGACGTGCGGGAGGGGGGGGAGAGGGCAAGATCAGATATGATTTGTTGATTCAGGCCAAAGGAAGATGGTTTTCGGAGAGAGGGATCGAATCAGCAGCTGATATCCGTAAGGAATTTTCATCAGATTTCTTTCCTGTAGTAATTTCATAAGGCATATTTCACACCATCATTATGCCGAACATTTGACAAACATCGACGGTCCTTGGAATTGGTTCCATAAGGCACCAGCGCAATGACAACAGTCATCATTGCCCATCCCCTTCCTCGGTCGCACCTATTTAGGCGCTGAAATGGCCAAACGGTATGATTTGAGTGTAGCCTGTAATGGACGACATGCATTATAAGTCCCGCCAGTATTTGGCAATGTTAATGGGCTCGGCATCCCTGTGAAGAAGCAACACGATGCAATCATGGAGAAGATGACAAACTGCAGAGTAGAAGATCAGTGCAATCCAGATACCTATGACCTCGAAATATAAATGCTTTACCTGAAATCCGACACCACTGGCTCAGGAGAGGAATACCGGTATCTCTCAGGAAAATATGTGAGATTCTACTCCCTCAGCTTTTTCCTTTCTCCCTTCCTCTGGAATATATTTTAGAAGCCAACGGAATAAACTGATAATGCAAAACGTACCCGTGGTGGCAACAACTGGCTTAGCTACAGCAGAAGAACTCACGCAACCTACCAAGATTACTTCTATCACTGCAAAATTGTAGAAACCACCTGGTAAAAATCTCAAATTAGATATATGCGTGGCCGTCTAGGGCCGATTAAAAGCATACAACCGGAAATCAGATGGGTTGCGGTGGAGCGGTGACCTCAAACAGCTGACCGTCGTTGTCGAGGTTGTCTGCATGAAGCAGGAGGGTAGGGAAAGCAGGAGCCTCGACAAAAACACCTCAACCTCCTCTGTGTCGTCGTAAGACATCAATTTCATAGTAGCCACGCCTCCGGTGTAATTATATTATCTATGTAATATCATCAGTCATCTATAGGCCCCAACATCTATAGTTTATGAGGCCAACATCTATAGTTTATGAGGCCAGTCGATAGATATAACAAACAGAACATTTGAGCCATATGTATATAGGGGAATAGTTGATAGGTTGAGGGCATAAATGGATTCTCCGCCTATATATCTTATCTATATGGCGAGTGCCGATTATCCGAGTAGTCACGTGTTAGTTCAGTCAGTCGTCAGTCCTATCCCTATCCCCTCTCAGGCATATTTGGTGGTTGGTGGCGTCAGATATCTATATAGATCCCGTGCCACTATCCATCTACAGGTTCGGAATAGTCTGGCCACTATCCATCAATGCCATCCCGGCATAGGTGGTTGGTTCAGTCCTATCTATTCGGTGGCTTACTGTATCGGAAAGAGAGAATGGTGGTTTGTCAAAAATTTATTTTGTTGAAATAATTTTACTATGTAGATCATATCGCACGAAACACGTAATAAATAAAATCGTTTTGTAGGGGTACATATGTAGGTTGATAATATTGTTGTAAGAATTCCATTTCTTTTGAGTATGAAGGAAGGAAAAGAACCATGGAAGGCCTGATAATCTCTTGTGCATAACTACTACAAAAAAGTAGACATGGATTAATATGGGATGTATGATGTGCAAGTATTACAAATGAATATCTCGCTAGAAGAACTCAGGGATATATTGTTGTTTATCAAACAAGGAATCACACTAGCTAAGTACATTGTACAAGAAAAGAAGCAACTTGTAGTAAAGGATGAACCATCTTAAATCATTACAATAATTCTCTACAAGATGGGGAAAGATGAAATACTAAGGTGATGTGCGCTAGAACATGAGAAAAATAAATCTTGTGAGAGGT
This sequence comes from Taxus wallichiana var. yunnanensis, assembly GCA_018340775.1. NCBI lineage: Eukaryota > Viridiplantae > Streptophyta > Pinopsida > Cupressales > Taxaceae > Taxus > Taxus wallichiana. The sequence goes on from CM031236.1 coordinate 159,531,933, forward strand.
GCATGATGGAATAACAGTGAAAACTATACGAGTCACGTAACCATGTGTAATATTTTAGTAGTAGGGTTTGGGCCGCTTCAAGAGTTATTGGTCAAGTTGCTTTGATCATATGCTTTCTTGAGCCCTTTTCCTTCTTGGTTCCTCTCTGTTTTGGGATTTTTGAATTCTCTATTTTGTTCCTCCTTAGGCCTAGTTTTTACCTTATCCAATAAAAAATTATTTTAGCAGTAGGGTTTTATTGGAAAAACATATTCCATGATGCAAACTAATAAGTGCACACATGTGATATTTATCAATATATTGGAGAACATAACCAAATAGATGTGATGCCTTTACATCCGCTTGTTGCATAGGAATCATTTGAAAAATGGGAATTGATATTTTGGGGGAATCAATCCTACCACATGTGCAACCAACATGTGCTACATCATCATGATAAAAATTATTTGACAAGGTGCATAGAGGTCGCACCTACAAAATATTGTCTAGAAACTAAAACTAGAAGATTCATTTAGGAAAACATCATAAATTGGTAAGGGTGTTTACTAAGTTTAACAATAGATATAGGTTCCCATTTTATAAATGAAATAGTTCACATATTGTTAAAAAAATTATGATAACACACCACAAAATTAGTTCATAGCATCAATAGGAGAATGGGAAAATTGAAACATTTCATAATATATTAAGAAACACCTTGGAAAATATATATGCGATGTGGGAAGAGAATATTGGGATGAAAAGTATCAATGACTCTACACACATACAAAACTACACATAACAGCCAAATAAATGAAATCCTTTGTAGCTAGTATTTGGAAATGAAGGAGTGTTGCCTTTGGGTTTCTTCACTAAGGATGACGTTTGTTGCAATATTAGATTATGAGGCATCAATAGAAAAATTCCTTACTAAACTCTTATATTTGAATGAAAGAAGACTGCATGCAAGATGAATCCAAGGGGTGGATAAATTGCATTAGAAAGCATGGCATGATAGAAACATAAGGAAAAAAAAACCTTTAATGTAAGTTCGATAGTAGTGCTATATGACTCAAAATTAACATGACACCCGAGAAATTTTAAACAAATTAGCTAGGGCCCTATGAGATAAATGGGATATTTCTACCGAGGCATATAAGTTGAAGGAACTTAATGATGAATACCTACAACATATACTATTAGGATCGGTATTATTTCAATAGTTTCATTCATGTAATTAAGATAGTTTAATTTAAATTATTTCTTTATGTTGTAATAAGTGCACATATGTTGTTCTTGAAACAAATCCTTATGATATATTTAGAAATATTGTTCTCATATTTGAACTCCATAAGAGTTCTAGAAAAATCTATTGCTCTTTCTCTAAGTTCTACTTCAAAACAAATGTGCGAAGGACCCCACACGGTTTAATTTAAGATGATTAAACATACCTACTCATTAAGCCTTAAAAGCTTCCGCAAGAAGATTGTACTAATGCATGTCATGCGGAAGAGATCGTTGTATTGGAAAAAGTAGAGGTCAAATCAAAACTTTAAAGATCTTCAAAAAATAGTAACACCGTTGAATACCACCTGTTTTCCATCGAGCAATTTCACAATTAGAGATCAAATAGAAAGATTGTGTAGAATGGAAGAATCGATGTTATCCACGTGTAACTCATCATCAAACAAAGACCAAATTTTGAAGAATAAAATGTTGCTGTTGTTCTCCGTGTGCCATAAATCATCACATGGAAAATACAAAGGCTTATGTTTGAAATATTTGTGCATGCAGAAATGAGGAATAATGTTCTTAATATAAGTCTCACTATGATCACACACCCAAAAATGGACCATCACATTACTATGGGGTACACAAAATAAAATAGTAAGAAGTACGGGATAGAAAGTGAAAAGTTTTGGAAGCTACAAAATATTTGGAAAGGGAAGGTAATAAGCTCAACACATAAGAATAAATGATAATACCTAACATGAAAGAATACAGTTAAGAACGAATAAGCTGGGAATTAAAAACTTGACAAGGAACATTGGAATGGCATAAGGAAGGTGGAGTGTTTGAGAAGATAGAAATGGAAATGGAAAGGTAAAGTGATAGCAAGAAATCTTCGGGGCAAGGTAGCATGCAGAAAAGTTTGTGTAAAGGCGGGGTCTAATTAAAGGTCGGGAGCACCCTAGGCAATAGTTTGAGTGGGCGCCCTCCTTAAAAATTTATTTAATATTTTTTCCATAAAGTAAATAAATAAAATATGTCTATATTTTTGTATTTTTAAATTTACATCATGGTCATAATAAAATAATAATAAATATATATTATTAAATTATCACGGAAGGATGAAAAATATTCGTGGATGGAAAACATTAGTTGTAGGAGATTCTCAGAATGCAAAAATACAATATTTTATACAAGGCTTCTTACAAGTCTTATTTAGCCATATCAAGTAGGTGACAGGAACTCTATCCTGAAATAAAGCACCATTTTTTTGCAAAGAAACAAAAATGTTTATGTAGCTCCCATGGTTTTGTGAAGAGTCATATCTGGACCAGGCCTACGGATTCCTCCATAACAAAATAATAAAAAATTTCCCCAAATAAGAATATAAAACAAATATTTTTTTCCTTTAATTATACTCACCTCTACTAGATACACTAGCAACATTATAAAAATACATTAACCTTTTTGTAGAACAAATTACACACCTACATAATCTAGAGCTACATCAGAGAATGAGAAAAAATACCAAAAAAATCATATGTACTTATAAATATGTGATATTTTCTTTTACTTGCAAAAATATTTAAAAACTTTTTTTTATGTGTATGCATGAAATTTATGTTATGATACAATAATATCTATAAATTGGTTGATCCATATTAAGTCTTGAGAAAAATTATTTTGAAGTTGAGTTCTAAAATTAACCGACAAAAAGTAAATTTTTAGATTGGGCGCCCGATTGTGCGGGCGCGCCCTAGGCAACCGCCTAGTTTTCCTAAGGCTTAATCCTCCTTTGTGTAAAGGGAATACAATGCAGCCTAGAATGTAATCTACCTACGTAATGAAGCATGATTAAAAATCAATGCATGTCCACTAATTTTGCATACACACAAATAAAAAAACGAGTCATATGCTAGTTAAGTCAAATTTCAAACTCAAATAGGAACGAAAATAGAAAGTGTAAGGTAGCTTGCTATTTAGCATTAAATGTAGAAGGTGGTGAAGTGAGGGTTCAAGTGCGAGAGAATTTTATTGATTTATCATGCCCGTGTAATAGGGGTATAATGGAAATAAAAGAATGCATTTTAAGTATGATACTCTCAAATGAAAATGGATATCCAAGGATAAAACCATGTGAGATGCAAAATAAAATAAAATGAATCTAAGCATGTAAAACCAATGAATTTTCAATATTAGATGAGCTCCAAAGCATAAAAAAATGCTTGTAAATCGAAAAATATAGAAGAGAGAAACAAAAATGATAGGAAAAATAGGTTACATGTTCCCAATAAATATTTTGACCGAATCTTTAAAGTAAAGGGTCAATATATTAAAAGTAACACAAAATATTATAAAGAGATGAGAGAAATAGGAAAAAGCTTTACAAAGTTATAGTGAAGGAGGCATAAAAAGGATATGATTTTAGGATTTGTTAAATACCTTGACCACCATTAATATGGAGGTTCAACTCATATTGTAAAAACAATGAATTTTTGAATTTTAAAGCACTATTGAGTAAATCAACAACGATTCTAAAAACCATAATTTCAATAAATTTGGATAGATTCTAGTCTATATTAAAACAGAAATTATCTATGTTGGTTTTATTTTATCAAATATTGGAATTCAATTTTACTATTACTAGAATCGAATTAGGGATGTTTGGAATTACATATCATATTTTTTGGAATTCAATTTTAGGTTTTACGGTTTTTAGTGTGAAAAGAATAACAAATTATTTTTGTTTTAAATTACATTCATTCAATATTTTTTTTTTTATTATGGGCAAATAGTTTTTTGAAAGGGACTATACCCTTGAACAAAGGGGCTCTGAAAACCAGATTAAACATTTATGGCCCAAACGGCAGAAAAGAGAGTAATTTGCCAAGAGAAGAACCAAAACCAACAACACAACAACGAATAAACAAATCGATGACAACCAACAAGTAATCGTTGTTCGGCTTAAAGAAGTATAGCAATATGGATTAGCCGAACAATAGTGAAGAACTACCTCAAGAAAAAGGCAATTATTTATGTACATTTATGACCTTTTCATGCATAAGAAAATATTCACAAAAACAATTAATAATCAATGTATTTTGCATATAAAATAAATGTATAGCCTATCTCATCACATAACAATAACCTTTATTTTTCCTTTGTTTTGACTTTATAAGATTGAATTTATTAGTCCTCTTCCAACTCTATAGAAGTTAAAAATGTGTTGTTTATTCTTCCTTAATATTTAATTTTTGAGAATGGGCATATGTTCATTCTATACAAAAATGGAATGAAAGATATATTAAGTAAGCTTTCTCTATTTTTTAGATTAAGCGTAAAAGATGAATTTTGAAAGGATTTGTATCCTTATACAAACACCTCAAGGCAAGATTAAACATTAAAGCCCTAAAATGAAGAAGACTATAGGCCAAAAAAGAAATAATGCCACAAAGGCACACAAGTGTAGAACATGAGATGAGAGAAAATGAGAGGCTGAAGTAATCTTTGTTGCAAAGAAACAAATTATGCCAAGGGATTTTGATCTTGAGATCTTAATCTCATTTTATGGAGAGGAAAAACTTTGTTTCTTCAATTTACAATTGACCATCCATCATTTAAATTGGGGTCCTAATTATCATCCGGAAGAATAGAAACCTCAAATCTAGAGGGCGCAATGGGCCCAACAATAGATGGTGATTCCTCCCCAAAAGGGAGAGTCTCCACCTATTCCGCCTTTCCCACCCCAATCATAGGGGAGACTTGAGTCTCATTGAACTGTTGAATTATTTCATTATCAACCCCTTCTGGATCATAAGAGAAGGGATCATAATCCTCTCCAACAATCAATAGTTTAGGATTACAGTCCTTCCACCAAGAAACTCTTTCTTTCTTCATTGCTACTTTACTTTATGATAATCTGTAGCAAGATGTCCGAGAGAAAAAGCATTTCCTACACTTGAAGGGTAGACATTTGTAAACAAGAGGTTGTGACCAAATCCTGTTCAGTACTTTAAGGTTAATGAAAGCTAAAATATCCAAAGAGGTATCCACATCCACCAAAATTCTTGCATATAACCATAATTTTGTTAAATATGGACATTTTACTAAGAATCTAGATTTATAGTATTATTATTTTTGGTTTTATAATTGTTGAAATTAGATTCCTAAATTTCCATTATTGGTTTTTATCTAGTGTGATATCAGATTCCAATATGTTTATTATTGGTTTTTAAGTAGTGTAATATTGGATTCCAATATTTACACTATACCATACAAGTATGTTCCTAATTCTATATTGAGTTTATGAGAATGGGAATATGCCCATTCTGAACACACTCATAGTATAACTATGTTCCTAATTTTTTTTATGTGTATTTTCTTTATCTCAATTATTTTTCTATGATTCCTATATGAGTCATTTTGATCCCTTTTAAAAATCAAAACAATGTGATATGGGTACATGTTGTATGAAATAAGAAGCAAATATTGAGTCTATGAGATTGAACTTATATATGCCCATTTCATCACACTCATGGTACAAGTATGTTCCTAATTATTTTTATGTGTATCAACTTTATATCTATTCTTCTTCTATAACTCATATATGTGGGATTTTGACCTCTTTTGAAAATTTATATCTTGGCAGACAATAACTTAAGTCATGGTGCATTTTAAACTCTTCTTAAGTTCATTAAATAATATATCTTCGCACTCTAAATACTATAGTTTTGCATTCAAGAATTAGAGGATTCTAGGCATATAATTTAGTATATAGACTTCATAAAGGTTTACATTTTATAAAGTTATAAGAACAATTAAAAATGACTTATCTAGACTTATGCACATAACTTTAGGAAAAGACCATATAATTTTGTTGTTGTAATGAATGCATATATCAAGGCTAATTCATAAAAACATCGAAAGTATTAATATTTTGAAATGAATTCCTTGTAAATAACATCCAATTCCCTTTAAATCATAAGATCTAGTTCCTGTAAATTTACTTAGAGCATAATTAAGGATTTTTTAAAAAATTAAATTAATTACATGGTGGAAACTATATTTTTAATAATACAATAATAAGATTCATGAGTTCCATAAGCAACACAATGTATTATAGAATTATACTAGATGGAAAAATATTCCAAATAAATAAAATACTCAATATTTCATTTAATGATCAAATAATAATACAACTATAAAGTTTTATAGGACCAAGGTTTGGAATTGTAACACCCAAAAATTTGACATTCTAAACCACATAAATCCTTTAAAAATTATCTCAAAAGTTGTAGATTTTTGTTTTGTTTTGTTTTAAGTTACAAGGGTGTCAAACCCTAATATACGTTTAGTTGAATTCCTACTAAAGCAATGGTACATTTCATAGGATAGATCTAGTCTAGATTATTAATTAAATATTTTTAATCCAGTTCTAATTTCAATTTAATTGTCATCACAAGATAAGAACCCATTAATTTTCTCCTACTAGGTTAAATAGTTTCCCCCTTGGGAATTAACATTTAACCCACATTTATTCAACCCTTATCCTTAGTTACGAGTTCGAGTTAAATTTATTTATTTTAATGTCCATTGAATCATACATTGAAACCTACTAGAGGGGTTAACATTTTAAATTAATACACTAGAGCCCTAAGTGGCCCCATTCACCCAATTACACATACATTTACTTATTTAAAATTTACAATCATAATATGAATATTCTCACCTAAAAATTATAGGGTTGGTTCTTAACCGTTGGATCAAATCAATAAGGACCATAAGATTAGATCTACCCAAAAGAAGCCCTAATCATCCTTAAGGGAATCTTGTTAAGCATTTCTTAACCTAAGCTCATTCATTTATTTCTCTCTAGTTTTCGGGTTGAAGGTGTGGATGCTATGGATTAGAGTAAAACCTTGAAGGAGTCTTCTTGGATCTAATGTGCAAGAAGAAGGGGATTCCATCCAAATGGATCCTCCTTTAGAATAGTTGAATCTTAGATTTAATCATGCATTCCTAGTTATTTAATTTCAATGCAAACATATATCCTAGATCTAGTTTGAGATCTATTATTGATTAGTTCTCTATTTTTTTGTTTTCATTGATGGGGAAGAAACCCATTTTGTAGATCAAAATTTTAATGTATTTAAAACCCTTTATGCAAGTAAGATTATGGGTTCAAACAAGTATACACGAGCCTCATAGGCTAGATCTATATTTAGGTGAAGTTTGGATCCATAAGAGCCAATGGTTTGGCTAAAAATACGTTTTCTAAAAAAATATCACACACATAGAGTTAACGATGACGGTCTCTGGGCCATTGCAGAATTCTCTTGTGCACCGACACCAGTTCCACTATCGATTCGGTTCCGGTGTTAATGATAATTTTTTTAGAATATTGTTTTAAATGTAGGGAGTAAGAGATTAATTCCATGAGAAACTTCTTATTCAATTTTAAGAAAGCATCACAATCTCGGATGCATTTGATATAAAGAAGGCACAACAAAATACCATCAAGTTTCTGAAATGAAATTTTTGTAGTATCTAAGTGACCGATGTCGAGTCCACCGAATACCGACGAGGCTCGGTGACCGACTCTGGTTGCTCTCGGATGAGTCTATTTTATAAATTTTGACATATCTTCAATATTTTGTGCTTCACACTTATCTAAATGACTTTTCCACAATTATTCATTGAATTTAAGGTTTTATGTAATCCATAAAAATATTTAAGTTGATAACTAAACTTGGAGTTAAAATTTTAGAACTGTAACATGAAACAATGACTCATGTAGATAGTAAGTATGCCGACGCCGATTAAGACCGAGTAATTGGTCACTGTGTAGGCCAGAGAACTCTAAAAATGAATGTATAAAAGAACATAGATATCAAAGGATAAATTTAACTTTAAATATATCAAAACCAAAGAGTGTTTAACTATTTCAACCCAAAATAAGGCTATGACAACCTCCCAATTCACATTGTGAGAAAAACATTAAGATTTGCAACTTTCTTTTCTTTCAACACAAGGTAAAATTTAAACATGATATCCATTTAATTCATTCCTTTACATAAAACTAATTTTAAGAGAAAGGAAAGACACATTCCTTAATGATCTTTCTTCAAATATGATATTACAACTTAATAACAAAATATAAAATACAACTTTTCTTTCAAATACAATCTACTAGTCTTCCACCTTAAGTGGGAATCACAAGAAAAATTTCTAAAATGAAAGATTTATTTGACTTCGGACAATGATCCAAGTCCCAATTATTCAACAAGAGATCCACCATGCGTTTAATTTAATCACAACAACTAAAAATGGGGGAGAGGCAACACTCTCCACCCAACTAATAATCCAGTGAGGAGAAGATGTTATTCTCCTCATTGGCCTCTAAGCCCCAACAAAAATGCAATAAGGAATGGATACAACTCATGGAAATAAAAAAATTCTTCCACATCATATTTTAAATTTTCACAACCATTTAACAAACATTCAACATAAGAAAACAATCAAAATAATGCAACTTTCAACATACACAAGGCTTGAAATTCAAGGCCAATGAAGTAAGGATCTATGGGAAGATCACTTATGTCTCCCAATGGGATTTGGTTCCCACCTTAAAACCATCCAAAAATACATCTCAAACCCCTACACAACTCTTATGCCTCCCTCAATACCCTCTTATACCTCCCACATTATCTTATGCCTCCCTATAATCTCTTATGTCTCCCTCAAAATAATCAAGTAATAAATGTAAGAATTTTCTTATCCAAGGTGGGGTACCCAACCCAACTCCCTTCCAAAACACGAAATATACTCTTATGGATCCCTACATATAAAATCACAATAGCCTTCTCCTACACCATACCTAGGAATTCTATCCAAGATCCCAACAAGCACATAAACCATTCACATACATACCATACACACAAATAAAAAAAAAACAAGTAAAAAAAGAGTGTAGCTCTACCTTTTCATGGTAGAACTTGATCAAAGAATCACACTACAAGCTCCAAGGATTCAACAAGAACTCCCAAAACTCTCTAACTCCCAAAAATTCACATGTACAATCAAATGAAGTAACCCCCAAACAAACAAATAAACTAGCATAAATAGAAAAAGGGAAGATGAGGGTGACGTGGCTCCATGTACATGTAGGATGCAAGATCACTTATCCTCAAAACCACATCACAAGTCAAACCTAAACCCCAATAAATAATAAATTGGTGGTTGAGAGGAATGAAAAGCTGCGTACACACACAATCCAAACCCACATCCCCTAAGGACATAATTTAAAACCCATGTAAGAAAAGTGCAATAAATGTCACTTTTTATCTTACAAAACACTTAATGGAGTCTATTTTTGATCCCCTAATCCATAGGTAGGGTTGGTATAAGAAATTAAGAGGTGTGGGACAAGCTTAGCTTGTTCCACAAGCCTAAAAAAATGGCCCTTAAGCCCAAATCCGAAATTCCAAGGTAAGGTAGAGTGTACAACACTCAAAGTCACTTACACTCAATCAAAATCACAAAATCCAAAAGACCAACTACTCTAATAAATGGCCCCTTTTGTCACATCCCCAAATAACTTAATAAACATGATTAATTTACTTAATAAAGACACATTAATAAACAATGATTAAATAAATTACATCACAAAATAAATCACATACTCTACAATAAATAAAAGAAAAGGGAAAGAATTGCACACAAATCCCATGTTCACAATTGGAGGTCATCCTCCCATGTGGACCCCTAAAAAATAAAACAAACATTACACAATACACGATTTACCATTGTGACCATAGTTGTATCCATTCAGTATTATGTTGTGGTTGGTCTCTAATCCCCCTTTTGATTGTTATGATATAAGTTAATGCAAAATCACACAATACCTTCTTCGGCCTCATGGCCGCATAAAAACATCAAAGATAAAATATACACATACAAATCAATAATCATCCGCATATAATTAAATCATCATCTAGACTAACAATGCTATCATTTGTTTATAATTTCAACAATATCTCAAATCTACCATTCTATCAATATCAATAAGATCACCATATTAGTTCAAATGATAAATCCTACTCAACACAACGAGAATTCTAAATGTCAGTAATATATATGCCAACAACACATCATCATCATCAATATAAAAATGTCTCTCTATGCCTCTAAGAATCCACACAAATCATACTATGAATCAAAATTCATCAATAGTCAGAATATCTTTATCATCTAACATCATGCTAAACCAAAATGATACACCAATATCCATTTATATAGTCAACAGTAATCAAAATAAAAATATAATAAGTGTCGAAGAGGAGTGGAAACTACATCTCCCTCCCCTTAGGCTCGACTTCCTCCTGAAGTCACTACAATAGGTGTGGAACACGGATGCGTAGAAACTTATAATCCTCCCATGTAGCAGTGAGTCTCATCATACTTGTCCCATTGGACTTGTACCTTATCATTCTCTTAGCCTCAAAGGCCCGAGTATTTCCCTCTAAAATATGCATGGGCTCCACCATCATCTACCCCTACTCCTGCACCTGTAATGTGGTCCAATCCAATACATGAGAAGGATCTAGGACATATCTCCTAAGAACATATATGTGAAACACATCATGCACGCAAGACAAGTTGGGTGAAAAGGATAGATGATAAGATAAGGGACCGATCTACTCCATGATCTCAAATGGACCCACAAATCTAGGAGACAACTTAGAGCCTTTTTCATAATAGATAGGACTCTTATGAGGTCTAACATGAAGAAACACATTTATGACCACCTCATAACTATGGTCAACTCTCCTTTGATTTGCATAGTTTTTCTTCCTATCATGTGTCTCCCGTGAACCTCTCGTCGATCAAAACAACTTACTACTCCATGTCTTGTAACAAGGATGGGCCAATAGATACTTTGTCCTCAAGTTTGTCCCAACTCAAAGGTGTCCTGCACTCCCTACCATAAAATTCCTAAAAAGGTGCCATCCCAATAGAACTATGGAAGTTGTTGTATGAAAACTCATCTAAATAGAAGTATTCCTCCCACTTCGACTGATGATCCATGACGTACATCCGAAGCATGTCCTCTAAAATCTTATTTACCCACTTTGTCTGACCATTTATCTTTGCATGATATGTTGTACTAAAATTGATGCTCGTTGCGATGAAATACTAAATGGTAGTCCATAAGTGTGATGTGTGTAAGGGATAGCGGTCATAGATGATCTTTTGTAGAATACCATGAATTCTAACAATCTCATCTAGGTACACTCTTGTTACTGCACTACCTGTATAGGTGGTCTTCAATGGAGAAAAATGAGCCACTTTCATCAATCTATCCACCGTTACCATGATGTCATCGTGGTGGTATCTCAACATTAGTAGCCCTACTATGAAATCCATGGAAATGGCATCCCATTTCCACTCCGGGATAACATGTGGGTAAATAAGGCCAACTCGATGTTGATGCTCGACCTTCACACTCGACACACTAAACAATATGACAAAAAAAGATCTACATCTCTCCAAATACCTCTCAATGGTAAAGTTTTCTCAAGCGGCATGCATCTTCTTCACCTAAGGTGCATAAGGTGCACGATGAGCCTCTACCAAGATATCATGTCTCAAACCTCTGTCCTTAGGTACATAGATCCGACATCTAATGTAATACCATCAAACTTCCCTTCAAGGGGTCTCTGAAACTCAATCTCCAATCTAGCTACATTGTAGAAACATTCATGAGGAAGCTATCACAAAATCATGCTCGCAAATATGTACTAACTGTAGTATCCATAACCAAATGTCTCCATCTACTTAGAGCATCAACAACAACATTCTCTTTCCCCTTTATGTGCTTTATCTCCATGTTGTACTCATATAGAAAATCCATCCAATGTCATTGATGAGCATTGAGATTGGGTTACGTGAAGAGGTGACGTAAGCTCAAATGGTCTGTCTTGAGAATAAATATCCTACCAAGAAGGAAATGTCTCAATCGAACCAAAGCATGCACAATTGCTGCAAGCTCAAGGTCATGAGTTGGATAATTGAGATCATGATCTTTGAGTTTGTGAGACTCAAAGGAAACCACACGCCCCTCTTGCATTAAAAAACAACCTAATCTTTCCAAGGAAGCATCCATACATACAAAGAAATCCCTATGAGGGTCTAGCATAACAAGAATTGGTGCTGACGTAAGGCATAATTTCAATGCAATGAAGCTCTACTAGCATCTATCGGACAATTTTTTTCCCTTTTCGCTGAAGGGAGGTGATAGGGTGCACAATCCGAGAAATGTCCTAAGAAAATATCCTGTAGTAACATTCCAACCCCATGAAACCGCATACTTCGGTCACAATAGTAGGTGTGGGACAATCCATAATAGCTCGAATATTAGAAGGATTGAATGTGATACATTCCTAATAAATGATGTTACCCAAGTAGTGTACCTATGATTGAAATAATGCACACTTCTCCAAGTTCCCTGTAAAGCTCACTGCTCACAAAGAAACTTTAGAACATGTTGAAGGTGCTCCTTGTGCTCCTCACATGTACATGAGTAAATAAAAATTTCATCAAGAAAAATGAGCACGAAGCGATCCAAAATGTTTGGAATACCCCATTCATACAACACATGAATACTATGGGGGCATTTGTTAGACCAAAAGGCACTACCTTGTGAACTTACATGACCATATCGATACGGGTGATCCTAAGTTGATGGTATCCAAACTTAAGATCTATCTTGGAAAATATTATGGCCCCCATCATCTAATCAAACAAATCATCAATGTGTGGAAGGGGGTAGCAATTTTTTATCATTACTTTGTTCAAATGAAGATAATCAATACACAATTGTAGAGATCCATCCTTCTTATTTAAAAAAATCTTGGTGCACCCCAAGGGGACACACTAAGACTTATTAGGCATTTCTCAAAAAGGCCCTCAAGTTGAAACTATAGCTCATAAATCTTAGGGGTATTTAGCCTATAAGGTGCTCGTGAGATAGGCTCTCCTCCTAGAACCAAATCAATGTGAAAATCTATCTCACATGGGGGAGGTAACCTCGGAAGCTCCCCTAGGAAGACATCTCAAAACTCTCTCAAGATATGATGATCATCAAGTGATGGCCTAATAGAATCATCCTCATATTTTTCACTAACCATGACTGCAAACAACTAGCAATATTGTCGTGCACACCACTAGAGCTGTTGTCGAAAAGAATTTTTTTCAAGGACTAATCGGTGGTTATCTTGCCACCACTCTAGGATTGTAAGTCCCTTTACTTAAGGTACAACTACTATACGTGCATGTGTGAGTAAATAGTGAGTTTTATCTGGTGGGCTTTCCTCTGGGAACCATTAGGGACACACCAATGACCCCTACAATAAATTCTTGTAGGTATCTGCAAGGGAAGAATTTTCTTCAAAGGTGAGAAATGGGAGTGATAATATTTAGAAAGGAGAAACTAATATTACAAGTAGAAAATCAGAGACTTACACACACTAGCTAGAAGTTTCATTACATGCACTTGTATTTCAGAAGGAAACAAAGCTACCAAACAACAACAAGACCAAATAGAGCTTAATGAACACAAAGTACCGATAAACTCCTCAAGCAAAGAGGTTAGAATTTATTATTCCTTTATTGAATCCCAAGTAAAATTTATACATAGTGTGGGAAGTATAAGAAATTTTTTAGTGGGAGAAATGGAAGAAACTTTCTATCTCTTTCTCTCTTCACAAGGATATCTCTCTCATGAATTCACAAAAAGCAACTCCAACATCTAAGAATTTTCAGAAGACAAACTTTAAAAGAAGTTAAAATGAGGAGCTTGCTAGAATTTATAGAAGAAGAGGCAACTCTACATCTTACCGGTGACTTTTTGAATACCTTAATATTACTTTAGACTATTCATATTCCACTTTAAATGTTTAAGTCCCTTTTATAATAGCAAGGTAACTTAAATTTACATTATATTCCTAAAGTCACTTAATTGATATTAAAAAGTGCAACCCTCAATGAAAAATATAACATTGAGGAGAGAGAGTGAGATGGGAAGAGAGATAGAGAGAGAGAGAGAAGAGGAAGAAGAAGAAAAATAATTATGCTTAAAGGATGAGCTACTGCGGTGGACTTGGATCTCTCTCTCGACTACTCTCCACTTTGTGATCCTAAGAAGGCTTCTATCTTTCAAATTTTTTTAAAAGCAGAGTGATTTTTGGTTCTAATTTTTGGCATGTGGGATGAAAATAAAGCTCAAGGTCTCCATACATCCATTGGTCACACTGTTTATGTTCTAGTACTTCCTAAACCACGATGAATTCCTTTCTACAATAATTGTAATGGAGACTCGGATCTCGGAGAAGAAGTTGAGAGTATCCTTAGTGAAGGATAATGGGTTGCCCACCCATTTCTTGACATATTCTTCAAAAGGGTTGATCAACTCATAAATAGTTGTATAATCTCTCATGGCATGTACTCCAAGTTTCTGAATTTTTGATTTATACTATCCTACAGCTTATATGCTTGTTATTATTTCTTCTCTAGCTCTGTGAATGCCCTAATTGATTGATTCAAATCTGATTGCCAAGGCCCTTGCCCATACAAATGTCAAGTATACTAAAGGTGTTGTAAAGACCTTCCTATCGATCAATTACTAGCGATGGGTGTTGTTCATCTCACTCACCACTTTGGTCCCAGAGGTTCCCAATAATCTCGTTCTTTCCCAAAATCCTCTTTGAGTGGTCACGTTCGTTGGCCTTGGCCCACATGTAAGAAAATATCTTGATTACCTCTTGGAGTGTTGGCTTCCCTTTTTTGGAGATTGAGTCGATCCATTTATTATTCGCTCGCCCATGTATCATGAGTTCTTACGTTCTTTTGATAGATTCTAGATCAAAGTTACTTGATGGGCACAAATTTCTCGATAGGAAGTGTTGTAGTGCTTGGTTCCACTAGGTGTTGCACATAAGATGAAAGAGTTTGTACTTATTCCTCTATTATCTCAATCTTCTCTTTATATTCATTATTCCTTAGCACCATGTGAAGAATATTGTTGATATATGTGCAAGTCTCCCTCATGAGTATTTGGCCCCAATTGGATCGTGCTCATCTTATAGTCACGCTGGTGTCATCTCATCTAGTGGCTTGATTAATTTTGGCCAAGCTACTTTGATATATTGATTACCAGTATCCCCATTGTAGAATTGTTATGCTGCATGTGTAATATTTCTTGACCATTTTCCTTTAGCCAATGAGAAAATTGTTAATAGATCATGGGCTGCTACTTGTTACACTATGCGAGTGTCGAGGATGACCATTTCCCGCATCCATAGAAACATCTTTTTGGATTCAAGCTTGATGATGGGTATACCAACCATTCTTTGTTCTAAAGTAGGGGGAAAGTATTGAATGAGAGGGGCATTGGTGTTAATAAGAGGCAATACCTCTTGCAATGGTTCAAAGACTTGATCGTGAACCATGTATTCATCATTCACCTCTACATTTTCTACTATATTTTCTATTTACATCACTAAGATCATGCCTTCCTCATCCAAAGATGTCGATGAACCTTCTCATTCCCTAGATGGATTTGTGGGTTTCTTCACATGGGGAGAAGCTTCTAATTCCATGACCTTCCTTTTTGAGCTCACTCTAGAGTGTTTAGAGCTGGAAGTCACCTCTACTACTTTTGAAGAAGAATAATGTGAAGCTTTCTTCTAGCTTGGAGAAATTCCTCATGACTAAATGATCATAGTACTTTTCTTCTTAAACTAGTTCCTCGTTCTCCTAACAAAATTTTTAGTTTGCTCAATATATTTCTGATTCACGAACATGCTAGTTGATTTGGGCATTGGGGACATATTGATCAGTTGTGTACTCGGGATCATACATTTATGTCCCATCATCATGCAAGATGTCTTCATACAAAGAGAACATGAATTTCTTCATCTCACTTAGATTGTCATCCTTATGTGGTCCTTTCATGTACTTCGAACTTGTCAATACAGTTGGCCCAATAGTCCTCAACTTGTGGCTCATGTTGTAATTCTAGGACATAGAATGAATTGGGCTCTTCTTAGATGTCAAAGTTGGGCTTGACGATGTAGGAATGTAGATTCATGTGTGTGAAAGTGGCCTCCAGATGAGATGTGTCATTTGATATTTTTCACGTGAAATCTCCTAGAGATATAGGGAATGAAACTAGTTTCTTTCTTCTACTTCTAAGATTTTTATTCACCTGAGTGATCTACCTATAGAGCTTGAACAATACAATCTGGTCACTAAGGTACTTAGGTAGTTTTAACAGAGCTTGGTCGAAGCCAATGATTCGTATGTAGGAGAATGTTGATAATTGTATGAAGTACAAGCCATATTCCTTAATCAGGGATGTCACTTTTGGTGACATCCTAGCTTCAATATCCCCTTCTAATCTTCGACCACATACAAAGTGAATGCATCATTCACACACATGAAATTCCTATTGCTCTCCTCCATTACCAACTGTGGAAGTTTCTTGAATGCAGGTACCTTAGAAGCAATGTTCTATGTGAGAGCCAATCTCTTGAATGATCTCGAGCTTGCAAGGAGATAAACTAGGTAAGAATTCATGTGGAACTTCTTTGTCATGGGCACTTGGAGTAGTTGTAGATGGAGATTATTTTGATGATCTACCCTAGTCAATTTTCTTCTTCTCTTTTGTCTTTGTCGGGATGAAAAGTCTCATCCGATCCTAGAAATATCTTGTGATTTCTTCTCCCATAACTCTATTTAGGAGAGTGATGACATCGAGAATACCCTTCTTAGAACTCACACCTTGGTAGATTCTTGGGCATCCTAGAAGGATTTCTTCCCATTTTCAACCATGAGTCGAGCACTAGTCCTTGGACATATGAAAACATTGTTTCCAAATCATGCACAAATATTTCCTTTGAGATGAAAACCATGTTGGGGAATGTCGGTATTCACATATATATTTTAAAGGTCCTAGGGTTGATGATAGCCATTGTTGTACCATTGTTAGATCAGATGGTTTGTGTCTCGGGCTTGTAGTGGAAAGAGCAGGCTAGGACTAGCTTAAGACTCTACATAGACACTAGGTTTCTTGTAGTAACAAACAAGCCACTTGTGAATATCTAGTCTTCAATCCTCCTTCGGTCCTTAGAGGCCATGTGATTCTTAAGGTCATTCAGGTCCATGTACAAGACATTATTGTCTTCCACATCATACTTATAGGTGAAGGGTTGTATTACGATCTTTGTCCCATCCACTTCAGCTTCATGTCTCCCTTAGAAAAAGAAACTTACTATTTTTAGTAAGTGTGAAAAATCAAGTCCCTGGAAATTCTACTGAGTGTTGTGACCTTGATTCCTCTTTCTCCCTGCATTCCTCATTCCTTATGGATCAAATTTATAATTTTTAGAAGGTACATGTGGGCCCACTTTATATTGTTAATAACTACCAAAAATGCACATTCTCTGGTGAATTCTTAGTTGTAGTGCACCCCAATGTCTTCACCTCTTTCGCAGTCCTTATGCCGATGACTTTCCCAAAATAACAATCCTTATGTAGTAGACCTAATTTTTAAAAAGTTGGCTTTAGGAGGTCGATTGACACGCAAAGAATTTTTTTGATATGGATTTTTTTCCCAATATCGCTCCTATGAAATTTTACGCCTTCCCGCTTAATAGTCCAAGAGATTTTATAGTTTCAATTTTAGACTGGAGTGCTTCTAGATGCGGCATCCATTAATGGACATCAAAATTACAGGTCTAGTTTTCACCCCTATTTGTAAAGAAAATTATATTTTTTATGTGTTTTTTTCTTATGGTGCTTCACGTGCACTTCTACTTCATTTTGCGTAATGGTTTGATGGGAAATTGGATTTTTCTTCGTTGAGCCAGTGGGATTTCTTAATTGTGGATGATTTGTAGGACAAGGGAAGAGTTTTAAGGTGCCTTCTTGATGGAATTGGGTAGAGGAATGAATATAAAAATATAGCTTGTTTATTCATCTTAGAGAACAAGCATATTTACACAAAGAAAATAATAATATATTTTCTATATCTTTGCTACTTGATGAGATTACAAATATATAGGAAAACTTCTCCTATGATTGGCTACAACCACTCCTCCATAAATATCTCTAAGCTCACGTACACAAACAAAATCCTAATATACATTATTGTTACCTAACAATAATGCCACCAAATTACATTATAATATTACTGTTATATTATCAACTGTGGAGCACTAAATAATTATTCCTAACATTCCCCCCCTTAGTGCGAACATGGGAGAAACACATTGCACTTCCTTCTGCAGCGTGCCGCCCGTGCGTGCTCATGATCTGGATGGTTTTTCAGGACAGCCAACAACCTCAACATGGATGGTTTTATAGGACAACCAACAACCTCAACATGGATGGTTTTACAGGACAACCAACAACCTCAACAGGGATGGTTTTACAGGACAACCAACAACCTCAATATCATGATGCTGCTTTTCCTTGTGCTTTCATCTATCCACTATGCTTTTCCTTCAGGGAATTATGTAGGAAACACAACAGGCATATTACAAAACCACACAATAGAAGATATATTGAAAAAATTTCACATTACTTCCTATAAGAATCGTAATGTTCTTAATCGTAGTCTCTGTCATTGATCGCTGCCACTCGATCTCGAACAACATAGAAAACTACCACTGCCACTGGAAGCTTTCCTTGACTAAGTCATTTTGGGTGCAGAATGGGAATGGAACATTGGTATGTATTCCCCCCCACAATGTGAAATTCCACTCATATAGATACTGAGAAGCAAAATGCATCGAAGAACATACTCCTGAATGGATCTTGCTAGTTAGGTCTTGTTGCACATGGTCACTAATGCTAGTGAATGTATTCTTCTAGCTGACCATCTTCCAATGAAGTACGGTAGTCAGAGGACCAAGTCGGTCGGAGGATCTCGTAGTTTTCTACTTCTTAAATACAATTCTTTTCCAAGTATAACAATAAAGCACACCACTCAAAGCAACGAGGAACACCGCAAATCAAGTACACGAGAAAATGGAAACCATACGAAAATCATATACTCACACCATACATATGCCACCACTGACTTCTACATGGCCTCGCGTTGGTGGTCGATGAGAGGTCGTTGTCGACCTCCGACCTCCGATGCCTCCATCCTCCATTGTCATGCCGCTAACTTTTTTGAAGATATGAACATGAAGCACATTTGTTTCCACATTGATCTTATTCTTTTCTTCCCTCCCGCAATGTGAAACATGTTATTTTGTTGGAGGTCGTGTAACATTGAAAATGCATCCGTGTGACAAATTTTATTTTTTAAATAATTTTACGGGACCTTTTACAAATTCTGACAACACGACTTTTGTCAATTCAAAATTGACTCAAAATTTTGACTTGATGACATACTAACACAAAATGACGACTTCAAATATTTTCTTATGGCACACAAATTTTGGCGTTTGACTCTTGAATGACATATGAGAAATGTCATTTAAAATAAAGAACGACCCTATAGACTCATAAATTTTAAAAGAATTATAAAAAACCTATACAAACAAAAAGACTACGTGAGATTTTGACAAA
This sequence comes from Taxus wallichiana var. yunnanensis, assembly GCA_018340775.1. Lineage (NCBI taxonomy): Eukaryota > Viridiplantae > Streptophyta > Pinopsida > Cupressales > Taxaceae > Taxus > Taxus wallichiana. Next base: position 159,551,781 of record CM031236.1, read on the forward strand.
TAAGCTAGACATAACACTTTCTAATGTATTTAGATAACCATGGCATTTAACTTAACCGAAACAATAAAATGAATAATTTTGACTTACCCAATAAGGTGAAATGACCACACTCTAAAACACAGTATGCATGGAAATTAAGGTGTGAAAAAGAAAAAGATTGATACGTGGTATGAACATAATCACTTTAAAATGGAGATATACGTGGTACTTGGCGAGAGAGGTGGGAATATTGAGCTACGTTCAAAAAATTCATTCGCTGCTGATGTGTATCCAAAAACCAATGCATAGAATAGAAATTTGATGCCTTCGTGAAGTTCACGTTGTTATAGACTGAATTTCATTGAATGACTGGAAAAGCATGCAAATATCTTTCTAATGGAGATAATTCCTTCACGTGGTTGTAGATTCACCTCATAGTTGGCATGCACTATCATAAATAGCGCAGTCTTTAATCTCCGTGATATGATCAAGAAAATAGCGATGAAATTTGTGTCTTGTATATTTCCACCTATGTAAATTAATGCATCTCTTGTTGTTCAATGTTGACTGCTCACCGCAACAATCAATGTTACACAATGAGAATTCAATATTGGAATTGAATGCAATCCAATGCAAAAATGTTTGACAACGATGGCGATGCAAAGAAGCTGAGTTGATAATTTTCAATACTAATGCACAATTGAATTGGCCACTTTGTTTTTGAAATCTGCGTGAAGGCCCTTCTGTCTCCTGTCAGCAAACACTGACATATGATTCACAGATCTATACAAAGCCCTCTCTTTACTTTTTCACGTCGCCTTCAAGTGCTTCAAGAGCGTGGACAGTTGCACATGGGTGATGGTCTCTATCTAAGCCTTTTTTAAAACAAATCATATAGAACTAGTATATACTAATTCATATGGATATATCAGTAAATGAGCTCCATACAACAGGGAAACTGAAAAATTATAATTTCCTTGTAATCAAATTATTCTTTGGCAGTCGCCTCGATACCAAATCTTGTAGAACAAGCAGATATACACAAAGAAAATAATAATATATTCTCTATATCTTTGCTGCACAGTAGATTACAAATATATAGGAAAAATTCTCCTATGATCAAGGAGGTGGCTACAACCACTCCTCCATAAATATCTCTAAACTCACGTACACAACAAACTCCTAATATACATTATTGTTACATAACAATAATGCCACCAAATTACATTATAATATTACTGTTATATTATCAACCATGGAGCACTAAATAATTATTCCTAACAATTCACGCATCCATTTGGGAGATTTATTCAACTTTTGTTTCATGGACATGGATTTTCTCTATGCTTCTCCTTCTTTTTCTATGCCTCTCCTTCGTGTTTTCTCCGATTTTCCTTTAGCACCTACGTGCATTCATGGGGTGGAAGAGGAGTACCTATGTGGTAGGTCTAGTATGAGGTTTAGCAATGGAGTAATGGAGATGAGAAGTTACAGAGGAAGAATGGAGGAAATTTTGCACGGGAGTTGGAGCAGCTGGAAGCACTAGAAGCATTGAAGCGGTAGTTAGATTTTTTTAATTTTTGAAATTATGAGAGGAGAAGCTTGGTCACAATTTTCCATGTTTGATTTCCATAATTTCAGGGACGTGAGGGACATCAAATTCCACATTGGTAAAGAGGACAACACACAGTGACGATCGGCGACCAGGAATGAAGGTGAGAAAAGATGTCTTGCAATCATTGTGAGGTGAAAGAAGGTCACATGGATGTCCAAAAGGCTTCCCATAAGGGTTTGGGTGAATTTTTCCATGTTTTATGTCCATCACCTTAGGGACATAAGGTAAATCAGTTTCCATGGTGGTCCTAGAGCTAACATGTGGTGCTTGATCCGACGGTAGAGAATGGATGCTCCAAAAATGCACATGGGGGCTAAACGGTCAAGTATTGAGGTCACGTGGACGTCAAAAGGCTCCCATAGGGGTGTGCATTTTTCCATGTCGATGTCCTCACCTTAGGTACATAAGGGATATTAGTTTCCACAATGGTCCTGGAGCTGACACGTGGCACTTGATCCGACGACAAGGAATGAATGCTCCAAAAATGAACACCTGGGCTGAATCAAGTTTGGAGGTCACATGAGGGTCCAAGACGTCACACGGGGCTAGGAAAATTTTCAATGGTTATTTTACTGACCTCATGGATTTCGGGGACATGAAATCCTGTTAGGCTCCTAGTGTTGACACGTGTCCTCCGAAAATGAAAAGTGCTAAACTATCTTTAAGAGGGCAATTTAGAAAAATATAACTTGAGCGGCCAATGGAATAATTTATTGTTGAAATTATATATGATCCTAATTAGAAATGGAAATTTACGTCCAATGGCGGGGGTTGTATGTCTTTACTCACCCATATGATCCACGATAATGTGGATTTGTGATTTGAAACTCCACTTATGCATGATAAAAGCTGTCTATAAATCCTTTTCGCCAAGGTGTTGTGAAAACTATTATTTCACCAAAATGTAGGTCTTGGAACCTTCTTTCTGAAGATGTTTTTTTAACTTTTAACTCCATTCGGAGCTCCTAGAATGTGATGCCTAACATCTATTTTAGGCACCTGTGTACTACCTAGGCTTGTGACACTTATTTTTTATTCAGACTACTCCAAGTCTTTCAAATCTTCCCCAAACCTTAAAAATAATTTCCATGATGTTATAATGTCTTCAATTCACCTCCAAATTTAATTTCTCCCTTCCATTCCTCTCAGGAGGTTTGATCTAGTCCTAGGTAAGCCCAATGATAGCCCTTCCCAATACTACCAAAAGATAACATCTCTTGAGAACTCCCTAAAATCACCTATGGGGAATGAATAGACTTTCTTAAATCACCTAGGGGACCAATTTGACATCAAATAAGGGGTGAAAAGACTTAAAAAATTTGATGTGGGGTGCCTAGGAATCATAAAACATAAAACTTTCAACACATGGCTATAGTTGTTATGCTTGGAAATTCCCAATTTCCTTGTTACACATTTTCATGACAAAATTTGGCTCTAGCTTGGGGACATGACATGGAATGAGTGCAAAAACTACATGACATGAGAATTCATAATCCAAAACTTAGACCATATAATTCATTGACTAGTGCCTTATCCATTGGGCCTTGCAGAGTCATGTATAACCTCTAGAAAGAAATATTTTAAGAAGGAAACACACAAACACACACACACACACACACACACACACACACACACACACACACACACACACACACAAAACAAATAGAAAGGAAACACATAGAACAAAAAAAGACGAATTTTCACCTAGAAATCACATATGGTATAAGGAGGGGGAAACCCACTTTCGTTAATGATACAATTATAGGTATTTCTCGGTGTGAGGCAATTCCGCGGCGTTCCATCCAAATATGAGAGTAGAAAATCATTCTTGCTGCAAGCTTCATGAATCTAGAATGGGTGAGCAATAATAAATCAAACTTTCCATGACTTCCTTTTAGTTCACTTTTCTTATCCCATAGTAGGATGAAGTCTCAAACTTTGAATTCTCTCACTTTGGCCTTCTTATCAAATATTTTCTTTACTTTCAATTGGTGTTCTTTGATACGGTCCACCACTCGGAGTCTATTTTCTTCTAGCTTCTTAAGAAAGAGGATTCTCTTATCAATGTAATCCTTGTACTACCCATCTTTTATTCCCTATAGCAACTTAAGAGTTGGCATCTCGATCGTGAGGAGGATTTCTTCTTGACTCCATACAATAGTTGGAATGGTGACATACCTATTACATTCTTGGGAATGATCTTGTGCACCCACAATGCATTGTACAACATTTTGTACCAAATCCTTTGGTTCTCATCTACAATCTTTCGAAAATGGTCACAATTTTATTTTTTCTTTATTTGGCCTATACATTTCCTTGTGGATAGTAGTCATAAGAATGAGATAGAGATATTCCTTAGCCATAGAAAAACTCAGTTAACTTCCTTTTAGAGAAATAGGTAGCGTTATTTGCAACAATATTATGTGGCAATCTGAAACATACTATGATATTCTCCTTGATGAATTTGCATATTGTTCGATATTGGCTTGCTTGGCTGCAATGGCTTCCACCCACTTGGTGAAGTAATCTATCGTTTGAGCACATAGGCGTGCCCCGTGCTTGAGTGCGGATTCAAAACACCAATGAATTCTAATCCCCATTGATAAATTGATTCTTCAATAACAAATGACCGAGAAAGAGTGCAGCAAGTTATGGTCTCCCAACGAATTGTTGTCATGCTTCACATTTAGAAACTAAATCTTGAGTGTGTCTACAAAGATGGTAGGCAAATAATACCTTCCTTCGAGGATCTTGTGTGTAGTGAGCATTGATAAAAAATTCCACCACATGCTTGGTCGCGGTATGCTTTAAGAAATTTTCTTGTTGCTCTTTAACTACACACACGAGGAAGCATCCATCCGGACCTCTCTTATAAAGGGTTTTATTCAAGATTACAAACTTTGTTTCCTTAAGCTTGAGTTTTCTCCTTTGTTTTTGATCAAGATGGGGAGGGAATTATCCATAAGTTAAGTAATATGAAATATCAGTATACCACTCATCAATAGTGGTTACAAAGAGAACTTGTGGATTGTTTTTGGGACAAGTTGAGAAAGCACAATTCTCTTCACTATGTTGAGATTTGAGTGTGTCATCCTCAGAAATCAACCTGCACAAACCATTTCTCCTTACCAGATTGGAGGTTTGAATCTCCAAGTCATATTCTTGAGTCTTTGCAATCCAATTTCCTCTTTTAGCTCCAGGATCCTGTTGTGTTAAGATGGACTTGATTGCACTACCGGGGACCATCACCACTGTATGAGAATTAAGGATATAAAACCTGAAATGTTTTACATCCTTGACCATTGCATAAATAGATTTTCAATTGGCTGTAATTTATTTCATGCTTTTTTAATGGACAATTCATGAAAGTAATAGGTGCTCCACGCATTCATCATTTTTTTGAACAAGAACAGAGAGTGTATGCTCTGATGCATAACAATACATGATGAATTATTTGTTAAAATTTAGAGATATAAGAGTTAGAGCCTTGGAAATGGATTTTTTGATCTCTTCAAATTTTGCCTTCCCTTCATTGTTCCATTTGAATTTTTCTTGTGGTTTCATCATGGTGGTGATGTGCTTTGTCAATTCAACAAACTCAAGAACAAAGTGATGAAGAAAATTCACCTTTCCGAAGAATGAATGAACTCCTTTCTTCCTTGTGGGCAAGGATAATGCTTTAATGGCTCTTATTCTCTCATGATCAATTTTTCTCCATGTTTTTCACAATTTGCCCTAGTAATTTGCCTTCGATGACTCAAAAATGCATTTTTTTGGATTTAGTGATATGCCATGTTTCCTACACTTTCCATGTAATTGTTCCAAGTGATGGATATGATCTCCCTCTTATTTTAAAACACCATGAGATCATCAAGATATATGAAAATGTAATGTTTGAAATCATGTGAATTCCAAAGCCATCTCCTTTGAAATGTAGCTACCTCATTGATTAGGCCAAAGGAAATTTTCTTGTAGGAAAAAGTGCCCCAAGGTGTTGTGAAGGCTATCTCAATACGATCCTCCTCCACCACTTTGATTTTATTATATTCTAAGAATCCATCAAACAATGAAAGCATTTCAGATCTGGTGACTACTTGTAGAATGTGATCCATGATAGGGAGAGGATAATTTTCTTTCAATGATGCCTGGTTTAGGTTATGAAAATCTACACATATTCTTATTTTTCCATTTGTCTTCCACAGTGACACAATGTTTTTCACCCATGTTGAATGGTGGATGGGAAAGATGATTCTTGCATTGAGCATCTTCATTACCTCCTCCTTGATGGTATCAACAATTTTGATTTATATGGCCTTCTCTTTTTCCTAAATGGTTTAGCATCCTACTTCAAAGGAATCGAGTGATGCATTTACCTTTGTTGGAAGGATTTGAGTTCATCATATGATTAGGCCAAAACTTCGAATATTTCTTGAGCAATGCAACAAATCTTCTTTTCTCCTCGAGCGAGCAACATTTTCCAATATTAACCATCCTTGGCTCCTCCTAGGTGCCGATGTTTTCCTTATCAAAATTATTTGGGCAATCGAGAAGATTGTTTTTCTTTCTCTTGAATGAATCTTTCATGTTTTCAAAGAGGTCTTCCAAATAAACTAGGCCTTTGGGAATCTTGTTCCCTTTCAATTTGATCACTCCTTCATCATCAATACCTTCAACTCCTTCTTTCTCTTCTTGAGCTACGGTTCTTGGTGTGGATTTTCACTTCCTTCAAAGAAGAGATTATTAAAATTATTCCTTTGTTCCAATAATGCTAGAATCTGGTTATCATCATTAGAGACTTGCCAATGATTTGCATTATCGGTACACTAGGCCCAAATACCATTTCTTTGGTCACCTTGTCTTTACCAAAATAAGGATGAGGTATCACTAGGGAAGAATATATTGCAAGAGAATCAACCTTTTTCATTATTTTCCTTGGGACAACTTCAATGGAAAATGCATCAAAAGATTCAATGCAGTCCCATACTCTATTTCTATAATGCGAGTCTTGATTTTTCACCGATATTGTTGTCAAACTTGCTTTACTATCAGTTCCACATCACCTTGGCATTTCATTTTCTTTATTAACATGTCTTTAGCCATGCCCATTCCTGAGAGGGGATCTTCATATTACACCATGTTATTTGTATTATTGAATTGTAGCTTCTAGGAAAATGGGTACAATTCACCAGAAGGAGAGTACAACACAACATCTTCTCCCGAACCTGCCCTGGAATGACTACCATAAAATTCCATCATCCAAAATTAATCTTCTTCCTCCTCCATAATAAGTGGCAGGTTCTCATCTTTTTATGATGTGAGGAAGTATTTTCCTAGAATGCTATCTTGAAAAGAATATTTTCCTTTGGATCATCGGACTTGTGTACTTTGAACTTCATATTTCTCACTAGAAGAAACTTCTTCATCTCTCCTTTCATTGGGATAATTGTAGATGACCAGTCCATTTTTATTTCTCCACCCAAATCTCTGCAAAAGATTTAGCTCAATAGCATGCCAAAGGAGTCGGGGATGTTTGCCACCAAGATGGTTAGAATCACCTTCTTGTTTGGAAAATCAGCTAATGCTACTCATGCATCTTTGATTCTTCCTACCAATGGCACTTGTTTGGATTCCATTGAACAAATGGTGCCATTTTCCTAGGTCATGGTGAGGTAAAGAGCATTTGAAACTTTGATGAGCATCACATTATCGGAGGCTCCAGAATCTATGATATAATTAATAACCTTAAATCCTTTAATGAGAAGTGACAGGTAGAAAGCTTCAACCCTGTTGGGTTTGGAGGCACTGAGGACTAGTATGTTTTGAGAAGGTGGTGTGGATGGTGTGGGGAGTAAGCCTTTGGAACTTGGACCTAAGGTCATAGGATTACCACCACGGACTACATCAATGAACCTATCAAATTAGGCAGGATGAGTTTGTAGGTATTCTATTTTTTAGAGATGGAATTTAGTTTTGCTTGCATGTTCTATCATCACCAATCTGGCACTATGATAATTCTCCACTGGGAACTGCTCATGCTATGATTATTTACTAATGCATAGCCTTTAGTTTGGTGGATGTAATCTGGAAAATAAAACAACAAACATAACACAAGAATACCATAGACTATGATAAGAAGGAATGATGAAAATCTGAAATATAAGTGTAAATTATAATATCAACATGAAATTGTTACAATATCACCCATGAGGTACTTTAAGTGTTACTAACTTCACTTTCCTTCCAAAAATAACTATGGGAGAAACTTCACGATGGCTTCTTTAACACACCTTCTAAATGATGGCTTCCTTTACACACTTATTCATACAATATTTCTCACTACTTCCTTCTATGCTAAATGAGGGGGTGGCCTCTTTATTTTTAGGAATTCAGGATTATCCACCTATCTCTAAGATAGGATAGGAAATCTCTTCTCGCCAATCATATTCCATGCCTAAACTCTTTCCTTTACATGTAGGCTTATCTTTTAAGATGAGATAAACCTTATCATCTCACATGGGTTCCACCTTTTTAGAATTTTCCACAAATAAAAACACAAAATATTTATGACATCACTCTTTGTCCTTATTACAAATATAATATTTCTAATTCCTAATCATGTAGACCATACTTCTCTACTTACCCAAACTTTGACATTTTAACATTACCGGACAACTTACGACAAATATTTACTTTTACCACAACATTCCTATTATACTTTGATTATTACCATACTCTACTTTATTGGTGGACACCGCATCTTGACGCCGTTATCTTCTATCAGATGCCACTACTAATCATACTTAACAACATCCTATTCCTAATACATACATAATAAAATAGAAATTATGGAGGAAAATTTTAATGTCGACATTTTCCCCCTTCCTAGCTTCTACTCCGTCCTTGGAGTAGACTATTTTGGTGCTTGGAAAATATTTAACTTGTCGTGGTTGACCCATTTCATAATGGGAATGCCATTAATTCCTCCAGTTGATATGTACCATTTCCATGCACAACTGCTATTTTGTAGGGCCCCATCCATTTAGGAAGGAATTTTCTCTATGTTCTTTTTTTGTATCTAGAATCATATACTAGAACCAAGTCATTCACATGAAATGGAGACCAACGGATCTTTTGATCAAAGTATTCCTTCGCTTCATTTTCTTATTATAACTTGTATCATTTGCTATTTCTCTCATTTCTTGTAGAAAATGAAGATGCACCAACCTTTCTTTTACTAAATCACTTTCATCCATCCTTTCATTTTTCATAACTCTCACAGTGGGAATATCAAACTCAATAGGAAGAAATGGATTAATGTCATAAGCCAATTGAAATGGGGAGTATCTTGTTGCTGACTTTGATGTTCCCCTATATGCCCACAATGTTGCATGAATCCTTTTATCCCACTTATGCCTACAAGGATGCTTCTTTTGCTAGAATTTAACATAACACAAAATTTGTTCATTCCACTTGTCCATTTGTGCTTGGCTTGTATGTTGTTTCCTTCATGTGCTTAATAGAAAACTTGTTGACTAGGGCTTCTACCACCTCATTAATGAAGTGGATTCCTTGATCTATTACAATTTCTAATGGGCAACCAAATATGGTGACAATGCATTCATATATGTACCTTGCCACTTCATCCATGGAAGTTGTTTTCAATGGCCTAGCTTTAACCCACTTGGTTAAATAATCTGTAGCAACTACAATATACTTATTTTGGCATGGGGTAGTTGGAAGTGGACCTACAATATCTATTCCCCAGTTTTCAAAGGGACCAAGTGGAAGAATAGGGCATAATGGAGCTGATGAAGTCTTTACGGTTACCATGTGTTTGATAAAATCACAAGTCTTACAATAATTATAACAATCTCTAAAAAGAGTGGGCCAGTGATAACTTGCATCCAAGATCCTTCTTGCTGTAAGTTGTTCAGAGAAGTGTCCTCCACATGTACCATTATGGAATTCTTCTATCAGCTCCTTCCCTTGATCATGTCCAACTACCCTCTTATACTTTCCATCAGGTCCTATTCGAAATAATACTCCATGCATAATAGAATATGGATGACTGGCTTGAGTAATCTTCCTCTTAGTCTTTACATTGGCACCATCAGGAAACTTGAATTCATTTAGATAATTCCAAATATCTATGTATTCACTAGGGATTGTGTCAAGGGATAACAATGTTGCATCTGAGAAATCATCATCATCACAAGATGAACCTAAACCATCATAGGCTCGAGAGAGTGCATCTACATTGACATGCTTCTTTCCTATCCTATCTATAATATCAAATCAAATTTTTGTAGCAAAATTATCCAACTTTCTATCATTCTTGATGGGTTAAGCTTATTTACAATATATTTTAGAGCCTGATGATCTATTACAACTATAAATTTCTACCCTAGCAAGTAATTTCTAAACTTCTTTACAACAAAAATGATAGCTAGAGCCTCTTTTTTCAGTTACAATATAATTTACCTCAGCACTACTCATTTGTCTGCTCCCAAAGTAAACTAGATGATCATTCTCATTTTCATCCTTTTGGCTCAAAGTACTTCCTAGTGTTGCATCTGAGGCATTAGTATACACAATGAATGGCTTGCTCCAATCTAGATTCTTTAAAATAGGTGAAGACACCAAAGCTTCCTTTAGTTGTTCAAAAGCTTCATGCGCCTTATTTCTTGGTTCATAAGTAACATCCTTCTTCAAGAACTAGGTTAGTGGCTGTGTAATCTTTGAGAAATTCTTGATGAACCTTCTATAGTAACCCACATGGCCTAAAAATGATCTCAACTTACTTCTATTCATAGGAAATGGTAACTCTTTGATTTTTGAAACTTTATCGTGGTCGATTACAATACCATCTTTGGATACAACATGCCCTAAAAAACACCTTTAGAACATCCAAAGACACACTTTGTAGGGTTTAGTGAGGCTTTTGCTTCATCTATCCTTTTAAATTTTGTCTCCATCTAGTGCGGTGGTCCATATTTCTCCCATAGATGCAAAATCATCTAGAAATACTACGATGAAGTTTCTAATGTAGGTTTAAACACCCTATTCATCAAGCACTAGAACATTTCCGAGCATTACACAACCCAAAATGCATAACTCTATAAGGAAATGTTCCCCAAGGAGTGGTGAACATGGTCTTGAAATTTTCTTTCTCTACTATACGAACTTGGTTGTATCTCGCTATATCCATCAACAAACTATAACATTCCTAGCCGATTACTTTGTCCAAGATCTGATCCGAGAATGGAAGAGGGTAATGATCCTTTTTGTTGCCTTGTTGAGCTTCCTATAATCAACACAAATGCATAGTTTCCCATTCTTTTTATTGAGATCATAATGGGAGAAACCCATTTTGAATTCTCCACAGAAATATGAATCCCGCATCAAACAACTTATCTATTTCTTCTTTTACAGTCTTGGAAAAATTAAGATTCATTCTATATGGAATTTGTTTTATGGGCTTAACACCATCTACTAGTTCAATAGAATGTTATACCCAACTTACTTGATGGAGTTCCTTGTAATTAATAGAACACAAGCATGATAATCCCTTATCTTCTCCTTCTCTCCTTGGGATAGCTTTTTGATATCGATCATGAGATCTGCATATTTCTATTGTTCACCAAATTCTTCAAGAAAACTTTCAGTTAATAAATCCCATGAGTTTTTCACATTATCACCTAGTGTTTCAAACCACCTAAGGGCTGAACCATCCAAAAAGGTAGGAAAAAATTTAGTCCATTGTTCCCTTCTTATGAGGCCATTACAAATGCAAGATCATTTAAACTCTTGAATGAAAGAGGAAGCATTTTCATTAGATTGGGCTGAAAAACAGGAATCTTCCCCATTTTTAAAAGTAACCACAGTGAAATACCAACCGAAAAGTACAATCAACAAGACTTATGTGCACATATAATTGGAATCACTATAATAGAAAGTGACTTTACACCTTTCTACAGTAAAATAGGAATGACCATGGTAAACTATGGTAAAACTTGACTTACTGCGGTAAAAACTGACTTTACTATGGTAAACACTATTCACGGTAAAAAGTGAAGTTACTGTGGTAAATATTATTCATGATAAAAAGTAAAGTTATTGCGGTAAATACTATTTACGGTAAAAAGTGACTTTACCATGGCAACTACTATGCATAGTAAAAACAAGGTTACTCTCAAAATGATTTCTGACTAAGTGGGAATATCTCTCTAGAAAATCCACCAACGAGGAATGGTCTCGGCAACGGAACCAAAATGTCATCACCAATCCGGCACTATGATAATTCTCCATCGGGAACTCCTCGTGCTATGATTATTTACTAATGCATAGCCTTTAGTTTGGTGGATGTAATATGGAAACATAACACAAGAATACCATAGACTATGATACGAAGGAATGATGACAAATCTGAAATATAAGTGTAAATTATAATATCAACATGAAATTGTTACAATCTCACCCATGAGGTACTTCAAGTGTTACTAACTTCACTTGCCTTCCAACAATAACTATGGGAGAAACTTCACAATGGCTTCTTTAACACACCTTCTAAATGATGGCTTCCTTTACACACTTACTCATACAATATTTCTCACTACTTCCTTCTATGCTAAATGAGGGGGGTGGCCTCTTTATTTATAGGAATTCAAGCTTATCCACCCTATCTCTAAGATAGGATAGGAAATCTCTTCCAGCCAATCATATTCCATGCCTAAACTCTTGCCTTTACATGTAGGCTTATCTTCTAAGATAAGATAAACCTTATCATCTCACATGGGTTCCACCTTTTTAGAATTTTCCACAAATAAAATACACAAAATATTTATGACATCACTCTTTGTCCTTATTACAAATATAATATTTCTAATTCCTAATCATGTAGACCATACTTCTCTACTTACCCCAACTTTGACATTTTAACATTACCGGACCACTTACGAAAAATATTTACTTTTTACCACAACATTCCTATTGTACTTTGACTGTTACCATACTCTACTTTATTGGTGGTACCATACTGATGGTGCCATTATCTTCTATCAGACGCCACTACTAATCATACTTAACAACATCATATTCCTAATACATACATAATAAAATAGAAATTACAGAGAAAATTTTTTAATGTTGACAAATCTCCATAGGGATATGGGTGAATTTGTCCATGTCTTATGTCCCTCACCTCGGGGACATGATTTTCCATGGTGTTCCTAGAGATGACATGTGGTGCTTGATTTGACAATAGGGAATGGATGCTCCAAAAATGCACCCGGGGCTGAACTATCATGTCTAGGGTCACATGGATTTCCAAAAAGGGGGCTGGGAAATTTTTCCTTGTCTTATGTCCCTCACCTTGGGTACATAAGGGACATCAGTTTCCATGATGGTCCTAAAGCGACACGTGGTGCTTGATTCGATGACAGGAATGAATGCTCCAAAATGCACTGGGGGCTGAATCACAAGTCTCGGGGAGGTCATGTGAGGGTCCAAGAGGTTACATGGGGCTGAAAAAAATTCAATGGTTATTTTACCTAACCTCGGGGATATCGGGGACATGAAATCCCACTAGGCTCTTCTCCAAGTGCCGACACGTGTCCTCCTAAAAATGACTAAGTCCTAGACTACCTTTGAGAGGGCAACTTAGAAATAAGATAACTCTAGCTCCGATGGAATTTATTGGTGAAATATTATATGATCTTGAAAGGAAATGGAAATTGAATTTTAAATCAAATGGTGGGGGTATCATGTCTTTATTCATCCATCTAGTTCATGAGAAAGTGGATTTGTGATTTGAGACTCCATTTTGCTCGATACAAACTGTTGCCCGAATCCCTATGTGGCAATGTGTTGTGAAAAATATTATTTCACCATCATGTGTTTCTTGGAATACTATTTCCATATATTTTTTTCTTTACTTATAACTCCACTCGGAGCTCCCAGAATCTTCTTCTAAAGCCCAACAACTATTTTAAGCCTGTGTGCTACCTAGGCTTGCGAACCCTATTTTTTATTCAGACTGATCCAAGTCTTTCAAAGCTTCCCCAAACCTTCAAAAAATATTTCCATAATGTTATAGTGTCTTAAAATCACCTCCATGTTTAATTTTTCCCTTCCGCTCCGCCTCCTGGGGTGGTTTGATGCACTCTAGGAAGGCCAAAATAACCCTTCCCAATACTTCGAGAAGATAACATCTCTTTAGAACTCCCTAAAATCATCTAGGGGGATGAATAGAATTTCCTAAATCACTTATGAGACCAATTTGAAATCAAATTAGGTTGACCAGATTAATGATTTTACATGGGGTTCCTAGGAATGATAAAACATGAAACTTTTGGCACAAGGGTATAATCATTTGGGGTGCTTGGAAAATTCAAATTTCCTGTTACACATTTGCATGATAATAGCTACATAGTGGATATGGTGTAAATAGAGGTGGGTATCCTAAATCACACTATCATTGTCTTTACTCCCAAATCATCTACACATGATATTACCTTACTATAGTAATCAACTTTGGCCCTATGTGTAGATAACCAATCCATGCCCAAAATAATCCCATAGGAACCCAATGGAAGGATACGAAGATCCAAACTCTTGGAAAAGGGTTTTGGGTCAACTATGCACTCGTTGACTAAGAAGTCCACTAAGATCTTGGATCCAAAAGCCATCTCCACATCCCAACTAGGGCTTGTCTAACTACCACAAGCCTACATCGCTCTACTACAAATGGAGAAATAAAAGAATCTGAGGAACCTAAATCAAATAAAATAGAAATGGGTATTCCATCAATGATATATGTAGTATCAATCACCATGATCGGTGCTCTACTGCACAGTGGTTCTTGACCACAACATATATCCTATGGCTCTTAGCCATGTTGCCTAATGTAGGCTCGGAAGTTGTTCCTTACCCTTGTTATCAAGGTTTTGAGGGCACTCTCTCAATTTATTCTTAAGTAGTCCTCACCCATAGCAACTACCAAGTCCCCTCCAATGAGAATAGGATCCTACAGGTACTCTAGTGATCTTTTCCATGGATCTTGATGATCCTACTATGGACTACTATGGTTTTTGAAAAGTTGTTGTTGACAAAGCTCTGTGTGGTACCTGATTCTTGATTGGTCCCCCAGAGGAGGGCCCATCTTGAATCCCCACCGAGCATCAAATATCTCGTGGAGGCATAAATGGAGGATGATTCTATTCCTTCTATTGAGGTGGTTGATGTGGTTGCCTAAATGAATATTGAGAAAAACCATGTCCACCACTAGGACAAGGAGTTGACCCCCTCAATTTTTCTATCTTGCATCTATTGGATATGATCTCGCAATCTATCTCTCACCTACTACATTTTCCCCTGGTCTCCTCTGTAATGTAGGCCTTCTCAATGGCCTCTCGCTAATGTCTCGTGAGACAATGAATGCATAATTCCTCTCCAATGTATAGGTTCACGCCCCGATGAACCTTTGGATCCTCATTTTCTCATTCTACATATAGTCAAAATACGATGTAGGTCTAGGAAATGACTCTCATAATCTTCCACTCTCTTAGATGCCCGACGTAGGTCATGTAACTCATTTATCCTCTATCTTGAATGAACCTATTGGAAAATATATTTTCTGAAAAATCCTTGAAGAGCTCCCAAGTGATTGTCTTAGAATCCACATGGAGCTTTTGCTCCTTAATCCTCCACCAAACCCCGACTCCTTCTCTCAGAAGGTGGATGGCAACAAGGGCCTTCATGTTGGTGGTACATGGATATAGCTTGAAGCATCCACTCAAGCTGAGGAACCATGCCTCTACTTGAAATCCTCTAGTGTCCCGAGTGAAATGAGATGGGTGGAGTTTCTTGATGTCTCGATGTGATTGGTCATTGTAGACTTTCTACCTCTAGGTCTCTCAACATGATCATCATGCTACCTAGGGCTCCTAGATCTATCTCTGTGTCTGTAGCCCTATCTCCATGACCTCTATGTGGTGACTCTCATTTGGATGACTCCACATGGGAGATATCTTACCTATGGTCATCACTATGTTTGGAAGGCACACGAGCCTCTACTAATGGATCTTTTTCCTATTTTTTTGTGTCTCCCACCTAAAGACCCTCCACGTATAGTGGAATTAACATCTTGTAATGTCTAAAGTATCTGAGGTAATATGGATACTACTTCCTAATATGGGGATGGTAAATCTAAGTCTATGTATAAGATCCCCTCATTTGATCCGTGCATCCTGCAAAGAACAAAGTGAGAGTTAGTTTATCATTCTAGGTTTTGTTTAAGTTTTCTATGTTTTCTACATTTAAAATATCATGCAAAGTTGTGTGATCTAGGTTTAGAGTTATGCTAAGTTTCCTTGTTATGTCTTATGTTTCCAAGTGTGCCGAGGTCCAAGCGTTGAACCCATGGCTTTGATACCAAGTGTAATGCCCACAAATTTGATGTTCTAAAACCACATTAATCCTTAAATAATTATCTAGAAAGTTACGGAAATATTTTTTTGTTTTAAGTTACAAGGGTGTCAAACCCTAATATACGTTTAATTAATTTCTACTAGCAATGTTACATTTCATAGGATAGATCTAATCTAGATTATTAATTAAATATTCTTAATCCAGTTCTAATTTCAATTTAATTGTCATCACAAGATAAGAACCCATTAATTTCTCCTACTAGGTTAAATAGTTTCCCCCTTGGGAATTAACATTCAACCCACGTTTATTCAACCCTTATCCTTAGTTACCTTAGTTCTCTTAAATTTATTTTATTTAATATCCATTAAATGATACATTGAAACCTTCTAGATGGGTTACATTTTTAACTTAATAAAACAAGATCCCTAAGTGGCCCCATTCACCCAATTACACACACATTTGACTTATTTAAAATTTATAATCATAATATGAATATTATCACCTAAAATTGTAGGGTTGACTCTTAACCTTTGGATCAAATCAATAGGGACCACAAGATTAGATCTACTCAAAACATCCCTAATCATCCTTAAGGGATTCTTCGTATGCATTTCTTAACCTAAGCTCATTTATTTATTTTTCTTTGGTTTTTAGGTTGAAGGAGTGGATGCCATGGATCATGGGAAAACCATGAAGGAGTCTTCTTGGATCCAATGTGCAAGAAGAATGGGATTCCATCCAAATGGATCCTCCTTTAGAATAGTTGGATCTTAGATTTAATCATGCATTCCTAGTTATTTAATTTCAATGCAAGCATAAATCCTAGATCTGGTTTGAGATGTAATGTTTATTAGTTCTCAAATTTTTTTCATTGATGGGAAGAAACCCTTTTTGTAGATCAAGAGTTTAATGTATTTAAATCCCTTTATGTAGGTTAGAATATGGGTCTAACAAGCATACACAAGCCTCACAGGATGGATCTATATTGAAGTGAAGTATGGATCCAAAAGAGCCAATGGTTTGGCTGAAAATATGTTTTCTAAAAAATAATCCACACACATTTGATTGACAATGGTCTCTAGATCGAATGCGGTAACCATTGTGCTACGACATCGGTTCCACTACGGTACCAGTTTTGTTCCTATGTTAATTATAAGGTTTTAGAATATTGTTTTAAATGTAGGGGGTAAGAGATTAACTCAACGAGTAACTTTTATATAGTTTTAGGAAAACATCATAGTCTCAAATGCATATGATATAAACAAGGCACAAAAATACTATCAAGTTTTCATAAATGAAATTAATGCGATATCAAAGTGATTGATGTCGGTCACGGGAATACGAAAATGGTTTAGCCGTTGATGCGATTCATTGTTGGATGAGTCCATTTTATAAATTTTGACATATCTTCAATATTTTGTGCTTCACACTTATCTAAATGAATTTTCCACAATTATTCATTGAATTTAAGGTTTTTGTGCAAGCCATGATATCATTTAAGTTGATAACTAAACTTGGAGTTAACATTTTATAATTGCAATATGAAATAGTGACTAATGTCGGTACTGAGTACACTAACTTTGGTTAAGAGTGACCGGTGTTGGTCAAGTATGTAGGGTAGAGAACTCTAGAAATTAATGTATAAAATAATATAGATATCAAAGGATAACATTAAATTTAAATATATAAAAACTAGAGAGTGTTTAACTATTTCAACCCATAATAAGGCTATGACAACCTCCCAATTCACATTGTGATAAAAAAAATTAAGATTTGTAATTGTATTTTCTCTCAACATAAGGTAAAATTTAAACATTTTTCCTTAGATAAGGTAAAAATAGGGATCAGCTCCCAGGGGCCATTACAAGACGAGGAACAGAAAACAATGAGTAAGAAGGAAATGAAAAAGTCCAAGAAAGGAGTTAAACATGCTTAACTCTTACAATTATGAACCATACTTTGTACCAAAGTGGGAAAACCAAGGAGAAGGAGAAATAGTCTCCAAAACAACAGAAGTTCACCAAAATTCTGCCAATAGTCCAGAAACCACAAGTTAATTTTTTGGAGATCCCCCACTGCTACCATCGTGACTATCTTTGATCTCGTCACCCTCAGCACCTTTGTCATTAATATCTTCCTCCAGCTCATCCTCAGAGCTACTAATGTGCAAGTTAAAGTTCCTTCTTTTAGTGCCCTCCTCCATCCCTTCTAGCCTATCACTTAGCTTTTTGACCTGGTCCTCTAGCTCTAGAAACTTCTGCTTGGACTTCACCTGAGCAGTGACAATTTTCTTAGAAGTGTTGATGACATCCATCATTGTTTCCCTTTGACTAGCATTGGTTTCTTCCATCACTGAAGCACCCCTTCTAAGTACTGGACCTTTCTACTCAAATCCTCGAAACCCTTTAAATTACCATCCTAATTTCTTTTTCTCGAGGTGCTCGCTTCCCCATGACCATCCTCACCCATTTCTTTACCAGAATCCTCCCCCACAATTTTACATTTTCCGGCCTTCATCTTAGTAAGGTAGTACGAGTATGAGATCATCTCGCCTACTCTTTTAGGAAGAGGACAGAGTAGGTTTCCCATTTTCAAACATAGAAGAATGAGCCCTTCATGTAGAGGCATCTCCACTTTCTCCTACTAGAAATCCATCAAAGAGTTAGTCAGAGACATAAACAGAAAGAAGGGGATGCTCACCATGACCTTATGGCGGAACATATTCAGAAGAGTCATATGGTGAGTATAGATTTTTGGTATTTTCCTTCCAGAGTGATGTACTTCATGATTTGAAGGCACACCTCTCTCCAAATACCTAGAATACATGACCTGGAAATACCATCCATAAAGAAAGAACATATTTCCTTGCCAATGAAGAACAACTCAATTTCCTGTTCTCTACGGGTTCTGTCCTTAAAATTTTTAAGCCCGTCCATTTTCATATCCATGGCTAGGGTGATGGTGGACTCAGAAACCTCAATTTCCATCCCTGACTTCAAACTTATCCTCTTTCCAAGATTTTCCAAAATCCTTAGATAGGGAGGGGTCGTGACCATGTAATTTGGCAATGTAATTACTGAAACCCCCAATCCTAAGCTTGTTCCATAGAGGCTGATTAAAAGATTCAATGCTTTGGCTAGTAGGTTCAACTCTAATCCTATCACCCCCCATTTTCACAAGACTAAACTTCTTCTATTTGCTACTACTGTTCAAAAAAAGACTTTCATTTGCACTAGCATAAATCATGGAGAACAAGATATTAAGTAAGTTATCACTACCATAGGGCTCACTCATGCCAACATTATAAAACTTAGTGCCCTCTATCTCTACTAATGGTCTCATTAATGTCCGGGTAATTTATCAACTTTACACCATATCTTATAATCATTACAATTGATTCCATAATTGGCCATCTTATCCACACATTTGTTCCCTTGACGTAAGGTATGATTATAAGAAATGCTATCAAAAAATTTGAAGTTTCCTTCACATCATTGAGGATATTTCTAATGGCCCAATTAATGGAACCTTGATTATTGAGGGCATTAATTAAGAGGAGAGAGTCACCTTCGATCTAGATGTCCTTGAAACCTTTTTCTTTAGCCAGCAAAACCCCCCAAAGAAGAGCTCTAGCTTCCGCCATGTTGTTGGTTTGTCGACCTAATGGACCCATGTAGGCATACAACCAATCTCCTTCATTGTTTCTTAGAATTCCCCCTCCCCCAGTAGGACCCAGATTCCCTTTTGAAGCTCCATCAAAATTTAACTTAACAACATTTCCCCAGGCCTATTCCAACTGGAATTATTTTTAGGTATGTGTAATTCCACCGGACCAAGGGTGAACTTGTCAAGAACTATCTACTCACTTTTTGGGTAGGGTTTCTTGACTTTCCTTTAAAGAGTTTAATGTTTTCCTTTATGGAATTCAAATTTTTCTTCTAACTTTCAAGAGAAGAGATTTCTGATCATGGAAGATACCATCATTCCTAGCCTTCCATAAACCCCCAAAAATGAGGGAGGGAAATATTCTAGGCCCAGATCAAGATGGGAAAATGGAAAGGGCTCTCCCATTGAAAGCAACAATCTTCAATCGACAAGGGAAGGATCCATTGGATATTGAATAGATCCAGAATGGAAGCAAAGACTTCATGGGAGAAGGAGCAATGAAGGAGGAGATGGTTGACATTTTCCTCCTCTTTCTTATAGAGAGAACATCTATTGGGAATCTTCATTCCCCTTTTCTTGAGATTGTCCACAGTCAGGATTTTATTCTAGGCAACCAACCGAAAAAGATATTAATCTTAGGGGTGAGATCCTTCACCCAGATTTTACCCCAATAGTCCTTGTGCAAATCAGTCTTGAAATTTGACATGTAGGCTGATTTAACCGAGAAATTTCTAGATTCTTCTTCTTTCCATTTGATGGAGTCCTCCTTGGTTTGGAACATGGGGATGTGGAAATCCTTAAGTTTATTGTTGAGATCTCGGAAAGGTTGGATGTCGCCATCAAAATCTGGAGGAGGCTCAATGATTTCCCATCTGACAAAATCTTCCTGGATCCAAAAGTCCCGAATCCAAAATTTTCCAGATTCCTTGTAGTATTGAGAAACTTCTTTCTAGAAATCCAAGTTAGCTAAGGGGGAATCCTCAAGCCAATTATCATACCAAAAACTGATTCTAGAGCCCTTGCCAATTTCCCATATCGTACCTTTGGTTAAGATTTCTTTAGAGGCAACAAAGGAATTCCAGAAGAGAGACCCTCTAGGGAGGTTATTTTGGTTAAAAAGGATTCCATTCTACCTATATTCCGTAAATATTTCATCTTTATAATTTACACCCAAAGACCTTCCTCTCTAGCAATCCTCCAACCAGCCTTGGCAATTAAGGCCTCATTCATAAGAGAAATATTTTTAGCCCCAATCCTCCACATAGCTTAGGTTTAGTAACTTTATCCCAGGCCATAAGAGGAAATTTGAACTTCTCACTAGCTCCCATCTAGAGGAACCTCTTCTGGATTTTCTCTAAGGATTCCTTAATTTTAGTAGGGAGCATGAAAAGAGACATCACATAAATGGGAATGCCTTGAAGGGATCTTTGGAGCAGTTGAATCTTACCATCTTGAGAGAGAAAGAGACCCTTCCAAGACAAGAGTTTACTATTAACTCTTTCCAGTAGAGCATTCCAAACCGTGAGGTTAGGCTTCTTATGGATCAGGGGCATACCCAGATAAGAATATGGAAAATGTTTAATTCTGTAGCCCAAGATGTGAGCTAATCTAGCTTGAACTTGATTCTCCACATTTATGAAAAAAACAAACTTTTATGGAAGTTAACCATCTATCTAGAAACCTGTTCATAATCATTAAGAACCTCCTTAAAATTTGAGGCCTCATGGACAGGCCTTACCCATCATAAAGTTATCATCCACAAACTGATTGAGACAGATAGAGGGAAGACCATTTGAGATTTTAACACCCTGGATGCAATTGGAAACCATGGCAAGTTGACAGATTCTACTCAAGGATTCAACCATTATGACATAGAGGAAAGGTGAGAGAGGATCACCTTGTCTCAGCCCTCTACCAGCTTGGAAGAAACCTTCTAGTTTTCCATTGACCAGAACCGAGAAACTGGTGGTGGAAATGCATGTCATAATCATATTAACCAGAAAGTTATCAAAACCCACCTTTAGCAGGATGGCCTGAAGGAAAGACCATTTTATCCTATCAAAGGCTTTATGCATATCCAACTTGAGAAACATATCTGATCTTCCAGATCTTTCAATGGAGTGGATGGCTTCTTGAATCACAATAATGCTATTAGTAATTTTCCTTCCGAACAAAATCCCCCGATTCCCAGAGATAAAGTTAGGAAGAACCATGAAATCCTCCCAGCTATGATTTTAGTCAGAATTTTATAGCTGGTGTTGCATAGGCTTATAGGTCTAAAATCCTTAACCTCCTTGGCCCCAACAATTTTGGCACCAGGACAATAAAAGTGTTATTCATTTGCCTCAAGAGATGACCATTGTTGAAAAACTCTTGGACCATTTCAATGACCTCATATTTAATCACCTCCCAAAATTTTTGAAAGAAAAGGTAGGAAGCCATCCAGCCTTGGAGATTTATCAGGTTCCATATCAAAGACTACAAAATGGATTTCCTCCTCCGAGGGGTCCTTAAAATATCTCTATTTTCAAGAGGGGTGATAACATTCTGGAAAAGATCCAAGACTTTATTCTGAACCAACTCCTCGACCTATGCCCCTGTTTGAAGAGCTCCTTGAAGTAATTTATTATAGAGGCATTGATGTCCCTACAATCATAAAGGACTCCCCATTTTCACCTCTTATTTCATTAATCTTTAGGATATTAGCTCTAGAAGTAGCAGAGAAATGGAAGAATTTAGTATTCCTATCCCCCTCCTTAAGCCATTTGACCCTAGATTTTTGTCTCCAATACACCTCTTCTTTATCCAAAATTCCATGGTAATCGGACAGAGTTTTTTTCTTGATCCTTGAGAACCGGATTAAGACCAACATTCTCCATAAGTTCCTCAATATTTTTGAGATCTTCAACAATTTTGTTTTTTTCTGGAAAATATTTCCAAAAGTCTCCTTGTTCCATATTTTAAGATTACTTTTGATGTGCTTTAGTTTAAAACACAATATGAAACTAGAAACCCCATGAACCTGGATATCCCACCATTCTTGAATCTTGTTGTAAATATCTAGGTGGTCTAACCACATCTTTTCAAATCTGAAAGGCCTAGATTTTTTAGATGATTCATTCCCAAATCAAGAAGAATGGGATTATGATCCAAGCCAATTATGGGAAGAGTTTTTAGAGAATAAATTTGATTGATCATACAAATATGACTCACCAAAATATTTCCAATCTTATTTGAATGAGCTTAGATCCCATCCTTTTGTTTACCCAAGTAAACTTGGATCCCTCCAAATCTAAGTCAAACAGACTATTCTTTGGCTAGGAAGTCAGCTAAATCTTCCATACTTTTAGAATAAGAGATCAAACCCCCTCTCTTTTCACAGGGGAAAGGGGGGTATTGAAGTCTCCTCCAACTATCCAGTCTTTATCATTAAGCAATTGTCTAAAGCTAGAGAGATCCTTCTAGAAATTTTATCTTTCACTGAGTTTATTGGGAGCATAAATGTTAGAAACATACCAGGATTTTTTCAAGATGATTTCCATGAAATTCATAACCACATGGCTGGGGAGGAGAGGATCAAAATCCATGCAATAAACTAGGATCCCACATAGTGACAACACCTCCTAAGGCTCCCCAGAGGAGCTACATCCTTCCCAGTGACTATCTTTCCAAATTTGTCTCCCCACCTCTTTAAATTTGTCCATGTTCATTTTGGTTTCTTGGAGCATGAAAATATCTAGTTTAACTTTAACTCTAAGATCCTTACAAATTTTGTGTTTACTGGGATTATTCAAACCCCTAATATTCCAAGAGAGGAGGATCATTTAACATTTCTTATTTCGGAGAAGCAACTTCCCCAGAGTACCTTGAATGCCAGCTTCTACTTCCCTCCTAGAGTTAGTCTCCCTTAATTCCTTATTAATTTTCCTACCCATAGGAGTTGATATCTTACCAACATTATCTCTAGAGGTACTTCACATGACCAGTTTAGATTTACTAACTAGGGTCTTAGGAGAGACCGCTAGATCATAAGTATCAACAACAAAGTCCGCTAGAATTCCGAAGCCATTAGACATGGGTAATAGTTCTTCTTGTCTCTAACAAAGGAGCTCTAACCAATGGAAGAAACTTCATCTAATGAAGGGCCACATGCCACTTGTAGAGCATAAGCATTACCTTCTAAAACTTGGCTAGCCCCTTCCCTATTTTAGGAATCCCCTCCTCAAAGTCTGGATTTTCATTTTCATTCTCATTCTCATCTTCAGCTTCAAAGTTATTGACTTCAAGGAAACCAGATATCCCGGTTTGTTACAGGGGTGTTATGATGGCTCGAGGGAATTAATTCTTTGACCACCTTCTAGATGATAAGAGGATCCTTTGTCTCTACAACTTTTCCATTTTTCCCAATCAGCCTCCATTCCTTTGCCTCCTTATTATTTGTCTTTTGTGGACTGACAAAGGGATCATTTTTTTTCTTATGAAGAGAACAATTTCTTTGGTCATGACCCACCTGTTTACATTTTCTACAGAAAAGGGGACGGATCATAATCAAATATTTACAACCAAACCCCTTCGGAAGTCAAGAGTTTGATATTACTCTCTAAGGGAGCATCTTGACCCATATTGACATAGAATCTGGCATGGGTTAATCTAGATTTAGCCTTAGTGAGCAAATCTATGGCTATCAACTTTCCAGGATTTTAGCAATTTTCCCGGATTTAGCAATGCCAATAAGGACTTTCGGCTCCCAAAACTCAGGGGTAAGCTCGGAAGGTTGACCTAGATAGGGAACTCAAAGACAAACATCACATACAAGTTAAAATTTGGTTCCATTTCTGAACAACCACATGAGATTTTCCAATAAACCAGGGACCTCCAGTAAGAATCTGTTCCACTTGATCTTTGTTAGGTAAAGAAACTAGGAAGAAACCATTTGTGTAAGCTGAAACCTCCACATTTTCATTAGGCCTTTGATGTCTCTTAAGACCAAACCCCTAAAGTAGTCAATATTTGGTCTATTTGGTCTAGAGCCAAAGGAAATTTTCAAAGAGAGTTCTTTCCATGGAGGATTTAGTTCTTTTTAGAAGAGTCTCAAGGATTTTAAGGGATAAATTACCTTTCTCCTTTGATGGTTCCAACCCCTCCAAAATCACCTTGTCCAAGCTTTTGCTGACCAAACATTCAGCCCCATGCTCGTAGCCCCATCCTTTTCCTTATTGTCCCTTGGGGGTAGAAACCACATGATTTTTTACCTAGTGTAGGGTTCATTCGAGTTTTCTACTGTCTTACCCACTCGAGATTTCCGCTTCAATCCTTTGTTTAAAATTTCTAGCAAATCCACTCCCACTCCATAATGGATTGGTGATTGGATTAGTGGATTAGTAAAATTTAAACATGATATCCATTTAATTCATTCCTTTACATAAAAATAATTTGATGAAAAATGAAAGAAACATTCTTTAATGATATTTTATCAAAAATGATATTATAACTTAATAACAAAATATACAATACAATTTTTCTTTTAAATACAATACTACTAGTCTTCCACCTTAAGTGGGAATCACAAGAAAATTTTCTATAATGAAGGATTTATTTTGACTTCAACAAATTCTCCAAGTCTCTATTCTTCAACAAGAGCTCCACCATGCCTTTACTTCAATCACAACAACCAAAAATGGGGGAGAGGAAACACTCTCCACCCAACCAATAATCCAATGAGGAGAAGAAGCTATCCTCCTCATTGGCCCCGAGCCCCAACCAAAATGCAATAAGGAATGGATAAAACTCATGGAAACAACACAATTCTTCCACATCACAATACAAATTTTCACAACCATTTAATGTACATTTAAAAAAGAAAACAATCACAAGAATGCGACTTTCAACATACACAAGGCTTGAAATGCAAGGCCAATGGGGAAGGATCTATGGGGATATCACTTATGCCTCCAAATGGGATTAGGTTCCTACCTTAAAACCATCCAAAAATACATCCAAAACCATACACACTTGTATTCCTCCCTCAATATGCTCTTATAACTCCAACATTTTCTTATGCCTCCCTACAATATCTTTTGTGTCCCTCAAAAGAACAAAGAAAGAAATGCAAGCATTTTCTTATCCAAAGTGGGGCACCCAACCCAAATCCCTCCCAAAAATGAAATAAAATATTATGTCTCTCTACATATAAAATCCCCATAGCCTTATACTACACCATACTTACGCATTCTACCCAAGATCTAAACAAGCACATAAACCATTCACATATATGCAATACACAAAAATTAAAAAAACTAAAAATAAGTGTAGCTACTACCTTTCCATGGTAGAAATTGATCAAATAATCACACTCAAAGCTCCTTCAAGCTCAATCCAACTCAAACAAGCTCCGAGGCTTTAGAAATTACTCCCAAAACTCTCTAACTCCCAAAAATGCACATCCGTAATGAAATGAAGTGACCCCCAAACAAACAAATAAACTTGCATAAATAGAAAAAGGGAAGAGGAAGGTGAGGTGGCTCCATGTAGAATTCCACATCACTTATCCTCAACTCCACATCACAAGTCAAATATCAAACCCCAATGCATAATAATTTGGTGTTTAGAAGAATGACAAACATCATACACACACAATCCAAACCCACATCCCCTAAGGACATAATTTAAAACCCATGTAAAAAAACTACAATAATCCATAGGTAGGTTGGTATAAGAAATTAAGAGGTGTGGCACAAGCTTATCTTGTCCCATAAGCCTCCAAAAATGGACCTTAAGCTCAAATCTGAAATTCCAAGGTAAGGTATAGTTTACAAACTCAAAATCACTTACACTCAATAAAAATCACAAAAAAGACCAACTACTTTAATAAAGCCCCTTTTGTCACATCCCCAAATAACTTACTAAACATGATTAATTTTCTTAAAAGGAACATTAGTTAACAATGATTAAATAAATTACATCACAAAATAAATCACATACTTTACAATAAATAAAATAAAATGGAAAGTATTGCACACAAAGCCCATGGTCACAATTGGAGGTCATCCCCCCATGGGGACCCCTAACAAAATAAAACAAACATAACACATTACACAAGTTTCCAAGGTTACCATAGTTGTATCCATCTAGTATTCCATTGCGGTTGGTCTCTAATTCCTCTTTTAATTGTTTTGATATAATTACCTACAAAATCACACCATACCTCCTTCGACCTCATGGCCAAATCAAAACATCAAAGATAAAAATAGACATAAAATCAATAATCATCCGCATATAATTAAATCATCATCTAGTCTAACAATGCTATGATTTGTTTATAATTTCAACAACATCTCAATTATACCATTCTATAAATATCAATAAGATCACCAAATTAGTTCAAATTCTAAATCCTACTCAACATGATGAGAATTATAAATTTCAGTTATATATATATATATATATATATATATATATATATATATATATATATATGCCAACAACAATTCATCATCATCAATATAAAAATGTCTCTCTATGCCTCTAAGAATAGACAAAAATCATACTATGAATCAAAATTCATCAATAGTTAGAATATCTCTATCATCTAACATCATGCTAAACCTAAATGATAAAGTAATATCCATGTCTATAGTTAAAAAGTAATAAAATAAAAATATAATAAGTGTCAAAGAGGAGTGGGAACTATAAGATTAATTTATTTTAAAAAACCCATTTCTAGGCCAAGATGATTTCATATACAAAATTAGGATCTTTAATCATTTCTCCATGTCAACATTCCTTATCTTGTTCAAGTAGTTCAAGGTATGATTTAATGGCCACATGTCCTTTATCGGGTATTTTTATGTATCCAGGTTTGCCATTTTTTTAAGGCCCATGCATAGATGATGCTATCCAAATTGATATCTACTTTAGGTTCATTTGAGATGGTCCATGTTTTATTTGGCTTCAAAAAATTCTGATACAATGTTGTACCTTCTCCTCTCCATTTATGTTTCCAATATTGAACTCTCAAAGATTTAATTTACATAATTTCCTTCATGTTGAAGGAAAATATCCCTATCGATCTCTCTATCCATATCTTTTTATTATCATTTCCTAGTCATATAAGTTGCATTTTTCCCTTGAAAACATTCTTTGATGGATTGAATTCTTGGTTAGATATTCCACAAATAGGCCCAACGTAATTATCATTATTACTATGGATATGTTGAATAATATAGTCTTCTTTGTGAAAATGTGTGGGTCCTGTTATTTTGTAATATATGTCTTTCTCCTATACTATTTTTGGCCAAAAATAAACATTTGACCTCCTACTAAAATTTACAAATGGTATATCTAAATAACATAAAACAATTTCCTAATGCATGATCTTCTAAGCCAATAGTCACTACCTTCTATTGTTGCACTTTTCCCCTAATGCTCAATATATGATTTTATTCCCTTTTTTAGATTTTCCATTTCTTTGAGTTCTTTGAAAGGTGCCAAAGGAGGTTTCCCTTGAAGAAATATTGGTTAACCATTATACTTTGTATGCCATATATGGATATAACGAGACCATTGAAAATAATTTATTGTTGCTTTGTACTCTATCACCGGTATGCCATTTAAAACATAGAATTTGAACATATCAGATTTGTTGATACCCACTATCTTATGGTTTTCATTAAATAATAATGAATCCACAAAGTCCTTAAATTTGTACACTTCCTCAATAAGATAAGGAGTGAATGTACTTGACCCTTCTTGTCATGTTCGTAAGAGTTCATGATATGTGGAAAATAAAATGTTTCTACTTTATGTAACGATGCTTCTAATATTCCAAAATTCCCATCTATATCCTCATGAGCATTTCCTACTAGAAGGAAGCTTAGATACACAATGTTGAGTACCTTTTTGTTGGCAATAGTTGATGCAAATGCAAATAAGGTACAATTCATGTTATCACTTGAAGCATTATCCAATTACAAGTAGAGGATAATTGGTTGCTTTATGAAATAAATATTATCTTTAGCAACACTAAATGATTTTGAATGTCAAATATTTTTTTGTACCTTTTACATTTTTCATGCACATCATTTTGTAATAGTGCATCATATAATTGTTGTTTGGATTATCCATAACGATACAATAAATCTAAATACTCATCAATTACAGGTTCTTCAAGCTTCTTGAGACATAAATCTAATGATGTGACTATATAGTTTTCTCCACATGCAAAAATGGTAGGAAAAAATGTTCAAAACCCCTGTCTTGTGTCCATGTGTGAGAAAACCAATCAAAGAAATTGTGGGTTCATAACATTACTTATTGAGTATGTTTTTTAACCCATCCTTGGTAGGGAAGTTTTCATTCTATCTATTTTATCATGCACAATGCTCAAGAATCCATGAGGTTGTTCTTCTTATTTCACTTTTTGGGAATAGTAAGTTTGAAAACAACTTTGAATATATTCTTTATGTCATTTTTTTCCTTCTCAATCCTTGTGAGTGCTTCTATGCATGTGGTGGCTCTACATTTGTTGAAAAATATGTGCACTCATCACACTTGTAAAGAATTTTTTTTCTACAGAGGAAACATGTTGAAAAAATTTGTTCATTATGTTTCTGAAGCTTGACTATGTCACCTGAGGAATTTTCCATAATTAAATATCATCATTACACTTTTTTTGTAGTATATTTTGGGTATAGAATTAAGGAAGAAACCTTAGGGAAAATTTTACTCCATCCTATCTTATAAACCAAGTCAGATGTGGAGAGATATCTAAATTTATATCAACAATTCTTGATATGAAGGAAATTATTGAGCAATGTTTTACCTTTGTTTATGTTTTCTAGTTCCGCCATTCAAGACAAGCATGTTTCCTCTTATCCATTCAGATTTATGTTTATAGAAGGAAATCCTTGGGTACCCATAAACTTTGTGCCATGCATTCAGAAAAACATCCATCCCATCAAATTTCATTTTATGTGCCTCCATAGATTTCATACCAACATTGAAGATGGAATTTGTTGTTAATCCATAAAAACAAATTTTTTTTGTCTATTCAATCAATGCTCTAGTTGTGCACCAAATTTTTGAATTATAACTAAATCAAGAGGTAATTATTGGAGACAATTATATTTTCAGCAACTAAACTCTACATTTTCTAATTATAAAAATATTGATCAGTTTGTATCCTTATCAAAATTTTGATTTGATGGATATGCTTGAGGGTATCTAGTTTCTAACATTTTGTAGTAGTATAAGATATTTTTATCACTCTGTTGGAGTGATTATGATTAATGGCATCATATGAAATTGGATAAAAAACCGAGGTCAGGTTGTCTCTCTTCTAACGCATCCCACATGATGACCTCAACCTCGTTTGGGACTTCTTTAAATCTAATATCCATATGAGAATCGTTTATGTCACCAATTGTATAGTAGACTATCATTGATGAGAGATCCTTCAAATAGGGAGCATACTTTGTAAGGAGGGTTGAATACTCTATCAATATGCACACTAAAGCTATTGGCATCTAATCTATTAAATTGTACCATGTCTCATTAAACTATGATGGTAATTGTTCCATCTCGTAATAAAATTGTACCCAATCGAGTACTAATGGATGAATTTTGTAACAACTCCTTAAACTAAAAATTATGTTGATCACTTTGTGTACAAGGTGCCAACCATCCAGCTTTATAAATACCTTACTTAATCATAAGGGAACTTCTTGTTTCATGCAAAATCAAATGTTTTATTTTCCAAACTATTGATTTATTAGGTTGTAGCAAGTTTGAGCAATCGTCGAACACATATTTACCACATTTTCTATCCATACACCAAAATTCGAAGGACCCA
The DNA here is from genome assembly GCA_018340775.1 of Taxus wallichiana var. yunnanensis. Classification (NCBI taxonomy): domain Eukaryota; kingdom Viridiplantae; phylum Streptophyta; class Pinopsida; order Cupressales; family Taxaceae; genus Taxus; species Taxus wallichiana. The sequence goes on from CM031236.1 coordinate 159,582,317, forward strand.
ACCTCTCTCCAAATTTTTATGATCTTTTAGCACTTGAGTTATAAAATCCATGGCTATGTATCCTTTTTACAAGAATATTTGTGTTTGAGAATGACATTATCTGTGACAAAATCTCTTTTATCTTTAGGACCTATATAGATGGTGTTTTCGGTTTCATCACTACAATCTATGTCACTCTCTGTATTGTAATCCTCTAAACCAATGAAAATGTTTTCACTAGCTAAAATTTGGGGGAATGGAAGAATCTCGCATACTTTAAAAATTCAATCTCTTCCCAAGTAATGAATTATCCTTTACTCCTGACATCCGCCAAGGTTTCAAATTCATTAACTGAGAAAGGAAATTTTACTCTTCCATCCAATACTATGTTAACATTGACAACAATAAATCCTTTTCCCACATGTTTGTAATGTAGTGTCTTCCTACTTGGATATACTCTTCCCTCTTCAACTTTGGTTCCTTTTGAAAACAAGTCCACATGATCATCCTCTTCAAATTTAAAAGACTCTACGATGTAACAACATAAACTACAAAGTTTGTGAGATGATTGAAAATCTATCAAACCATTGCATAAAATAAACTAAAAATTATTATGTATGTGTAACCATAAGTATATTGAATACACATAACACATAAGTCATGAACTTTTATAATTCAAGTAAGGTTTGGAAATACTTAAAAATTATACATAATATAATTAAAATTGACATGAATATATTTATAACATGATTTCCAAACTATGATTAAACTTGAATAAATTGAATTTAAATGATGAGAAATAAATAGAAGTTACATTTCCAATGTTTCATCCAAATAGAGATTAAATACATGATGTTGAATTTTAATGATGAGAAATAAATAAATAGAGTTTAAATATAAGTTAATTGAAACTTTATTTCTAATTGCTTCATTCAAACATCTTAATCATATTAACATAACATATAATTCCTTTACAATAATTCCTTGTAGTTCCCATATTCCCACTATGAGAATGGGCATATGTCCATTTAAATATTCTCATAAAAGGATATAATTGATATTCATTCTTTATGTTTCACGTTGAATAATTTTTCTTTCTTTCTATATTGTGTTTATGAGAATGGGAATATGCCCATTCTCATCACAATGATAAAAATATGTGTTTGTATGAGAAATGGACATATGCCCATTTTCATCATAATAATAGAATTCTTTGATTGTATGAGAATGAGAATATGCCCATTCAATACAAGGTAAAAATGTTTATTTGTATGAGAATGGACATATGCCCATTTGTCTATGTGTATTGCCTCAAGATAATATTAATTGTTTTTCTTAAAAAGTAATAAAAGCTGCTCTAAATGTTCTTCCAAGGTACTATCTCATTATTTAGAACATATAATATCAACCTCTAATGTGATTATTATAAGTTATATAAATTTTTATCATTTTGATAGACATATTATGGTATCAGTGATTTTAACACAAACATGTCTAGTAAATGTAATTATTTTATAAGTGCATTCAAGATATTTATAATGAAACTTGGTAAACATCGAAGATATATACTAAAAAATATAACTCAAGGTTAAATGTGATGAAAAATCCAAATAAGAAGAAAATTTAAATATCATAAAATGTGGTATTAATAAAAATAATAGGATTGTCCTTTGTAATCAATGAGGAACTAATAATTTACTTTTGGATCGATCCGCCCCATCCCCTCTTTCTATTTAAGTCACCATTCCCATCTAGATTTAGGAAGTGGTTGAAGTGAGTAAATGATTCCACATTTGAGTGATTTGTGAAATCCACATGTCATATATAGTTTGCCCTAAGTATTCCTCTCATCTTGCTTGTATTTATTATTGAAAATAATGAGACACTAACAAGTGGATAATTTGTATAACCTAATAAAAATTTAAATATATTCAGAAATATTATTTCCAATCGTAATATAAAAGTAAAAAATAATATTCATGTCGTATATGACATGTCATTAATAAACTAATATTATTAAAATTTGAAATTAAACATCGTGTATATTGCCTCATAAGTTTACTAATTATCCATGCATGCATCTCTCCCTCTCTCTAGTATAAATTAGTATCAATTAATTTTAAATGCAAAAAATAACCTAAAACATGGCTATGATAATGTTTAAAAATTATATTTTATTTTAAATGCAAATAACCTAAATCATGACTATGATAAAGTTTAAAATTTATATTTTATTTTCTATGCAATAAACCTGGAGCATGGCAATGATTTTTTTAATATTTAAATTGTATTTCAAGTACAATTATTAAACCTAAAACATGGCAATGATATTCTTTAATATTTAGATTTTATTTTCACCATGGCATAGTGAGACCATGAATTTGTAAATAAATTGTTTTCCACCATTTATTTATTAATTGAAGGAACTTGCATGTCAAAAACTTCTTTGACCACCTGTTGGAGGGAAATTGGAAAAATTAATGGCAATTAATTCACGTGCCTCCATGGCACTATAGAGAGATTGATGGTGGTTATTGTTTTTTATGACGGGATAGGTCTTGGGATCTACATGGTTCACCGTGGGTTGGTGAAGCTATGTCTTTCTTATTCATTCTTACACTTTACTTTTCATTCATTTTCTACTTTTTTCGTCCTTCCGCTTTGGTTACCTTTGTTTCATTAGAACATTTTTTTCTGTGAAGCAAAAGATTTGAATAAATTTAGAGATATTTTTTTTCTCTCCACTAAATTTTTTTGACCCTTTCCACTTTTAGATTCCTTTGTTTCTTAAGACTATTTTGGATTGTGATGGAAAAAATTGAAGAAAATTTCAGGCATGAATTATTCTAACTCTTCTCTATTGATTTATTTTTGAGATAAAGAATATCGTTTGGTTTTCTTTCCCTTATATTCTACTATAGGTTTAAAGATAATGCCTTATTTTTGATCTCGGTATTAAAAATATCACTTCAATGTTTTTTAAGACATGCGTAGTTTTTAACCTAATCATAGTTGCTAATACGGGGAGTTATCTGTTATGATTTTAGCAAAGTATAGAGTGGTCTTACCACCTTGGTAGTATTTGTTATTTTCCGAGATGTGCGGGTGAGTTCCACAGTCTAAAATGACTCATTATTAGAAGAATAATTTACTTTTTAATATTAAAGAAGTTTTTTTCCATATTTTTAATATTGAAGATAAGTTTGAGAGATATTTCTAACACTTCTTCTCTGCTTTATTCTGCATTTTGGGTATAAAGATAAATTATAATGCTGCATTTTTGATCTTTTGTAATTTTTATATCGGTTTTAAAAATAGCTGAATTTTAATCTTTTGTAAGACTTGCATAGTTGTTATCCTCCATAGTTATAAAAGAATGCATCTAAATATGACTATTTCTTGCTTGTTTTAGAGTCTCAACAATTTTGTTCTCTTGCAAAAAAGTTATATAATTCTAAGAAATCCACTTCCAATCCTTCATGCAAAGATGGGGAGTTAACTGTTTTATTATTACAAACGTATAGTGTGGGTTTAGCACCTAGAAAACGTTACTTATTTTCTGAGTTGGGTGACCTAGCTTCATAGGCCGAGATGGGTGAGCAAGTTGACTAGACAAGCTTGGTGGGTGAGCCGGCCTACCGATCTCTGTGGGAGAGATTGCTTACAAACCTCAAAGGGTGATCTGACCCTCGTAGCTCGGTGGATGAGCTGACCCCCGAGCTCAATGGATGAGCTGACCCCCGAGCTCAATGGATGAGTTGAATTTAGAGGTAAGCATACAAGATGATCTACTATGTTGGCCAATCAAGCTTTCTAATCAATTTGGTCTTACGATTTGGCATGTCGATTTGTCCAGTCGAGGTGGATGGTTGAGATTAGCGGGTGAGTTTTGACTGTCTAAACTAGGTAGGCAAGATGAATTCCTAAGCTAGGTTGGTTGGTTGACCTACCGAGTGGGTGGGTGAGTTGACCTACCTTGAGGTGGGCTGGATAGTTAACCTTCTAAGCCGGGTAGGTGATTTCACCTACTAATTTAAAAAATATAGTACTTAATCATTATCATATAGGAAATTAAATGATTAAGTTCAATGTTGTGTCTAATGAGAACATGCCCATTTTCATAATTGGAATCATAAAGAAGAACAAAGATAAAATCTAGCTTGTTTTATAATGAATAGTCACCCATTCTCATAGCCTTCATAGAGTTATTAAAAATAATAACTTCAATATTGCTTTTATTTCAATGATTATAATTGGCATACACCTCATTCTCATAGAAAAATTGTTATTTTCCATTGAATGGTTAAACATTCCTATATAGTGGTATTAAAATGTTTAAGTTCAATATTGCTTGTATTAGAATGTTTAGAAGGATATTATGCTAATTTACATATAAAAAAAAAAAAATTTATTTGTTGTATTGAATCACAAGATGCCAATTCATGTCATACATGAATCATATATGAAAGATATAGATAAAATTTCTTTTGTTTTAGAATGGGTAGTTGCCCATTATCATATAGGAATCATATAAAAAAATAGATCAAATTTACTTTGTTTTTGAATGGGAAGTTCCCCATAATCACAACCTTCATAGGTATTAAAATGATTATATTCAATCTTGTATTGAATGAAAACTTCCCAATCCCATATAGGAATCATAAAATAAGAATATAGATAAAATCTAATTAATTTTAAAATGGCAAGTTGCCCATTCACACAACCTTCATATAGTTTTAAATTTATTAAGTATTTCTTGTGTTATATTGACCATTCCTTTTCACTCTTATATCTTATTAATTTTCCCATTAGTAATGATCAAGTTCAATATTTAATGTATTGCAATCATTAGAGTGGGTGTATGGCCATTCTCATACAAAAAGGAATGTTTTATATTGAATGGGTAGATGCGTAGTCTTTTATAGGAATCATGAAGAAGAAGAAGATAAAATTTAATTTGTTTTAGAATGGGAAATTTCATATTCTTATATGTGAATCTTATATTAGGAAAAATAGAGAAAAATTACTATTAGGAATTAGTTTTTACATTGGGTATATTGTTATTTTGTTGTTATTGTATTCTTTTAGGTTTTTTTCTTACATGTGCCTATAAGCTGGGTTTATTGTTCCTATTTATTAGGATATGGTTGAGATTTTGATATGGCTATATAGTAGCCTAATGTATTCCATGAGATATCTAAACAAGTAAATATAATATAGATTGATTATTATTTGTTAATATTATTGGATTGTATTTGCTTTTGCTTTCCAAATCTCCATATTTGGTATTAGAGAAGGATAGTTTTTCCGGTGTGAATGATGGATTTTTTAATATCGTGAGGCGTAGTCTTACTTCTATTCGCCCCTGAGAATGAAATTTTATTGATGTGAGAAATGTGCAGATCTATCATATCCTTATCCTTAGATCTACCTATACGTAGTCTCATACACACTTAGTCATTTATTATAAAGCTTGTGTTCGAGGAGTAGTCTCAATGAACAAAGATCGAGATCACTAAAAGAATCCACTAAGGAATGACTTAGATACAATTTTGAGTATTACAAGGCGTAGATATATATCGAACATTTCTCAGTTCTATAATAATAATAATAATAATAATAATAATAATAATTTTCCTCATGGATGCATTTTTGGTGTTACCGACATCCGAAAAAATAAAGTGTTTCAAATTTTGGGAGGGAAAAAAGAATAAACCCAATGTAGAAAAATATGAGCTTCACATCTACATCGAATGAGTAAGCAACTTCTTACACTAGAGGATGGAGGAAATAGAGGCAAGAAGTCGATAGTGACCTCTCATTAGTCATAAATGATGGGGCCACACTTTTAGTATGATGACATTTGTTTCACTTGCTTTTTTTCAATGTGGTGTGAAAATAAGAACAAATGATGTAAATTCCTATTCACTTGTGAGTATTCCTCATGTAACCCCTTTTTAGAAACATTGTAGAATATTGATCAAAATGTATTGTAGCAATCATGATGTGAAGGTTATTGGTAAACTAGGAAACCAATTGTGTAAGGTTTTTGGTGAACCTATAAAACCAATTGTGTAAGGTTTTTGGTGAACCTGTAAAACCAATTGTGAAAGGTTATTGGTACACCTGCAAAACCAATTGGGTAAGGTTGTTGGTAGAAGCTAGAGAAAACCATCAGTGGAAGAAATGTGCATTGGCACATGTGCAAGTTTTATGCATGCCCGATGTTGCATAGTTGAGAAGTTGATCATGAGCACACAGAGGTGGCATGCTACAATCAAAGAACGAGATATGTTTTACCATGTAAAAACTAAGGGGGAATGTTAGGAATTAGTTTTTACATTGGGTATATTGTTATTATTGTATTCTCATAGGTTTGTTGTTACCTATGCCTATAACCGGGTTTATTGTTCCTATTTATTAGGAGATGGTTGAGATTTCTATATGGCTATATAATAACCTAATGTATTGCATGAGATATCTAAATAGTAAATATAATAAATATTGATTATTATTTGTTAATATTATTGCATTGCATTTTGCTTCGATGTCCAAATCTCTAGAGTTACTTTATTTTAGAATGGGTAGCTCTTCATTATCACAATATTCATAGTTATTAAACTAATTAATAAGTTATATCATGTATGGACCAAGAAAATGCAAGTTCTCATATAGGATTTAGAAAAGAAGAATAGAGATAGAATTAAATTATAATTAGAATGGCCAGCTGCCCATTCTCACAACCTTTAAAGAGTTATTAAAATGATTAAGTTCATTACTCCTTTTATTAAAATAAAAATAATGGGAGAATATCATGGAAACATCCTTTAACTGATTTCCTATAAAAATTTCTATAGGGAAGGGAACAAAGATTCAAATTAACTTATGAATAGAGGTTCAAGAGGTTGAAATTTTAGTTTTATTGTAATGATTATTAATGATTTAAAATCATTCTTTGTCAAGTATTGGTTGGATGATAGAAGTTCTTGCATTTTTTTAGAAAGGACATTTGGTGTTGAGGAGATCTTGATAAAGGACGATCATTGGTTTTAGAACAAACAAGAAGGTTTTGAATTGGGATGGTTTTATTACCATTTTAATAGAGAGAAAAACTAAGGGATGTGATATGGTTTGTTTAGAACTTGATTTGAAAATGGGATTAGTAGATGATTTTGGATGATTCGGAAAAGGTAGGTATGTCACCTCTCTTTAAATGTTGTAAAGTCAATGAAGAATCACTAGAAAGGTTTTTTCTAGTCATTAGAAGGATGGTTGGGCTAGTATTATGTATTTTTCTATACCAGATTCTTTGAACTTTATTTCTACAGTGGTTGGGATGAAGAATGAGGGTAGGAAGATTTACATATTGAATAAAAAATTTCATGAAAAGATGATCAAAGTTACGGTGGCTAAAGAAAACTAGGACATCACGTTGCAGTTTTGAGAGAGATTATTTAACTAATCCTTTCAATAAAATAGCCTTACACTTGATGTAATTTATCACCCTAGGGGTAGGTACAAAGTATTTTATGACCACCATTTCGTATGTTAAGTCATATCCATCATGGTATGCATTAAAATTTACCTTTATTTGTCAGGTCATTCCTTGCAAAAATCAATCAATGATTTGCTAAAAGGAAAGTTTAAAATCCCTCTTCATCAGGGATTAATCATGGCCTTATTCCATTTGTGTTCTATTGATTTAACTAAATTTGAGGAGTTTAGAGGTTTGTTGAATGATGATTTAAAACATGTTGAGGATGAGAAGTATATGAAGTAGGAGGATGATGGAGATTCCTCCTCATTGGTCTTAGAGGAAATTAAAGATTTTGTTATGTTGTCAATACAAACTTTATAAGATGTTGGTAATATGGAGAGGAGGATTTGGATCCACTCCTCGATAACGATTTGGATCCGAATTTGAAGGACCTCGATGAAAATTGTACTGTGGAAAAAGGAATGAATAAATTGAGGAATAATAAGGGTATTGATACTATGGCCGATGTTTATTTTTCTAATATCGAAGGACAAAATTCCAAAGGAAAAGAAAAGATGGATTTGGAAAAGGATGTTGATTGGAGTATGGAATTGGAAAAAATTTCCTCTAGGGTTCTTAAAAATATAGCGGGTGGAAAAGGATGTTGATTCTACATCAAAGTGAGGCTAGGGAAGACATGGGATATAGTTTCATGAAATATATCAATGCCTATAAGAAAATTTTTACTTCTCAAAATTCCATCAGAGAGGAGCTATTTGGGCTTAAAAATATAGTTATGGACATTTAGAGGAGGATGGTTCAACTAGAGTAGAGAAGCAAAAAGCACAGGCTTAAGCTTCACCTCAATAGCTCAGAGGAGGATGAGATGGTGAAGGATGATATGAGGGACATTATTGGTAAGGAATGAATTTTTTTAATAAGATCTTTAATATATGGAACTTATATACTAGCAAATTCAATCTTATGCAAAAATTAATACTCTTATAAAATGATAATATTGAAGTAGTGTTGTTGACTCTTATGGGTGTCCTTTAAGTTGCAATATGAGTGAAAATTTGATAATAATGTAAGACCTAGATTATTCAAGTAGAAGTATGAGTGAATATGAGATAAAAAGAATGATAATAATGAAGTAGAATTCTAGATGGTTTTAGGTCTCTATCATGTAGAAATATGATTTTGTGAATCGATCTTACATTTGTATCTCGGTATTAAAAGTACATTAAATTTACTTTTTGTATTGAATAGATGTTGTTGGTACCCAAATTTGTCCTCCCTTTGAAGCCAAACAACATCAATAGGTAGAGAAGGATTCTTAGAGATAGATAGATCAGAATTTGAGTTGTTTTGTAGATGGGGATAGATTTAATTGACTCTTTGTCACTCGATCTTGGAAAATTTATTATAGTGATTCAACCAATTAATTGCCTCTTTCATTTTGATAGAAATAGAACCATGCTGAGGGAATAACCTAGCCTCCTAATTTAGGTTGTGCCTTCAACCAAGGTGAGAGGACCCATTTTGTAACTTGTATTTGTAAGGAATATAAATGGATCAATAATATTTGACTCTCCTTCTATGATATTGAAAGAAAACCTTGAGAAGACATGGTCAATGCAACATAATCTAACTCTCACGATTTTTCACCCTAGAGAATGAAGATGTCTCCTAAACAAGGTTTAGGTTACTAAAGACAACAATAAAACTTGATTGCTCCTACGTATTCCGAGTAAAATTTGCTAAAGGGCCAAATTCAACATATATCTTTAGCATTTATGGACATACGAGAAAGTGTAAGAAGGGATCTTCTTGGATTTATCATTTGTAAATGGATTTTGTTGGGGAATTAAGTAGGATAAAGTTGATTATACTAGATTCTGGGAAATTTTAACAAAATTTGGAAATTATGCCGGGAAAAATGATGAAACACTTTCAAATAGTACACTCGGACGTATCCTCTAATTATTTCTAGTACCAAAACCTTTAACCAAAATATGTGCACCCATAAAAGCCCAATGATGAGCAGTTTCACACATTATTTGAGAATTTAACATAAAATATCATGTCAAAGACTCAACTAAACATCAAAACCCTTGGTCCATCACACCTAAGATACACTCATAGACTAACAAACAATATGTATCAGCAAAATGGAATTAAATTGCATTTAAATTGTTTACTAGGAAGTGAAATGAAAGCTCTTCTCATAAAGACAATTGCAAATGCCACAATACTACCACAAGGATAATATCTTGTGTGATTCAAAGGAATTCCTAACATAAGATTGCAACAAGAACATGAATAAATACTTGAAATATTTTCAAATTGAAATCAGACACAACAATGCTCATGATTAACACAATTAACTTGGGGCTCATCAAATTTATCAGCAAGAGAAACTTTCATTTACAAAGCCTCAATATTTGTCATTGGTTGTAAATATTCAACCATCTCATCATCAATTTATCGTGGAGAAAATTTTCATCAGGTATACAGTAGCCTTGACATGAAAGTCAAGCATTTGACCATTTATTTTGAAGGCTCACAGTTTGAAGGGGAAATTAATAGGTTTCTCATATAAGTCTTTTGGAAAATGGATTTTCTTAGTCTCTTCTCTCTTTTCTCTTTTATTTCTCATAAATCTTAACCCCTTTTGTGAGAGTATTCTCATTTCCTTTATACAATTCCATCCCTATTTTATTTTCAATTTTCCCCCCAAAAATGTGGATATTTCAAGAGTATATTCTTATTTTACAAAATTTCAGGTGTATCAATGATACTTTTATGAAAATATTTTATTTGTCCTTTCCAGGTGTAAAGAGTATGGGCCTTCTTCATTTTTCTCTTATCATATAGGATTAGAATATCATGTCATTGCTTGTGACTAATGTTTTCATGATTCCTTCCACTTGGTGATTGGATGGTTACTTCTGATATCCTTTGAGCACTCCAAGGTGACCTAAAGTGACAAACACCTTTCATCTACTATCCGAAGATACATCTTGGGTGCTATGCATTCCTTCTCACATCTTCTTGGTTTAACTATCCCATGTGGTTCTTGTCAAATCTAGTTAATTCATCAATCATGTTTGTTCGGATTCACTTCAACCTTTAAATTTTCCTCGTGTGAGATGAGAAAGATATTCCTTTATCAGGTGTAAATGATTTCTTTCAATTCAATCAATTTGTTCCACTTTTATTTTAAAACCCAGTTTTATCCCACTACCAGGATGAATTTCTCTTCTTATCCTATAAGTGAGGAAATGTTTTACATCTTTCTACCATTGACATGGAAAACTTATCTATGGAAAATAGTTCTAAGGAAATTTCATTAGAAGATTTGAATAAAATCTTTGACTATGTGGTCTTGATGAGGCTTTCATTAGGGCCTTATTTGACATAGAATGTGCAGGAGACACTAGAGGACCCTTGACTTATCAATAGGTCTGGCTTGCACTTCTCACAAGGCTAATTAGGATCAATCTTGTCTTCACAACCTTTCAATTCATGTATTTTCATCTCTTTCGATGGGAACATATGAAGGCTCCTAAAGACTTGAAGAAATTATGGATTGAAAGGAGGCCTCAAGTGTCTGGGAAAACTGACTTTCAATTTCCATTCCTATGTGATGAATAATTTGTATTAAAGGAGATTCCCAAGGAATCTTATGTGTTATATGACAAATATTCCATTGACATTGTGCCTTTCATTTTCACAAGGTGGATGAATTAGAATGGAGGATTTCCTCTCTAGAGAAGGGATAGACAATACATGTACACATTGTTAGCACTATCTTTGAGAAAGAGAAGGGGTGAATAGAATCTCAACCCCAAATCATTATCTCAGATGGAGAAGAGGAGCTATCCATATCTGCTCATCATTCAAGAGAAGTAATCTCCTTTGCTCAAGATAATAGGGGTAGGTTTTCAGTTTGGTCATCCACTCACTCAGAGCATTATGTTCCTTCATCAGGTAATGGCTTCTCATGTCTTTTTCCAATCCCTTCCCTAAGAGAGCATACGCCTTTTACAAGGAGATGGAAAGTTGAATCTATCTCAAAGTCTCTTATTCCTCCTAGCCCCGTGATGTAGTCCTTGGTATTTCAACCACTCTAGTCATTCCCTCTTAGTCTATTCTCAACAAGTCTACCCTTCACAAGGGAAGGGGAAGATGACATTCTTCACAGGTGGCCTGGATATTCTAGATTGGGTATCTTCCTACCAGAAGAAGATTGAGTTGGAGAAAATCATGAATGAACCAAGAATGAATCTTGAGTCATTAATGGATATGGGGATGTCACGGGATTTAGTAGGGTCCATTGTGTTTATCTAGACATCACAAGGATTTGATGAATTAATGTCGAGGAAGAATAAGTTTATGAACAAATTTCCTCCAATGGGGAAACTTACGAAGGAGTGAAGGGTCTCTAAGAATTATGTTTGTCTTTTACACCTTTATTTTCAATTATGTAAATGAACCCTTTACCATGGGTTGGGGCCCCTATAGAATCCCCATTTTGAATTATATATGATACTTCTTTCAAATGATGTCACATCAAAATTTCAACTTTTGACATGCAATTATTTTCTATTCTTGCATTATAGACTCTTTAGCTTAGTATTGACACCAGTAATGAAAAGAAACCATTATTGTTCTTTCAATGGTTTGCAATCATGTGCTTTTCCTCATCCTCTTAGTGTATCACATTATTTCAAACCTACTACAATTCATCCGAAAGAGACAACTTATCCCATGGTGATTTACAACCCTCCTTGTAGTGTCTTCTTAGTTCACAACACTATAACGAGTTTTGCAGCTTTAATCATAACTTATCCGTGATTCTTTCTCATTTCGTGGTGATTTCATTCCATCCATGGGCACTTCCCTTTCCTAAAATGTTCTTGGGTGACACATGGAAACATCTGCAATCTCCCCTTTCTTTGACTTTTAGCTTACTGGGACTACCTAGCTGCTAATAAGCCACATGGTGAATACTCGCAACATGAGGGGGCTGACTTGTTACTTTTTCAAAAGTGTGTCAAGGAGACATGTGGAAACCCTTCCTTTCTTCTACATGGACTATCCTCTTAGTGGTTTTTGAATTTTTCTTTGACCATCCGCCAAGTTTATGGAATTTTTTTTACCCTGTAATTCATACTTGGGACAAGTGAGGTAACATTTGAAAATGAAAAGCATTAGAGGGATTTTCCAATGATGGCATACCTTTATGATCCTCAACCATAAAAGGGTATTTTCACAAAAACAGAGACTAGGTTACACAATATTTGAGTCATGAAGTTTGCCCTTGTAATATACATATTTTAAAATAGATCAACTGGACATGACAAATTCAAATGCAAAACTCAAATAAAAATCGTTGATATTATTTGAGATCCAACACTTATTCCGACTTAGGATGGGTACCCTTGTGGGTACCACAAGAAATATTCAATGCAAACCAAGTGCTAAAAATCTATTGGGTTATGGAGTACTGTGTCAAGTGATAACAACTCATTGTCCAAAAAACACACTTAGAAACAAATGTAACTAGTCACAAAAGAACGGGGAGAGAAAAGGAAACAAAAACACACACAAAAATGTAAAAAAAAAGTAGGAAAAATATACACTGTACATTGGTTCATACCTTTCTCGGAATGTTAATCAAGAAAATGCTTCAGGTGCCTACCATTGATAGGAAACTCGAGTAGCTCTCCACCCAGTTTTCCAAGAAGAAAGTATGTTTTCCCTTATCCTCATGTCTATCATCCCATAACAATACAAAATCTCCAATGTTGAAGATTTTTGGAGTCACCTATTTGTCAAATAGTTTTTTAGCTTTTCCCTAAACTTCAAATGCATTTGGTGGGATTTTCATCTTTCCTCATCCAAATTAATGATTTAGTGTATTCTCACATTATAAGGGCTAACTTCCTCATCTTCAAGCCATTGGATGAACTGATAAGAAGCCAATTGTAGGTGTAAAGGAAGGAGATCTTGGACTCTATAAACTAGCTTGAATGGAATTTTCCTAGTTGTTATTTTAGTAGTAATTCTATCTTCCCAAACAACAAACTTCAATTGCTCCCCCACTTTTTTAATTTTTAATGTCCTTCTAGTTAGCTCTAGTAAATTTTTGTTGCTTGATTCAGCTTGTCCATTTCCTTGTGGGTTATAATTATATGCATATGTTAAGTTTATACCATATTCTTTACACATAGAAACTAATTGTTTGGATTGAAACTCATGGCATTGTCAGCAACTATCTTTACGAGTACACCAAACCTACAAATTATATGATTCAGGATGAAATCAATAACAACCTGATGAGTCACATTTTTGGTGGGGATAACTTCAACCCATTTGGTGAAATAATCAGTAGCCACCAATATCCATATGTGGCCTGCACTAGAAGGTTTTGACAACTACCCTACAAAGTTCATGCCCCACTACTTGAAAGGAGCCTCAATTGATACCGGTTGCAGAGGGAGAGCACAAGAAGCCTTCATTTTCCATGAAAATATCTGACAAATTTCACATTTTTTACCAACAAGGATGTATCCTTGAAAAGTGTGGGCCACTAATAGCCCACCCTTGGTATCTTATGGGTAGTTACTCTTCCAAAAAATGCCCCCTACACATTCCCCACAAAAGTATGAAATTAACTTAGGATGATGCAGTCTAGAAACCATAGAATATAGTGATACAAACCTAATAAGACCCTATATGCATTGAAACATCACTCAGCCTAAACTAAGCACTCACCCGAAGCATGCAGGTACCAGGTCCCTCTTTAGGGTTGTTGTTGTAGGATGTTAGCATGATGAAGACTTAAGAGATACATATAGTTCCATTACTAACACATCATTCTACAGAGCATACCAAATCTATACCTAAGGGAGAACAAAATTTTGTACTAATCCTAATGAGATCAAAAACATATGAGATTCAGATACACATAGAACTAACACTTAGATTCAACCAATATCTTCCATTATATTCAATGCAATAAGTATACAAAATCTTCATTAAAATAACAATAGTATGCACATAACAAATTTAACAACATATCTTTGTATATATCTCCTCTCTCTCTATTACACAGTTTACTACATATATATAAGGGTGGGGAATTTCTCTTCACTACTTATCCATTCCAAAAATAGGTTGCATTCTACTAATAGCTACACGTAATTACAAAACTATCCACACATGCAAGTGTCCTAAAAATTGACTACTAGCTAGCTAATGACAGAGAGTAGAGTCTATTTCGGCCTGGGTCCATGCAAAGTGCTTCATATCCGATCCTCTAAGAATACCCAATGTGTGGCATGCACGTATTTGCCTCGTTTGTATGCTCTTCATGCCATCTCTAAAAATATACCTTTATGACCGAAAATAGTTAAGTCCCAAAACTAAACTTCTATTCGTGCCTTAGAACATGATATGTTTTCCCGTGCGGACTTCTTGTGTGATTTTTGTCAAGTGTTATTTGATCAACATTACCCCACACTAATTTCATTTTCACCCGACAATGGTGATCTCCAAAACTGAAGTAAAGAATATAAGAATGGAAATAAGTAAAGAATAGAAGAATGGAAAGAATGAAAGAATGTTTTTACTCTACAGTCTCTTCTTCAACATCCTTAATAAGTAATTCAGGATATTCCTATTTTATTTTGACCTCCATGTTTTTCCACTTAGTGAGTGCTTCCTATGCTCTTTCTGGAATGTCCACAACAATGGACTCTAGTTCATATTTCACGATCTCTCCTTTCTCATTCTGCAAGACCAACACAATTTTGGAAATTGCAGTCATCCTTCCCTCTAGCAAATCCATCTTCTATGTAATGAGCTTCCCAAGCTCTTCTAGCCAATTCTTGTGTGGTTCTTGTGTTGCTGCCAGGGCCTCATGCTTTTGTTTAACCATTGATAATATTTCTAACGATTCTTGTGTTGTTGTCCTTCATCACTTTCTGGACCTCATTGTTCTACTCCATGGTTTTTATGTTAATGATTGCCTTTGGAGCTATGCAGATGTTCAAGGCATGGTCTACTTTCTTCAGTTATTCTTGTAGCACTTGCAACAATCCTTCATATGATGCAATCGTCTACATCACTAAATCCTTTTATCACTCTACCTCTTGTGCGGGATTTTTGGCTATGGCATGTGCAAAGGTTCATATTTAAATAATAGGTCCACCAATGTACCTACATAGTGTATTCTTTGAAGGAAATGTCTTTGGTACCTTTAGATATAATTGTGGTCTAGCCCTTACAACATTATCACCAATTTCCTCTACAATGTTGATAAATACAACATTCTTTTTCTGTGCCAAGTCTTTTTGTACATTAGGCACACTATTTCTCCATCCTTAGTTTTAATCTCTTCCCTGAGCACCCTAATTTTGGTAGCCTTATCCATATTCCACCTCACCACCTCTGTTGAGACTTTCACCAATGCATTGCTTACTGTTCATCTGACATGATAGTAGGCTTTACTATCATGTGTCTAGCCTGAGGTGTCTTCTTTAACCTCCTTGATACACATGAATCCTCACACACATCAAAATTTGGCTCATTTATGTGTGTGTGCATGGACCATGATAAATGCTTCATTGTGTGCACTATAGCCATATCTTCATCCATTAATTCCTAGCCATATATGTCCTTTTGTGATAGTGTGCTCTAGAAATGGGAGTGGACAAATTTACCTGCATCCTCTGCATAACCCATGGCTATTGGAATGTGTTCTCCACTTGTTCTTCTAGATTGGATTTTTAGGAACTTGATCCTCAGATTGAGACATGTGCCTCCATGTCCGAGAAGTCTCTATAACTATCTCATATGTTCCCATTTCCTCCTCTTCTCCTTGTTTCATTTATTTATCTTTCTGTTCTTCTACGTTCTCTCGAAGGTGTAGGAGAATTAGGCATGCTTTCTATGATTCATCCGCCTCCTCATTCAAATTCAATTTCCTTCTCCTTTTTTGGTTGTCTCTTTATGTAGAGAGATTTTGGGTGATTTGCACACTTGCTTACAGTAGTACCACCGGGTTCTTGTTCTCTTGAACACTCTCTTAAATTTGTGATCTCCTTGGACTAAACCCAAGTCCTCATCATCCCCCTCTTGTGGTGGCTGAGGTGGTGTAATGGCATGCTCAGCTTCACCCTTGTTCGTAGGATGTCTTCTACCTCTATGCTCCAAACCACCACTATCCTCGCGCTCATCCTCCTCATCCTCCACTTCAATCACTCTATGGGCTCATGGAATGGGATGTTCTCCATTGTGTGCTTACCCTTTGGTGGTGCTGGAAGTGTGAACTCATCTTCCACATAATTGTTATTATCCAACTTGGGATTTAGTTGGAGGTACACCAGTGCTGCTCCAATATCTCCCACATCCAAACTTATTGGTTTAATGCTCAATCCATCTAAAATGAGTCTTTCAATATATGCACCCTACCCTATCTACACATATATTTTCTTGAGCATGTGGTAGTCATAATATACCTTATCCACATTGAATGTGAGGCTCCGCACATCGTAGAACCTATGTACTAATGCCTAGAAGTACCTTACTATGAAGGCATATGGTAACTTACAGTAAGGGATCCATGCTCCATCTTTCATGGAAAACCATGCTATGCAAAAGTGCTAGTATATAATTAATTGAATCGCCTTTCTAGCCACCAAAGGAAATTCCTTGGGGATACACCATTCTTCTTCAAAGGCCATGTGGAGCCTATCGTACCACTTCTCTTACCTATCATGGATCCTTCACACAAGTACTTTTAAAGTTTCTGCAGATGATTTGTGCTCTATGGGATACTCCCATATCTTCTCTCTTTAGTCCATCTAGTACTCCAATCTCCATGAACACCAGTGATAATAGAACAACTCCAAAGTTGATCCTTCCTCCTGTGCGCACTTCCTCAATGATTGTTTCTACAATGTAACATGAAATTTTGTAAACTACCCCTTCAGACATATTTTTAGCAATGTGCAGCCACATGGTATTCACTTGTGATCACCTTTCTTGGTCATTTATCTTTATAATGACATGTGTGGCTACTTGCACAGCTAGATATTTCTTTAGTTTATCAATGTCCATCTTGAGTAGACCCTTTGTGTACCCCAACTCCTTTCTGGGTCTCCAATATTATGGGCTTGTTTCTTAAATCATCTCACAAATCTTCTCATGTGCCCTTCAATCCCGTTACCATGGAGATGAGTGTGGCTTGAAATTTTGTTCTACGTCCTGCAAAGTAGAAAAAGTCTTCATGTACTCTTCTCATGAGCCACCTTTGGTACAATGGCTCATATTTCTGAAGTAAGGGAGTTCATATAGCTGGTAAAATTCAATATTCTTCAAGAGATTCTCACCAAAAGATTGTCATACATTGGCATGTCTTCCATCGTGCATTTATTTGTCTTTCTATTCAAAGTGAGACATCAAGGTCCCTTTTATTTTCTATGGTATGGTGATTGTAATCACTCACCTTTCTTTTTCTTATGTGAGAATCCCACTCCTAGCATACCATAACCCCTCTCCGAATATTATATTTCAAAAACTTACTTTCAGGAGCCATCTCCTCTTGTTCTTCGACCACCTTCTTCTTTCCCTTCACTTCGCTGTTGTAACTACTTTCTTGGGTGCCATTTCTACCTTGCAATCCTTTGTATATAATCTCCTCTTGAATTCTATAATTTCAAATCAAACCCTACCTCGATTCAAAGCATGCCCTAGGTGAAATTGCATGCCCTAGGTGAAATCATATGCCCTCGATCCTCTCTATCACCTTACTTCTCTCAAACGTTTCACCACCGGGGACAAAGCTCTTTCGTGGACAAATCTCTTAATCATGACTAGTTACACACCTCTTGCACCTCAATTCGATCACTCACTCTTTGTACTTATCACTTTTTCAAATACTCATAATCACAATAGTAAAAATGAATTCCCATCCCATCCTTATATAGTTTTTCAAAATTTTGATGCATTTATTACTCCTTCACCTACCAAATATCCTCTAATTAATTGATCAATTCCATTCTTTCCACGCGTGACATATTCACACCCCATCTATAACCTTCTAGCGCACCTTCCTAACCTCTCGGTCACAGACTTCTCTTGACATGCTTCCTTACACCTAGTACCTCATCACTCGCACCTTCTACTAGTAGTTATTATGGCCTCTGCTTACCTCATGTTATACTAGCCCTTCATTCATCTCCATATTTGTTCACATTTTAGAAGAAATCCTTTGACTTAAAGATCACCCATATGAAACTTATTTCTTTCACCTTTAAATTCCCAAATATTTTACACGGATACCAACAATTAATTCACCCCACACAAAAATATGTGTAGTCCTCTGCGCATAAACATGCTTGATATAATAATTATCTCCATGCGTGCAAGCATGCTTATTACAAAAAAGAACAATAAATAAATTGATAAATCATAGTGACAAAGAAGGAAACACATTAAGGAAATTCACAATTGAAAACTTAATCTAAATGAAAATATTGCCTTATTACAAATTCCAAGAAGACTTATTTATAGTAGGGCTCCAACCTACTCTGGTTGAAGTAACCAGGTGCCGTGTTCCATCAAGTGATTCTAACTAACAAAGCACTTGTTTGAAGGATATAAGTGATAACATATGGCCCCAACCAATGTACCTTAATTTTACTTAGATGATGTAAAAACTTAGAGTCATATAGAAGTACCATTTTTCCAATCTCAAACTTCTTATCCATTATGTTTTGTCATGCCATGCCTTTTTATCAAGCCTTTTCTTGCTTCGACTCCAACGTGTTATGGATCTTTGTTCATCTAAGCTGAATTATATTTTCAATCTATTCTTCTAAAGCTTGCTCATCAACTAGACCTCCAGCACATGCAATACAAAAAGAAGGTAACATAAATTCCATAGGAAGAATGACTTCTGTGCCAAACACTAACTGAAATGGTGTTGCTTTGTTTAACCTTTTATATGTTGTTTGATATGCCCAAAGTACTACAGATACTTTATCATCCCAATCCTTTCTTCCAACATCACATGATTTTTTCCAATGCCGGCCCAAAATTTTGTTTAAAGATTAGAAGTTCCATTTTCCTAAGGATGATAGGGTGTAAGTCTTATGGTGTGTAATAATGAAATCATCAATAAAATTATGATTGTCTCATTCAGAAAATGTTTGACCCTATCATTGGTCAAACTCAAAGCTCATCCATACCTTGTAATAATAATTTCCCATAGAAATCGGGTTATTGTAGCATTGTACATTCCTTGGTAGCTTTTCTTTTTCCCATCTTGTCGGATAGTCTTTGCAAGTTATAATATAGCATGATCAATTTTTGTGTGTAGGTGGTGAAATAGGACCCACAAATCTATATCCCATTTCTCAAATGGTTATGTGCTAGTAATAGGTCTTAGACGCATTTCAGCTCACTAGCCTAGTCTTCCAACACGTTGACAATGGTCACATGCCTTAAAAATTCCTTACAATCTTTATAGATGGTCTCCCACCATAATCCAAGGAGTAGAATCTTGCGTGATGTGGCATCACCTAATTAATATCCATCTGCAATTCCACCGTGAGCTTCTTCAATAATTCCCATGCACTCATGTTCCAATACACAATGCCGCAATACCTCATCATGACATAATTATTACAAGTCACCCCTAATTAACATATAAGGTGCAACGTGTATAGAAAGTTATTTCTTCTCTAAGGATTCCATTCCTTCTTGTGCCATCCCTATACGTACAAAGATAAAAAATATTCTAGTTTTTATGGCATGCGTTGTAACTTTCTGTATAACTATGCATCGACATGGTATTCTCAATTGCTTGTACTTCTTCTTGACTATATTCTTGAAGATGGTTTGGTCCAGAATTACTTTTTCCTAGTTTTACCACAAATGTGAAATCAAATTCTTGAAATAAGAGCACCCATTGACATATGCGCCCTTGTAAAATAGGATTATTTACCAAATAATTCAATGCCATGTGATCTATATAAAAGATGAATGGTGTAGCTAGTAGGTATTGGTGGAATTTATGCAACGCATAGATCATTGAAAAGCATTCGTGCTCTGTAGTTGTGTAATTATGTTATGTAGGAGTCAGCTTTCTACTAGCAAAACATATAGGATGATCTACAATACCTTCCCTAGGTTGGGCCAACATTGCATCAATGGCCATGCCAGAGGCATCAACATGTACATGAAATGGTTTTTCCCATGAACGAAAAACACAGAATAGGCGTGGTAGTAAGTTTCTCCTTCAATGTCTCGAATGCGTGTTGTTGTTGTTCTCCACAGTAGAACGTACCTTTCCCTTTCAGTAACTCTTCTAATGGTGCAACAACTTTGGCATAGCCTTTGATAAATTTTACGTAATATCTAGTATGAAAAAAATCTGCACACCTCACTTTAAGTGGTAGGCTCCCTTAGACCTATAATGACTGTAACCTTTTCTGGATCAACCAACAAACCCTCCTTGCATATTATGTGTCCTAAGATTATCCCAAATGGTGTAGCAAATTTTCACTTTTTGATGTTTAAATAGATACTCAATAGTTGACATTGTTAAAACATAAAGTTTAGACTATCATAGTGTTGATTAAATAATTCATACCTTTGTCCAATCATCTAAATATACATGTAAGAGGTTGTGAATAAATTCTTTGAATGCTTGGACAACTATGTGTGAAAATACAGCAGGTCCATTTTTCAGACTAAAGGGCATTATAGTATAGGTGAAACTACCCCATTCAGTAGTGAATTTAGTCTTTTCTTGATCCTCCTAGGCAATCCTAACCTGATGATACCTAGAGAACTCATCTATAAATGAATAGATTTCACACACCGCAACTCCTAGTATTTCCTCAATAAATGGTATAGGGAATGGATCTATTACACATGTAACATTAAGATCCCTATAGTCCACACATATTCTAATACATCCATCCTTCTTGGTATTGATAACCATTGGAATAACCCATTTTGACTCATCAAGGGGCTTGATAATTCAAGACTTCAACATGTTATCAATCTCTTCTTTAACCTTTTTGTAAAATTGGGGTTCATTTTGTAAGTAAGGTCTCTTTTGGAAGGCGCGCACCCTCTTTAACCTTTATCTTCATCTCCCTAATGATACATTCAAGCCTTTAAATTCATGGTACCCCTAAGGAAATAGGTCCTCGTAATCCCTTAATAACTCTATGATTTTTCCACTTCAAAATTATGGCTTCCTTAGGCTCGATTTGTTCCAATATTCACTGTTTTGTCTTCATAGGTTCATGATAGGCATACATGGTCTTATCCACACTATCCAATACCTCACACCTTCCTATTGAATGGTTTACATCCAAATTATCTACTTCTTCGTCATCCACTAAGTAGACCATTTTTTTTCTCTCTCTCTCTAGGAAAGCACGTTGTAGTAATGTTGCATCACCCTATGGTTCTTTATCAAGACGTGCTCCCGAGTCCTATTTATCTTATAAATTCCTGAAGGAGTTATTCAACCTTGGCACTATCCCCCATTGTTACATGCTTGATAATGTTTAATTATTCTTCCACGGAGGCTTTTTAGATAAGAAGTCAAACGTTTGGACCATTCATGTAATTAAATTCTACCAATTTCCAATTTCTCTATGGAGTTCTGAGATACATACCAAGCATGTGCATAGCCTTCTAAAGTGGAATAAAATAGTGTACCCATAGCGAAGGTGGTAAATCTTCCTACTCTTCTTTCCGAGTCTCTCACACTTTTGAACGTGGTGTTGAATAGGTTGATGACCATGATAATTATAGATTTGTGTGGTGCATTACTCCTAATAAACCTAGTAGTAAGAGCAATCCCAATTTCATTCTATTCAACTAGATTATCCTGTGGACCACCCACTAGCATGTTTTTGTCCCATGTAGTGTATATGAAGCATATCTCTTCTCTCTAGTGGATCTATCCATTATTCTTCCATGGCACCTAGGAATTCTATGGGATCTCCTTCTCTTGTGTAAAGGGTACTAAGTTGTTACTTATCCTCCGATATAACATGGTTTTTTTTTGCCTCTAGGGAATATCTCTTTACTTCATGCACTACCAAATCATAAGTGTTATGAGCAAAATCATCACAATCAACACTTGTAGTATCGCTAATAGACTATGTGTCCTCCCATTGAATTAGTCCTTCTTTGGTTGGTTCAATCATCTCCGGATCTCAAATGGCACATACATAAATTGTATTCAGATCTTCTTTACTTAAGGGCTCAACATTGGGTGTGGAATTTCCATCTATTAAAGGCATAATAACCCTTTCCTCTCTATTTTAAAAACGTATATAGCCCTTGTTGAGCCGAAGATCAACATTATTTGCATAACACCAAGGATGCCCCAATAGAGCTAGGAAGCTATCGACTTACCCAGTAAGCTAAAACTTCAAAGTCTCTATTGAACTTGGCTCCTTTATGGTAATGTATGCATATTTCAAAACTCCTATTGGAATGGCCTTAGTCGATTAGCCATGAATAATACATTAGAGGATGGTTGCAATAGGGGTCTTCCAATTTTTATCCATGCATCCAAGGTAAGAACATTGACCTTCATGCTGTATCAATCAAGTATATTAATCAACACCCACCCATCCACAATGGCAATTAGAGTGATTTCCTTGTCATAATCTAGGTGATGAGGAGAGATATTTGCTTGTAGTATTTGTTGTCTAGTCTTAGTACTTACGTGTGGAGTGTTCCCTTTTAAGTAACTCCTAATAGTGGAATTATGTTCTCTTGGCACAACATTTTACACACTTCTCTCAAGTCATCTATATAAGTTTGAACCATCTTTGATTATTTCTTCTACTCCTTTAAGTAATGTAACTCACCCGAAGATTACTTAGAACTTCCATGGTATCCCGATAAACTCCTTCTAATAGCCAGGATTTGGGTACTGTGCAAAAGAACCTCATATTTAGTTATGGTAGGATTTTGTTGTAATGCTTCCCTAACATGTGTTTATCAATACCTTCAATAAATATAGTATGGCGAGTATCACCTTATACGTATTGAACTAGGGAGATGCAGAATAGAATCATTCACTTTCATAACCAATATAATTCCAAAGACACAAAGTTCTAGAAATCATATAAACAAGAACACAAAGTTTCTTATCATAAAAGATTGATGATTCCCAAGTTTCAGACATGGAAAGAAGAAAAGACAGAGGAAGAAAGGGGAAAAATTATGTATTGATTACTTGAATCTATTACTTTACAGAGTACCAGGATCCAACCCGAACAACAACATGGAGAAGTCCATTAAATAGTTTCCAAGAATGGTTACATTCGGTTAAAAAAATGATGAAAACTAATTCAAGAAACCGATGTCTGAGTCTCTCCAATGCCTCAGCCATTTCCATGTCTGCAAAAAACTAGACGCATTGAATCGCAACCATTCAATCTGCCCCTTGCAAACTTTGAATGTGAGCCATCCACGTGGGAGAGATTTAAAATGAAGTGGGCCTGAGATGCCTTTTGCATTTTGTGCCCTTTGGAGAAATGGCACTTTGGAACATTTTGGCCCGCCCACCCACTTTTGATATGGTCTTGACACGTGGCCTTACTTGAGTGGGGACAGAGTCATGGTTTACTTTTATAATTTTACTTCTTTTCAATGTGGGCTCAAAAACACAAATTGCTCATTCACGGCCCGCTTCCGTGCTTTGACCTTGATGCGGGCTTAATATTTGAATTTTCCTTGGGTGTGGGAAGGGTTGCAGGTCACTTTTTAACTTTAATATCCTTTAATGAAAATAAGTCTCAAATTCTCAAAATCTTAAATGGCTTGAAACATGGCCACTTTCTTTCTTTGAATTTTATGTGGGCTTAATATTTGACTCTGGACACATGGAGAGATGAGAGCTCATTTGAGTTTCTACTTTGGATATGCCTCCGAATTATGCCAAGTTGACGTGTGGCTCCTTCCACTAGTCTTGACTTTCAAAAACAACTCTGTCTCTCCTTTGACTCTAACCACATGGTGATGGATGCTCATTTGGAGATTGGCCCTTTGGTTTCACTTCTGAAATTGTGTCGTTGAGGCACGTGGAGGCTTCCACCAACCCACTCATACTTAGTCAATTTAAAAAATGATCTTTTCTCTTTTTGGACCTAGGACATGTGGAAGCATGGCACAAGTTTGAGAACTACCCCTAGCTTTGACCCTTGAAGTTGTGTCGATGAGGCACATGTGTCGAACCATCATTGAACCTTCCATACTTAGCCTGATTTGGGCTTGTTTTGTCTTCATTTTGGACTGGGACATGTGGAAAGCCTACGCTTATTTGAGGACTATCCCTTGGGCCCTTGCTCTTGGAGTTGCACCATTTGGATGTGGAGGTTTTTCGTTGCTACTTGAAACATGACCATGCCACATCCAATCAGAGATATCCATGTACTACCCATGGATGTTGGGGAAAACATTGATGAGGAGGATACGCCCGTCATTCCCGACTGTGAGAAGAAATAAAAAGAAGGGGAAAAACTCCACCATTATGCTTGAATTTCAGATTGTTCTCCATGGAATGGAAAACTACAAACAATACCAAGCTCGATGATCCAATACTCCAAGGTACCGACTCAAAATTTCAAAACTTGACTTCAAAAAGAGAGGAATTTTGAGGATGACAATAATTGGCTCTTTCTGGGGATGACTTGACAGAGGAACGAGGCAAGATCAAGAACCATAGAAAACTTAGGGAAAGTAGACCAATGCCTTATCCATTGGGAAAATAGAGTCAAAGGAAAACCAACACAGAAGACAAAACACACGAAAAGAAAACAAACCAAAAAAGGAAAGAATAGAAACAAAACACAAAGGAAACCAAAACCAAAACATTATACAAAATATACAAAAGGACCACCTAGTCACCTAGGACTTGAACAACTTTAGATATTTCCCACTATAAGGAAGTGGGAGAGGAGAACCATCCAGATAATCCAAATAGAATGAATTTTCTCAGCAAAATGCTTGATTTTAAAAGGACCAAGCCAAAGGGAATCAAACTTACCATGGCTTCCTCGAGGTTCATGCCTTTTGTCCCACAATAGAACAATGTCTCCTACTTGAAAATATTTGGGTCTGGATTTCTTGTCAAACAAAGCTTTCACCTTCAGTTGATGAGCTGATATTCTATCAAAAACTGCAACTTGTCTTCATCCACTTCTAGAGATACATGATCCTCTTGTCCAAGGAACTAGTAAAACTTGAATCTTCAATAGCCTTCATTAAGTGCAAGGTTGGTAATTCCACTATCACTGGTAACTAAGCTTCAACACCATACACCACTTGAAAAGGAGACATCCCAATTGCTCTTTTGGGTGTAATTCTATCTTCCTAGAGAGAGCATCATAGAGTTTCTTGTGCCAATTCCTCTGAGAGTCATTGACAAGCTTCCAAACGATGGTTACCAGATTCTTGTTTGTTGATTCTACTTGTCCATTCCCTTGGGGGTAGTAGTCTGAAGAGTGAGCAAGGGAAATTCCATACCATAGTAGAAATCCATCATCTCAGAAGAAGAAAAAATTTGAGGCATTATCAGTCACAATTTTTTTTGGTACCCCAAACCTTATCAATATGTTCTCCTTAATGAAATTACACACTACCTCAGAAGTAGTGCTTTTGACTAGAATGGCCTCTACCCACTTTGTGAAGTAGTCTGTAGTAGTTAGCATGTGAGTATGCCCAACACTGGAGGATGGGTTGAGAGTTCCAATGAAATCCAATCCCCACTGTTGAAAGGGCTCATCAATCACTACTGGCTGGTTTTAGTGGAAAAGCAACCAACTTAGGTCTCCCAACAAAGTCTGACAAGCTTCACATTTACCTACCCATTTGGATGCATCTCTGAACAATGTAGGCCAATAGTACCCAACATGAAGGATTTTGTGGGTAGTGATAATAGAAGAGAAGTGGCCTCCACAAGCCTGATCATGAAAAGCTGAGAACAACTTCTTTATGTTGCTCTTTGTCTACACACTTCAAGAATCTTCCATCTATGCCTCGCTTGAACAAAGCATTCTCCCATAGCACATATTGTGTAGACCTTAGCTTTATAGCCCTCTTCTCCTTGGCACTCAAGTGAGATGGACACTCTCCATAGGTAAGAAAATGTGCAATATTTGCATACCATTCATCTGTTGAACTGAGGAAGAGGACAACAGGAACATTAACTACTTCTTTGGACAATGTTGCATCAGCTCCTTCAAGCAATAAGTTCACACAAGCCTTTACCCTGGACTAGCTTAGTTGGCTTGATATCTAGGTCATATTCTGGACCTTTGCTACCCAATTTCCTCTCTTAGTTCCAAACTCTGTACTATGTAAGAATGGATTTGATGGTTGTGTTAGGAACAAGCACAACAGAGTGAGAATTAAGAATATAAAAATGAAACTTGCTTGATAGCTTTGACCACTACAAAAGCATGTTTCTCCATCATAGTATATTTCAACTCATGAGCTTTCAAAACATAGCTCATGAAGGCAATAGGAAGCTCATGATCCTCATAATTCTTCTGAGTTAGCACAACAACTAGGGTAAACTCTGTAGCATAGCAATATATGATAAAGTCCTTATTGAAATCAGGACATGCTAAGATGGGGGTCTTAGCAATGGCTTGCTTAATACCTTCAAATGCCTCCTTACCCTCAGAAGACCAACCAAATTTTTTCTTTCCTTTCATCATGTGAGCAATGCTCATAGTCAGTTCTACAAAATCAGGAATGAATCTCCTCAGGAAATTAATCTTACCAAAGAAAGAGTGAACACCCTTTTTACTTGTGGGAAGAGGAATCTATTGGATTGCTTGAACTCTTTCTGGATCTATCTTGATTCCTTCTTTGGAGACAATGTGCCCCAAAAACTTGCCTTCAGTGACACAAAAGATAGACTTCTTTGGATTGAGAGAGACTCCATGCTCTCTGCACTTCTGGAGGACTGATTCAAGATGTTGAAAGTGATCTGCCCTTGTTTTAGAGAAAATAATCAAATCATCAAGGTACACAACCACACACTTTCCCTTCAAACTACCAAAATCCAAGTCCATTGCCCTCTAAAAGGTGGCACCAAGCATTGATAAGACCAAAAGGCATTCTCTTGTAAGCAAAGGTGCCCCAAGGAGTAGTGAAAGTAGTTTTGTGTTGATCTGGGGTACTGACCTCCACTTGATTGTATCCAGAGAATCCATCCAGCATAGACAACATCTCAGAGCCTGTGACAACTTGCAAAACCTGATCCATCATGGGGAGAGGATAGTTGTCCTTCAGAGAAGCCTGATTCAAATTCCTGAAATCCACACAGATGTGAATCTCACCATTCTTCTTCCTGACAAGCACAATGTTGGCAATCCACATTGAATGGTGTATAGGAAAGATGATTTTTTCCTTTAGAAACTTTGAATCTCTGAAAATAGTGCCAGCAACCTTGGGATTATATTTCCTTTGTTTTTTCTTGAACGGTTTGATCCTGTGTTTAGAGGGATAAAGTGTTGCATCTCCTTTGGCTGGAAAGCCTTGAGATCATCATATGAATAGGAAAGGACATCAACATACCTTTTTAGTAGATTTACTACCTTCTTCTTCTCCTCTTGAGTGCAACATTTCCCAATGTTCACCATCTTAGGTTCATCAAGACTCCCAATATTCACTTTTTCACACTCAAGCAAGACTGTGAGCTCCTTGGGAAGTTTTAGACTTAATGTACCTATCATGCTTATCAAACAGGTCTTCCAAACTCACCAACCCTTTAGGAATCTTGTTACCTTTCAATTTGATGCAGCCATCTTGATCCGTCTCTTCCTTGATATCTCCTTCATTGGAAGATACACACTCTCTAGGAAAGGTCTCACTTCCTTCAAAATACTACTTGGTCAAAATTATCCCTAAGCTCCAAGAAAGAGAGAAAATGTTGATCATCATTGAAAACCTACTATTATTTGCATTATCTAGTACGCTGGGCCTATGAATCATTTCAATGGTAAACTTCTCCTGAGAGAAATCTGGATGAGGAATCAACAAAGATCCTGAGACAACTAGAGAAGTCAGCTCTAGTGTTCCTTTCTCTTGGCACAACTTCAATGGAGAAAGTGTCAAGGAACTCAATGGAATCCCAGACAAGATTTCTGTAATGTTTCAATCTCCTATTCTTGACTTGAAAAAGATCTCTAACCTGTTTCACAATAAGCTCTGCATCACCACGAGCACAAAGATTCTTCACTCCCATTTTTTTCCATACTCAATCCTAGTATGAGTGCCTCATATTCATTGTATTGTTTGTATTTTCAAAACAGAGCTTGAAAGGAGAAAGGATGAATGTTCCCTTCTGGAGATGTCAACACCACTCCAGCTCCAGAACTAGCTAAAGAGAAGCTTCCATCAAACTCCAGAGTCCAAATGCCATTGGGGTCATGAATAACTCCCTTGGGAAGCCTTGCCTCATCTTGTGACATAATCATGTAGTTCCCATGCCCTGCATCCTCATAGAGTATCTGTGCTTTTGGGTCATCAGTATTTTTACACAATGTACTCAGTCTATTTCTAGGTAGTAGCTTCTTCATTTTTCCATTGACTGGGATCAAAGCATGTGACCAATCCATTTGAATCTCACCTCCTACCTCCTTACAAAAATTTCTACTCAGCAACATCCCATATGAGGGAGGAATATCAGCTACCAAAATGGTGGCTAAGACCCTTTTCTCTGGAAAAGCAAGCAAAAGCTACTTGTGCATCTTTAATTCTTCCAACCAAAGGCACTTTCCTACTTTCCATGGAATAACAAGAACCAAAGGCATGTGTTAGGGTTAGACCCAAAGCATGGGCTACCTTTGCAGGCATTACATTATCTGATGCTCCTAAGTCTATAACACAATTACTGAGTTTATGGCCAGCTATGAGAAGGGTCACATAAAATGGTTCAATTTTCTCATTAGGGGAAGTGACTGCAGCCACAAGGCTTGATTGAGGTGAGGAAGAGGGGTGGGAAAAATACCTTTAGAAGTACTTGGATGAGACTTTGGATTTGGAATTTACAAAGTTTACCATTTTAGAAAAAGCTTTTGGATGGGTTTGGTAAAACTCTGCCTCTGAAATTTGGATTTTAGTCCTTTTGAGGTGATCAATAATATCAAAAGATCCAGAGGTGGATGGGGCATCATTGCTAGGAACTTGAGAGACTCTTGATCTATCAGTTTTAGGATTTGAAGGAGAAGGAGTTTTGGAAATAGAAGTAGAAGAAGGAGGATTAGAATTACTCACCTTTTGTGTGGAGGTAGTGGGAAGGAGCTCCTCTTCTTACAATCACTGGAATAGTTGTAGGAAGCTCCTTAGACTTCTTGGTAGGCTGCACCACTTTCTCTTTTTTTTTTTTTCTCCCGAGTCATAACAACATATGACTCACTATTCATATCTGCCACTCTTTCCTCATATTCATCTTCATCATCCATACCTTCAGTGGTGAGGAAATGAACTTGTGATCCACCAAGCTCTTCTAGTTCTTCAACTTCTTCTTCTAGTTCTTCATATAGTTCATTACACTCCTCATCATCAGGTTCTTCAACTTCACAAGTTGCATTGACTGGAACCTTGATGGGTGGGCCTTCAATAGCCAATCTAGTCTGAGAGGAAGGAAAGTGGTTCCTGGGCTGAAAATTCTTCCTTGGAACATCCTGGTAAGGGGTATGTTGAGCCAATTATTTCTTGAGAGCAATGAGATCATTTGTAAGCTTCTGTACTAATTGATCAAGAATTGGCTCAGGGGAAGAGGAAGAGGAAGAAGCTTTAGATTTGGAGGATTCTCTTTTCAGTTTACCAGACATGATCAAATCATCCTCAACACTGATAGCCAAATGTTGATCAACATCCAAAGTTGCAAGGTTAGCTCTCCTTAGTGCATAACTCACTTGAGCAAATGGGCATTGAGGAAGAAGCACTTTTGGATTTGATCCACTGGATGAGTGTTCTATGGAATTTTATTAATTAGCTTGTTGAATTTAGCCACAAACTCCCTCATGGGCTCAAATGGCTCCTTCTTGATATGAGAAATTTGTGCTAACAGAGCATGCACATCTTCAAGCAGGTTTGAAATGCTGCTCAAACTGAGTTGTCATGGTATTCCAATTAGTGATAGACCCAATAGGAAGATGGTAGAACCAATCAACAACATTTTCCTGTAATGTCTCCACAAAAATCCTGACAGAGACATCTTCATGTTCAACCCAAGAATCCCACATGCAACAATGAAGGCTATAATGTGTTCATCTAGATGAACCTTCCCATCACCCTAGAAACTTGGGAAAACTTTTCCTGTTACCCCTAGGTAACTCATGCAATGGTTGAGGAAGAGAAAGAGGCCCAACCTATTGTCCCCAAGGCAAAGGAACTGCCATCTTTGGAAAAATTGATTGAAGGGGAACTGAAACACCAGCAAGAATCAAAGCATGGAGATTAGGACTGAGATGTTCCTGAGGAATGCTATCCTTGGAATTTTTGTCTTTAGTAGGAGGTGTGCTTGTAGAATGAGTCCCTCTGTTCCTTCTTGTTGGAAGAGAAGTTTTGTTGTTCCAAAAGTTGAAAATGGGAATCCTCAACCCCGAGAGCTTTCCTCCCACGTGTATACCATAGAGTCACCAGACCAAAAATGATCTTGAAGTTGTTCTTTTAGAAAGGGATCCGTTTGAAATGAAATCCCCAATAGAGTCACCAAAAACTGTTGGGTTTTTAAAATGATCCTTTTAAAAAACCATAGTCAGGGGACAACAAGTCCCTCCTCTTTAATGGGAGAGGTTCCCTTATTGAAAGAAAAATCAAACAAACTTATATACAAATGTACAACTTTCAAAGTGTGGATTCTGATCCTTTGAAACGTTTTATGCCCAAAGATCATCAATATGAAAGGATGGAAGAATTAAGGAGATGAGGAAGGAAGAACATAACAATACCTTCAAGAGATATAGATGGCAGAGTATCACCTTATACGTATATTGAACCAGGGAGATGCAAGAATAGAATCATTCACTTTCATAACCAATATAATTCCAAAGACACAAAGTTCCAGAAATCATATAAACAAGAACACAAAGTTTCTTATCATAAAAGATTGATGATTCCCAAGTTTTAGACATGGAAAGAAGAAAAGCAGAGGAAGAAAGGGGAAAACTTTTGTATTGATTACTTGAATCTATTACTTTACAGAGTACCAAGATCCAACCCAAAACAACAACATGGAGAAGCCATTAAATAGTTTCAAGAATGGTTACATTGGTTACAAAAATGATGAAAACTGATTTGAGAAACCGATGCCTAAGTCTCTCAATGCCTCGGCCATTTCCATGTCTAGCAAAAAACAGACATTGAATCACATCCGTTCAATCTACCCTTGCAAACTTTGAATGTGAGCCATCCACGTGGGAGAGATTTAAAATGAAGTGGGCCTGAGGATGCCTTTTGCATTTTGTGCCCTTTGGAGAAATGGCACTTTGGAACATTTTGGCCCACCCACCCACTTTTGATATGGTCTTGACACGTGGCCTTACTTAAGTGGGGACAGAGTCATGGTTTACTTTTATAATTTTACTTCTTTTCAACGCGGGCTCAAAAACACAAATTGCTCTCACCAGGCCCGCTCCCCACTTTGACCTTCGATGCGGGCTTAATATTTGACTTTTTCCTTAGCGTGGGTGGGGTTGCAGGTCACTTTTTAACTTTAAGCTCCTTTAATGAAAACAAGGCTCAAATTCTCAAATCTTCCCGATCCTTACCCCCTCTTGACTTTCATGCTGGGCTTAATATTTGACTTTTATATGGGGGCTTAATATTTGACTCTGGAGACACATGGAGAGCTGGCACTCATTTGAGTTTCTACTTTGGATATGCCTCCTGAAATTATGCCAAGCTGACACGTGGCTCCTTCCATCGGTCTTGGAATTTTCAATGGCCAACTCTTGTCTCTCCTTTGACTTTGACCATGTGGTGATCTAGCACTCATTTGGAGATTGGCCCTTTGGTTTCACTTCTAAAATTGTGTCATTGAGGCACGTGGAGGCTTCCACCGACCCGCTCATACTTAGTCAATTTAAATGATCGATCTTTCTCCTTTTTGGACTGGGACACATGGAGCATGGCACAAGTTTGAGAACTACCCCTGGCTTCGAACCCTTGAAGTTACATCGATGAGGCACGTGGTGCCATCCATCTGAACCTTCCATACTTAGCCGATTTGGGCTTGTTTTGTCTTCATTTTGGACCTGGGACACGTGGAAAGCCTGCACTTATTTGAGGACTATCCCTTGGGCCCTACCCTTAGAGTTGCATCATTTGGATGCATGGAGGCTTCCACTGTCACTTGAAACATGACCATGCCACATCCAATTAGAGATATCCATGTACTACCCATGGATGTTGGGGAAAACATTGATGAGGAGGATACACCCATCATTCCCGACTATGAGAAGAAATAAAAGAAGGATGGTCATTGTTTCCCTTAGAGTTATCTAAAATTCCTATCTTCTATACACCAATATCTATAGCATCATGGATCTGTCCAATCAGCTAGCCAGTCCTCTATGTAATGAGTCGTGGACTCGTAGATTTTACAATAGCTTGAAATGTTCTTCCTTATCACACGTTGTAATAATGGGTAGTGGCTAACATCATGGTTTAGGTGGTAGATTTTACAATCCATCTCTAATGAGCGTATTATCCTGTGAAGGACACTATCCTTTATGTGACCTTCTAATTCACAATCTATGCATGAAATCCCTATGTGTGTCTCGTGTGCTGAATTTGTTGATAGTTTCTCCAAACCTTTTTCCATTGCTGCTATTTGTGCTTCTAAAATTGGGATCACCCATATATCTATACTTCTAACTGTCTCAAAGTGCACAAGGCTTCTTCAAGTTCTTCACCCGGATTAGTGTATGTCTTATGTGATAATGCCCTCCTAAAAGGGGTAATCAAGCCTACAACGAGCCATTGTGCATGCTTAGCTTGTGTGTATGTTATAAGAAAGCTTTGATAATAATGTTTTAAACCATGCATCATACTTTGAACACTTTCAATAGTGCATTTCTTAATATCCATGAGCGCACTTATACTCATATACTCAAACTCTGGGGATATGAAAATATTTAAGGAATGCATCCTTTAAAGTGTATAATCTACGAAAGTCCGATAAGGGTAAAAATTTATGTATCGGCTATGTGCGCGCCCTTATAACATAGTGGAAAATTGGATTGTCCTACACTTAGAATTCGTGATTCCTTTTATGCGCCACAATATTTCACCCATGTGCACATGTTCAACAACATCTTCTATGGCCCTATATTCTAGAAGATGAAGAGAAATTTCACGTAAATATTCTAGGGTTGGTGCAAAGACCTTTCCCATTGATCGAGAACCTCTTGTGTTTCCCTGCCTCAAGAACCACCAAATCTACCTAAACCAGAGCTACCTATGCCTCGTAATCCCAAAATTATAGTAGGGTCGGACCAAAAGATGTACTTCCCTCGTGTCCACGATGGTAGATCTGAACTAAACCTGACAGTCATGAAGCGTTACTACTCCCAGAAGTTAATCCAAAAATTGGCGCACTTGTATTCGTGCGATGATACTCCCGAAAAAGGTACTTCCATATAAAAATGAAGTTGTTTGTGCTTTCATCGTTGTGACTCTTATAAGACTCATTCCTACTCTCCCACTACTTGAACTAGTTTTTCGATTACTTGTTGTACTAGATGTTGAAAAACCAACATGCGAAGGGCAATGTTACAGGTGGATCCAGATGTGCACCCATGGCGCAAGCAGTGCTCGCTAGTGCACTTCTATGTGAGGCCGAGGGGGAATCCTATTATGCTTTCCCGGATGGGGTAGTTCCTGATGCGTTGGGTCCACATCCTCTACAAAAACTTCAAATCATTCATGAGCGATATCTCTCCTCAACGTTATACTTTCTACAATGTTACACTACTTCTCTATCTCCCTCTCACGCACCTTATTATACTTAATATTCCTTTCCTCTCTCTACATTTTTCTGCTAGGTTTTCCATCTTTCACCAAACTTGCTCCTACCCCCACACATGGTGAGATTTATTAGCCATTGTTTTACCCTCCGATTCAAAGTTACCATCGGGATCTTGATCGCCAGGAGGAATTCGTTGTAGGTAAGCTCCCTTGGATATCGTCATAAAGTGGAATTCAACTACTTCTAGCCATGAATAAGTGGAAATTGAGTATTCCAAAATATAACTTTTCAAGACACCACAGAGCCATGTATCCACATCTCGAGTCCAAATCGATCAGCATTATACGGGGCCAAGAATTCTTCCTGCGTTCGCAACAAGTGTGCGATACGTCCAATTCCACTTAGATGCATAAGCACTCATCCACTTGTAGAATTCTATCAGTAAATATAGTGAAAAAGAACTCATATAAACTATCATATAGATTCTATTCCACCCACATGCATGTGTTAGACTCGAGACCAGTGTTGAATCACCATACGTATTCTTCTTCTAGATCACATATCCACTCTTTGACACTTACTAAGGTCAACCGGTATGTCTTCATCATGCAAACCATCCTGAAAATAACTAAAAAGAGAGATCCCAACAATGGAACCAATGATGCATCCTAGAATCCATTGATACAAATCTAATAAGACCCTAGACATGTTGACACATCACTCATCCTAAACAAAGTGGTCACCCGAAGCGTGTAAAGGTACCATGTCCCTCTTTGGGGTTGTTGTTGTAGGATGTTAGCATGATGAAGACTTAAGAGATACATATAGTTCCATTATTAATAGATCATTCTATAGAGCATCCCATATATATACCTAAGGTAGAATAGAAGTAATTACTAACCATGATGAGATCAAAAACATAAGAGATTTAGATACACATAGAACTAACACTTAGATTCATCCAATATATTCCATTATTTTCCCTTCATCGCTTATCCATTCAAAAATAGGTCACATACTCCTAATAGCTACACGTAGTTACAAAACTAGCCACACATGCAAGTGTGCTAATAATAGACTACTACTAGCTAATGACATATGCAGATCTATTTCAAGCTTGGGTCCATGCAAAGTGTTTTGTATCTGATCCTCCAAGAATATCCAATGCATGGCATGCATGTATCTACCTCGTTTGTGTGCTCTGCATGCCATCTCTAAAAATAGACCTTCATGAGTGAAAACGGCTAAGTCCCAAAACTAAACTTCTATTCCACATGCATGTTCTCTCTATGTATTTGTGCCTTTGAACATGACTTATTTTCTTGCGTGGACTTCTTGTGTGCTTTCGTCAAATGTTCTCTTCTCAACATAGGGCTTCATCCTCCATTACACATCTAAGAAGAACCCCTTCAGGATCTTTCCATGCCAACCCATAATTAATGATGATATATTTTTGGCAAGGCTAACTTGAGTGTCCTTTTATTTTTATCTAGATGCCCCAGGACATTCCAAGTTTCTTAGGTAGAATATGATGTCTTTGTACCATATAGAATTGATCAATTTCTCATGTATCTCTACATCTCCTCCTTCTACCTCATTTACTTCCATCACTTGTAAGTTACTTTCAACCATTAGCTTTGCCAAGCCCAAACCTCTAACCAGTTTAGTATTCTAAAAATGTGTCATATTCTTGCAATTTGTTCACCCACTAGCATCTTTTGCTGGAAACCTCCATCTCTGATAAAATGTCTTTGACCATTGTATGAGGTACATAAGCTATGATCTTTGAGCTTAGAATATATGGCCTGAAAGATTTTGTTTCTCTAACCAAGGTGAAACCCCTGGTTTTCCATAATAGTGTACTTCAACTTAGCTCCCGCATCGCTTTATTAATAAAAGTAATTTTCCTATCATTCCCTTCCCCATTCTTTTGCAATAACACATATGCGATGGTATTTTCAGATGCAAAAGATAAAATTTGAAACATATTCTTATAATCGGGGGCGCTAAGAGAGGGAATTTTTAATGCCTCTTTGATCCCAATGAAAATTTGGATATCCTTTTCCTCCCATTTAATAATTTGATCCTTCCTCAACATATTCGTGATAGGGACAGAGTCATTTTCACAAAATTGGAAATTAATTTCCTAATGAAATTGATTTGGCCGAAAAAGATTGAATACCCTTCTTGTTCTTAGGGATAGGAATTTTCCTAATAACTTCCACTCTCTCAGGGTCAATCATGACCCCTTCCATTGATATGATATGCCACAGAAAATTGGTTTTTTGAACCCCAAAATGACATTTTTAGGATTCAATGAGATACCGTATTCCTTGCACCTCTGTAACATCTTTTCCAAATGCTACAAATGATCATCCCTTTTTCTTGAAAATACTGTCACATCATCCTAGTATACAACTATAAAATCACTTATATATCTTGTGAATGCCACATCCATATCTCTTTGAAAGGTGGCACCAACATTCATCAAACCAAATGGCATTTTTACGTACACATAAGTACCCCAAGGAGTGGTGAAAGCAGTTTTGATTCATTCTGATTGCTTCACGACCACTGATTGTATCTGAGAATCCATCGAATGTAGAAAATAGTTCGACCCAAAGTGATTAACTACAACATATTATCCATGTTAGGAAATAGATAATTATCTTTCATTGAGGCTTTATTTAGTTTTCTAAAATCTACACAAAGTCTTACATCCCCATTCTTTTTTTGTAACACGTTTAACAAACAATTATATTCATCTTTTGCAATACAAGTGTTGGCATGTGATTTTATTGAATGAGGTGTGTTCCCTTGAGTGTTGAAAATCATGCTTGTTATGGATAAATCATTTATGCTCTTGGATTCATTAGACTAAAATGATATGGCTTGCAAGAATCCACTTTCACTTCTTGTAGGTAAGTTACAATCTAGTTTTGAGAGTTGCAAACTTATCTCTTTTACTGACTCATCCTTGGATCAATTCCAGTGATCTAAGGAATGTTTTAAATCTCCTTACAAGATTGAATGGTAAAAATTGACATTCATAGGTGGAGAGATGTAGCGGACTGAACTTTTTATGTTACAAATTCTTTGGTCTTGTATGAATGTGCCTTCATTCGGTTGTATGTTTGTGCTTGGGTCTTTAGGATTGATCTCTTCAGGACATTAATGGTGTAAACAAAATATAGTTTGCTTCATGACTATGAAGGGAATCTAAATCCTAAAACTAAAGGATTATCCTAACAATATCCTAAACTAGGTAAAAGCACCTACTTCCTAGCTATGTCTACTTATTTGGGTTTCAATCTAACCTAAGCTTCTTATTCTATTTTGTTGGGATGGCATCCTAACCTAAGTTCTTGTGCTAAATGAATAAGGGAGAAATTACTAAGGTAATGCTAGGCTATTTTAACCTAATACCTAATACTATATGGTTGTGAATTTGATCTAACCTAAGGTGGAAATTACCTATGGCAATGTTTTTAAGACCTAAGGTAATTATTTTTAGACTAACCTAAGTTTTGGGAAATCTATCCTAAACTATTGAAAGGGAACCTAGGGTCGCATGACATTAAGGTGATGGTTCCAATGGCATTTATTTGATTTGATTTGGTTAAATGAATGGAGGTATAACCAGTTTTGGAAAAGTCAAGTAGACTTTAGTGGAAGCATACATGGAGGATTCAATAAATATGGAAATGCATGTTGAAGTAGAAATGGCATTCACCATTTTTGGGAGGTGGTGGCAAGGAGAGTTAAGCAAGAAAATGGGGAGTAATTGCATTAATGAACCTCATTTTTTACGTGTAAACTTTCTTAGAAACAAGGAAGGAGGATTTGTTGGAGGTTGTTTCATCTTGCATGCATTGTGATTTTTGCTTTACATGGAGCTATTTGGTTCTTTAAACTAGTAATTTGACTTCTTCTTTGTGGTTATTTTTGGTTTCTCTGGTCTATTTTCAATCAAAGGAAAGTATATGAAGCATTGGAAGAAAAGATGTTTGGTTGTTGATCTTTCATGGATGATAAAAGAGTCGGAAGCTTGGGTGGAAGTCTCCTTCGAATTGGTAGAATCATTATCGGGAATGATAGGATATATCCATTCACATTTCTTGTTTTCTTCTAAATTATTCATTAAAACAATTATGCTATCATGAGATAAATGTTTTGATGAATTTTCTAGTTATTTACATTCATGGTTTTATGAATCTCTATGGTTTTTAGATGTAAATCCATTGAAAAATAATGTTAGCTTTTGGAAACTCTCTCTATGCAAGTTCAGTAGTGATATACATGTGAAACTTGTATTGAAGCGTTGTATTTCGTTATGAACTTGTGTTCAAAGCTTCGTGATTGAGCACTATACTCATATTCAATACTTGTGTGTTCTGAACTTGTATTTGAGGCATTTTGTTTGGTTCTGTACTTATATTTTGAGCTTGATTTTTACTCGTATTCAAGGTTTTTAAATACTTAGAACTCATTTATGGGACTGTCTGCTTGAAAAATCTTGGGAGAATAGTTTTGGTTTGAGTTGATTTGGTAACTGCTTTGAGATCTTCTCTTGTAGCTTCATGAGTTGGAATTCTTGTGGTACTTCTATTTTTGATCATCAGTATTGCCTTCTTTGAACTTGTAAGGGTGTGTAAATATGAAATACTTTCTTCTCTCCTTTTCTCCGAGTAAACCACGTCTTGTTGAAGGCTTGACTATTTTGTTTGAAGGTTAATGGACTGGAACTATAACTTGTTGAGGGATTAAGGAACCTCTGGTTAGATACTGTATTATTATTTACTCTTTGGTTGATATAGTGCTCATTTGAAGCTTGATCGTAATCAGTTTTGAAGCTTTTGGAAATGTAGTATGCATACTCCTTCTTGTGATCGATGTTGAAACAAATACCTTCTCTATCGCAATCTTTATAGATGGAACTATGAGAGTCTTTGTTGTGATTTCTATTTCAGTCACGTTGGAGGTAAAGTTGAGACATTGCTTGACTTAAATGTATATTGGGTTTTCTTACTCTCTTTCAGATCCTCTTAAATTGATTTTTGGGTTTTATAAGAAAGATGAGTTGAATACCCTAGTGTATTAAATCTTGTATGGAAGGATACATTACCTCTGGTTCAAATTGTTTTGTATAATTGTTCTTACTTGGATCATGAACTATAAGTTCTTTTGTATTGATTTGTTTAAGTCCTTGCATTTGGATTTCAATTACTATGGAGTTCATGAGTATTTTGGAAACTTGTTAGCTTATACTGATTTGGGTTTTGTATTCTTTGTTAGATTCATTGAATGAATCTCCTGGGTCTTTAAAATGAAGAAAATAATGGATTTCTCTTGGACAAGTATTTTGTTTATCTTCAGCCTTGGGACTGTACTATGTACTCCTTTCTATTCAAACTTGTGCTTAAATAAAATGGATTAGATGAACCAGGTCAGTATTGATTTGTTGTTTGATAAAGTTTGAGTCCTTAGGGGAAACTGGATGAGTTGTTGTCTATAAACTGTGGGATTGGTTTTGTATTCTCAATTGGGATCTAGTACAGAACACGAGTTTGGAAATAGAAATGGGAAATCATTTTATATTTCAAATGAAATGAATTCTTGATTATACCTTTTATATTTGAGATCCTTTAACTTATGAAAAGATAAGTTCATTTGATTGAACTTTTACAGAGTACGAATCTCTTCTTGGCTATAGAGTGATTGTTCTCTTAGGCCTACTCGACTTTTGGGTTTGGCTTTCTGTCCTTCTGTCTTATAGAAATAGTGAGAAACCACTCTTCTGAGATGGAAATTTTCTTGTGGATTGTTTAGTCTACTTTGTACTAGTCATTTGTTGTAATGATGTGGAAAGAGAACAATTGAGTCGGTTCAGTAGAAGAGAAAATGTAAACATGTTTAGACCGACTACTATGTTTGACTAAGTCATACTTCATTTGGATTTGGTATTGGAAGGTTTTCTCTTTTTGCACTCTATCTTATTATGAATCCTCCTTAGATGGACACGAGAAGAGATTAATCTTGTGTGAGTCTAGCTTTGATTTGTGGAACGTCTGGTTTCATATCTTTGAATTATATCTTCTAACATGTAGAAGTTAGTTAAGACTTACATGTAGACTGTTTTGATTCTCTATCCGTTCTTGGATTTATTTGGGATTATTATTAGATCTTTGTCTCTTTAATGTTAAATCCTTATATTGTTATCCTTGAACTAAAGTAGTTATTTGTGTTCTATTTTGTCTTTAAAATGATTAGTGAATGACAAATAGTATGTATTGATTCTTCTTCTTTTCTTAAGTTGTAGGATGAAACATCCTAATATGAGCTATGTTGTAAATAACTCTTTTGCTACATAGTAAAGATAAATGTTGTATTTCTATTCTGATAGAATTATGAAACAATTGGATGACAAGATCTGTTGTTTGTTTAGAAGTAATTGATAGGATCAATTAAACTATATGTTATAATGCAGATGTTATGGATTATATTATGCTCTTTTCTTAAAAGTGAATTCAAACTCTTTATTTGTACTTCTTTTCTAGTTGTTATTACTTATGCTTATTTGTATGATATATTAATTGTTTCATTAAAGTAGAGTTGTTTTAATGGAACAATTAGTGGAATGCACTTCGTTTTAATGCTTAGTGCTTATCATGCTTAGTTCATTGAACTGACCCATGCTAGCAATTTTTGCAGATGGACATCGTAAGTGATAAAAGAAGGCAAAAACATTTATGATGCATTGGATTATTTAATTTTGGATCTTATGTAAAGAATTTTGATTCATTCTTGAGTTGTATTGGAAAAGAGAAGTGATGTTCTTTTATGATATTAATGATGATTGACATGCGCATTATGTCTGGAATGCATAGTCTTGTAAATGTATATTTTATCATGATGAATTGAAAGGTTTGCAGATTGACTCCAATTTTTTGTGTAAATTCTCTTGTACTTTATATGACGGAAATAGTAGTGATATCTTGTAGATATTCTTTATATCTGTTTATATACTATTGTTGTTATCAATTGATAAGTTGGATTAACAGGATAGTACAATCTCCCTTACCATAATGAAACTTGTTAAATTGAAAAAGATGTCGATCTATAACTACACAACTATAGTTTAATAATGAAATATGCATTGGTCATACAATTAAACTATATG
The DNA here is from genome assembly GCA_018340775.1 of Taxus wallichiana var. yunnanensis. Lineage (NCBI taxonomy): Eukaryota > Viridiplantae > Streptophyta > Pinopsida > Cupressales > Taxaceae > Taxus > Taxus wallichiana. The sequence goes on from CM031236.1 coordinate 159,623,999, forward strand.
ATTAAAGAATGATAAAAAGGTTATGTTAACCCTAACATCCAACCATGTAGAGGGAAACTCTTCTCTCTTAAAAGAATGAGAGATAAATGCAATGGTGGTTATGATATTTAATCCTTGTGCTTCGTTTATAAAAGTAAATGCTAGTTGAATCTAGGTGAATGATACAACTTTTTCGACAACTAGGTTGCATTAAAAATTAAGCTGTTTGATTTTTTCTGCCTTATTTTTGGGGATAAATGCTTGTTAGGCCATGTTAATGAACATAAATGCAAGCATGAGTTAATGAAGTTATTAATATCAAATTAGATTAATTATGGATAAAGAACTTAATGAATGTTGGAATTAGGGTTAGGAAGGGTTGCTACAATTTGAATCTTAATCCAATTAAATTATGAATTTAATGACCACTAAGGGGTATGTACATCATGATGAATCAGTTCTAATGGATGTTGGCACATGCCAACTATAGGAATGTACCTTCAAGAAGTCTAGGGGCTTCTCAAGGATACAAAGTGTTGCAGTTGACATGTGGCAACACCCTTCCGTATTTGTTCATCTAGATCTACACACATCTGAACTTGAACTTAGTTTCTCTCTAGGTCAAGTTAGTAGCATGTTTAGGATAGGGAATATCTTTCTATGACTCAGGTACCTTGACACATTCGGTTGACTTAGGTCGACCGACTATGCCCATATACCTTAATTCATTGTGAGCGTCTTCCTATAACAAATTATGTTGCTAAACTCCGGGCTAGGGTCAAATCTGTAGGCAAGTGGATAGACGGTAGTCAATAAATACCATTATAAATAATAAAAGAGTATGGTGAAGGATGTATTTTGAAATGATGAGTATGCCATCTAGGAATAGTAACATGAACAGGATGTTGGAAATCTTTGGCCAAAGTATCATAAGATGCTAGTTGCATTGTCGAAGTCACCTAGTTTAAAGCAACGTGATGTCAAATGAATATTGGTAACAAATATTTAGATAGGTTCTTTAAATAGATCACTCAGTACCTGCCAGAATAGGGTAGGAAAAACCAAGTATACGTAGTATACATAAAGTATTCTATACTTTAAGACAAACATGAGAGATCGGTAACATACCGAGTCATTATAGTTACATATGGTTATCTGTTATGAGATTGATTGGCATGGAATGTGTGTTCTAAATGATGTTTTATTTAGAACAGAGAACATTGTGTTTCAAAAAAAATCCCTTGTTTCTAAAGTCTTAAAATGAGAATGTTACATCTTGGTATCAGAGCTGAAGGTTGCAGCTCTTGGACCTATTATGTCCATAATTTGATGAAACTTAAATTTTCTTGTTAATAGAAAATGGTTAGAACAAGAGGAAATGTTGTAAATAATCCTCCACCTGAGCAAGGAGCAATAAGTTCCCAAAAAATCGATGTAGATCCTTGCTGCCCTATTAGACACAAGAGATTGTTTAGATGTACTTGAATAGAAAGTAATGGGTAATGAGGAGGAAGAAGATCTGGTAATAATAAAAAAACACCTCTTGGGGACAATGCCAATTTAGGTGTTGATAATAACAATGTCAACATACTTGATTAGTGTGAGAACAAAAGGCTAGTTGGCGGTACCGAACTCACCAATGATATAAAAAGGATAAGTCCACCCAAGTTTCATGGCACCACATTAGGAGATAGAGCTGATAATTGGCTTAGCAAGATGGAGAAGTACTTTGCAATAAGGAATTTCTCGAGAAGAAACAAAGGTGATATGGGGAGCATATCAGCTTTCCCATGAGGCATTTTCACGGTGGGACAACCATAAAGTGAGTTAAATATTGATGAAACTAATATCACATGGGATCAATTTAAAGGTTACTTTAGGCAACATGGGATGCCATAACTTTATTATGATGAGAAAATGACTAAATTCAGAACTTAGCTCAAGGAAAGCTAATCAGAATCGAGTATTGGGATCAGTTTACTAAACTCCTTAAGTATGTACCTCAATATCAAACTAACGAGAAGTTTAGGATATGTAAATTCATCATGGGATTTACTCCCATTATAGGAGGAGAGGTGGGTGTTCACAATCCAACCACGATGGAAGGGGTTGTTGAAAAATCCATAAGGCAGGAACAAAAATTGAAGGAAAATTCTGCTCATAAGGAGAAAGTAAGGAAGAAATTTCCCAACTCCTCTTCATCATCTCTTGTACCTAATAAAGGACCATGGAAGAAATTTGGAATAAAAAGTAAGTTTTTTAGCTGATAATAGTAAGAAAGAACAAATAAGTCTTTTGGTAATGCATGAATAACTTTGTTAAGAATAATAGTAATGGAAAGAAGTCCTATGGATGTCGAATGATAATTCTAGGGCTGGAAATAAATATGAGCCTAGAAAGGAACATGTAGGAGGTTGTTAGAAGCGTGGTAAGGATCATTACGTGAATCAATGCCCTTTGAAAAAGGATGATCATAATCATCAACACAAGATACACGTTGTAGTAGTGTTGACAAGCAGGTGAAAAATAGGCCATGTCCATAAAGGTTCGGGTAAGATATTTAGCATACCTATAACTATTCTTTTTTATACCAGAGGTACCTGAATGTTTTATTTCTATTAAATTAGCTTCAAAACTAAAAATAAAAGTTGGAAACATGGATAAAACATGGACTATACATTATGGAAACAATGATGTTCATACTATTAGTATGTGTCTTTTTGGAGCAATCCTTGACTTACCTAGTTTTTCCAAAGAAGTTGATCTTTATGTTGCACCTTTGGGGTCTTATGATGTAATCATAGGTGTTGATTTGTTAGTTGAGCATAAAGTAAAAGTGGATTGTTTTGAAAAACATATTATTTGTTTAGATGATCTATAGAAAACAATAGAGATTCAGGGTGTGAAACGTGAGATTTATGTTAGGAAACTGTCAGCTATGCAACTTAAAAAGGCTAAAAATAAAGGTTGTAACTTATATGCAGTAAAAATTACAAAAACAACTGAAGTGAAAAATGATGTCATGGAATGATATCCACTGTTACAAAACTTCAGTGACGTGTTTCTGGAAGAGTTACCAAGTCTTCCACCCAAAAGGGAATTTGACTTCACAATTGAAATCAAGCCTAGAATTGAGCCTATTTCTAAAGCACCATATCAAATGAATACTATAGAATTAGTAGAGCTTACGGATCAATTGAAAGAACTTTTTTCTAAAGGTTTGATTAGACCAAGTGTTTCACCTTGGGGAGCACCAATAATTTTTGTGAAAAAGAAAGATGGAACACTTAGATTGTGCATTGATTACAGTAATGTTAAACAAAACAACAATCAAGAATAGATACCCACCCGTAGAATTTATGATATATTTGATTAGATGCGTGGAGAATTGGTATATTCTAAGATAGATCTTCGATCCTGGATATCATCAATCATGGATTAAGGATGAGGACATTCATAAAACAACTTTTAGAACAAGGTAAGGACATTATGAGTTCACGGTTTTACCTTTTGGATTAACAATGCCGATGCAGCTTTTATGAATTTAATGACTAATATATTTCAAGAATACTTGGAAAAATTTGTGCTCGTATTCTTGGATGAAATTCTCATATATTCTAAAAGTATTAAGGAACAACATCAACATTTAAAGATAGTTTTGGAAATTTTGAGAAAGAGATGGTTATATGGTAAGCTATCTAAATGTTCTTTCTATGACACATAAGTACACTATTTGGGACATGTAATAAGTAAGAATGAGATTGTTGTAGATACTTCTAAAATTTTAGCTATAACTAAGTGGCAAGCACCAAAGAATGTACATGAAGTTAGAAGCTTCATGGGGCTTCACGGGTTACTATAGAAAATTTGTAAAAGATTTTTCTAAGGTGGTTACACCATTAAATTCATTACGTAAAAGGATAAGAAGTTTTTTTGGAATGAGAAATGTGAAACCTGTATCTAGAAATTTGAAGGAGAAGTTAACTTCAACACCTATTCTTGTTGTACTGAGATCCGATGGAGACTTCACTGTTGTAAGGGATGCATCTAGAGAAGGTATAGGAGGTATTTTGTTACAAAATGATCATGTCGTAGCTTTCAAAAGAAGAAAACTAAAGTTACATGAGTTGAATTATGCTCCACATGATTTAGAGCTTGTTGCCATTGTTCATGCACTACAAGTTTAGAGGCATTACCTACTTGGTAAACTTTTTGAATTAAAAGTGATCATCTTGGGCTGAAGTATAGTTTTACTCGGCCAAATCTTAATGCAAGAAAACGAAGATGGTTAGATTTTTTGTCTCAATATGATTTTATATCAATTACATCAAAGATAAGGAAAAAGAGAGTGGTGATGCTCTAAGTCATAGTTTGCACATTTATGCTCTTATTACATTGAGAACTCAGTTTAAGGATGAAGTAAAAAAGTGTTCGGAATCTGATTCTTACTTTTATCAAGTGAAAACAACACTTTTCTGCAAATCCAAATGATGTGAGGTATAAAATTTTTCACTTTGACAATGAAGGAATCCTGAGATTTGAAAACATAGTATATGTACCTTTGATAATTGATTTAAAAAAGAAATTGTTAGAAGAATTTCACAATTCACCTTTTTGGGACACCTTGGTATTACAAATATGCTTGTTGATATAAGAAAACAATATTTCGGAAGGGGATGAAAAAGGATTTTATTGATTTTGTGACTCATTGCTTAGAATGTCAACGTGTTAAAGTTGAACATATGCACCCAACCGGTTTATTGTATCCTCATAGCATACCACAGTACAAATGGCAAGTAATAAGCATGGATTTTATACAAGGGTTTCCTATGTCAAGAAATAAACATGATGTTATTTTGGTAGTTGTTGATAAACTAACGAAGGTAGCACATTTTATCATTGGTAATCTAAATGATGATTCTCCTATATTAGCTACAAGATTTGTACATGAAATTTTCAGATTACATAGAGTAACTCAATTAATCATATCTGATAGAGATCCTAGAATGACATCAAGGTTTTGGCAAACACTTAATGCAGCTCTAGGAACTAAGTTGAATTTCAGTTCGCATATCATCCGGAAATGGATGGAATGATTGAAAGAGTTAAACAAGTTCTAGAGGATATGTTATGAATGTATTTTATGGATCAACAATATAAGTTGGAGGAGTACCTTCCACTAGTTGAGTTTGCTTATAATAACACATATCATGCCTCTTTTAAGATGGAACCTTTTGAAGCATTATACGGAAGAAAATGCAAAACCCCGTTAGTTTGAACAACATTGAGGATATAGAGGTAATTGGACCTGAAATCCTTACGGAAATGGAATAGTAATTTAAAATGATTCGTGAACACTTGAAAGAAGTAGCAGATAGGAAAAAAGTTATGCTAATTTAAAGTCGATTGATAGGAAATTTGAACTTAGTGAGAAGGCCTTTCTTTGGGTTAAACCGAAAAATAGCTCTATAACTTTTGGTAAGGCTTCCAAGTTATCACCTTGTTATGTGGGACCTTTTGAGATAGTTGAAGTAATCAACCCTATAGCTTATCGTCTGCGGCATTACCTCCTACTTTGTCACGAATGCATGATGTTTTCCATATTTCTTTACTTAAGAAATAAGTTTTAGATTTATCACATGTGTTAAATTGGAATTCCTTGTAGGTACAAGACCCATGAATAATCGTGGTTAAACCCATATGAGTGTTGGACACTCACCAATTGCATTTAAGAAATCGTGAAATAAGTCAATGTAAGGTCTAGTGGGACTAGTTTAACGAAGAAAGTGCAACCTAGGAAAATATGAAGGATATGAAAACTGATTTTCCATATTTATTTGATCAGAATTGACTATGATGACTGATCAAAATTTTTGATTTTATCTTTATATGTCAATAAGTCTACCAGTTTTGGGTAGATGACTATTTATTTTTAAATAAACAGATATGTGAATGCTGATTTTTGGAACTTTAAATTATGATATTGTTGCAAACATATGTTAAGTAAGTGAATAAATTGATTATCCTTAATGCAATGGTCAAACATAAGACAATCATCGGGATGATGATTCTTTTTAGGAGGGAAGTATGTAACACCTTTTACAAACAGTTATATTCCTCTTTTTCAATACAAGTGTTGGCATGTGATTTTCTTGAAGAGGTGTGTTCCCTTAAGTGTTGAAAATCATGCTTGTTATGCATAAATCATTTATGTTGTTGTATTCATTAGAATGGAATGATATGGCTTGCAAGAATCAACTTTCACTTCTTGTAGGTAAGTTGCAATCTGGTTTTGAGAGTTACAACCTCATCTCTTTTATTGACACATCGTCGGATCAATTCTAGTGATGCAAGGGATGTTTTAAATCTCCTTACTGATTGAATGGTGAAAATTTACATTCATAGGTCAAGAGACGTAGCAGACTGAAATTTGTATGTTACAAATTCTTTGGTCTTGTATGAACGTGCCTTCATTCGTTTGTATGTTTTTGCTTGGGTATTTACGATTGATCTCTTCAGGACATTAAAGGTTTAAACAAAATATAGTATGCTTCATGACTATGAAGGGAATCTGAATCCTAAAACTAAAGGATTATCCTAACGATATCCTAAACTAGGTAAAAGCACCTACTTCCTAGCTATGTCTACTTATTTGGGTTTCAATCTAACCTAAGCTTCTTATTCTATTTTGTTGGGATGGCATCCTAACCTAAGTTCTTATGCTAAATGAATAAGGGAGAAATTACTAAGGTAATTCTAGGCTATTTTAACCTAATACCTAATACTATATGGTTGTGAATTTGATCTAACCTAAGGTGGAAATTACCTATGGAAATGTTTTTAAGACCTAAGGTAATTATTTTTAGACTAACCTAAGTTTTGGGAAATCTATCCTAAACTATTGAAAGGGAACCTAGGGTTGCATGGCATTATGGTGACGGTTCCAATGGCATTTATTTGATTTGATTTGGTTAAATGAATGGAGGTACAACCATTTTTGCAAAGGCAAGTAGAATTTAGTGGAAGCATACGTGGAGGCTTCACTAAAGATGGAAATGCATGTTGAAGTAGAAATGGCATTCGCCAGTTTAGGAGGTGGTGGCAAGGAGAGATAAGTGGGAGATTTGGGAGTAATTGCATTAATGAACCTTGGTTTTTGTGTGCAAACCGTCTTGGAAACAAGGAAGGAAGATTTTTGGAGGTTGTTTGATCTTGCATGCATTACAATTTTTTTCTTTGTATGTTCATCGAACCAGCAGTTTGACTTCTGCTGCATGCGGCTATTTTGGTTTCTCTAGTCTATTTATGATCAAAGAAAAGTATATCAAGAATTGGAAGAAAATATGTTTAGTTTTTGATCTTTCAGGGAGGAGAAAAAGAGTTGGAAGCTTGGCTAGAAGTCTCCTTCAAATTAGCAGAAGCACTATTAGCAATGATAGGCTCTACCCATTAAGATTTCTTGATTTCTTCTAAATTATTCATTAAAAAAATTCTACGCTCATGAGATAATTGTTTTCATGATTTTTCTAGTTATTTAATTTCATGGTTTTATGAATCTCTGTGGTTTTTGGATGTAAATCCATTGCAAAATAATTTTAGATTTTGGAAACTCTCTTTGTGCAAGTTCAGTAGTGATATACATGTGAAACTTGTATTCAAACATTTGTATTTTATTTTGAACGTGTGTTCGAAGGTTCATGATTAGCACTTCTGTACTCGTATTCAATACTTGTGTATTCTAAACTTGTATTCGAGGCATTGTGTTTGGTTCTGTACTTGTATTTTGAGATTGATTTTTAATTGTATTCAAGGTTTTGAATTGCTTAGAAATCATTTCGGGATTGTCTTCTCGAAAATGCTTGGGGAATAGTTATGGTTTGAGTTGATTTGGTACTTCTCTTTATGAGACTATACCACCTTCTTTGAACTTGTAAGGGTGTGTAAATATGAAATTTATTCTTCTCTCCTCTACTTTGAGCAAACCCACGTCTTGTTGGAGGTTTGACTGTTTTGTTTGAAGGTTAATGTACTAGGACTATAATTTGTTGAGGGATTAAGGAACCTTTGGTTAGATAATGTAATGTTATTTACTCGTTGTTTGATATAGATCTCCTTTGAAACAGTCGTTATTAGTTTTTAAATTTTTTCAAAATGTAGTATGCATACTTCTTCTTGTGATTGACCTTGAAACAAATATCTTCTCTGGCACAATTTTTATAGATAGAACTGTGAGAGTATTTGTTTTGATTTCTGTTTCAGTCATGTTGCGGGTAAAGTTGAGACATTTCTTGACTTAAATGTATATTGGGTTTTCTTACTCTCTTTCAGATCCTCTTAGATTGATTTTTAGGTTTGATAAGAAAGGTGAGTTGAATATCCTAGTGTACTAAATCTTGTATGGAAGGATACATTACCTCCGCCTGGGAGATATTTTTGTATAATTGTTCTTAATTGGATCACGAACTATACGTTTTTTTGTATTGACTTGTTTAAGTCCTTGCATTTGGATTTCAGGTTAGTATGGAGTTCATGATTATTTTGGAAACTTTTTAGCTTATACTTGATTTGGGTTTTGTATTCTTTGTTGGATTCTTTGAATGAATCTCTGGTATTTATAAAGAAGAAAATAATGGATTTCTCTTAGATAGTATTTTTTATCTTCAACGTTGGGCTGCGTACTATGTACTCCTTTTATTCGAACTTGTGCTTAAGAAAATGGATCGGATGAACCAGTCAATATTGGTTTGTTATTCAATAAATTTTGAGTCCTTAGTGGAAACTAGATGAGTTGTTGTCTATAAACTGTGGGATTGGTTTTGTATTCTCAATTGGGATCTAGTAAAGAACTTCTGAGTTTGGAAATAGAAATGGGAATTCATTTGATAGTTCAAATGAAATGAATTCTTGATTGGACCTTTTCTATTAGAGATCCTTTAACTTATGAAAAGATAAGTTCATTTGATCAAACTTCTCTTGTAGCATGACTCTCTTCTTGGTTGTAGAGTGATTATTCTCTACGAGGCTGGCCCAACTTTTGGGTTCATCTTTCTCTGTCCCTTCGTTTTATAGGAAATAGTGAGAAACCACTCTTCTGAGATGGAAATTTTCTTGTGGATTGTTTAGTCTACTTTGTACTAGTCATTTGTTGTAATGATGTGGAAAGAGAACAACTGAGTTGGTTTAGTAGAAGAGAAAATGTAAACATGTTTAGACTGACTGCTATGTTTGACTCGAGTCATACTTCATTTGGATTTGGTATTGGAAGGTTTTCTTTTTGCACTCTATCTTATTATGAATCCTCTCTTGGATGGACATGAGAAGAGATTAATCTTGTGTGAGTCTAGCTTTGATTTGTGGAATGTCTAGTTTCAAATCTTTGAATTATATCTTCTAACATGTAGAAGTTAGTTAAGACTTGTAGGTAGACTATTTTGATTCTCTATCCCTTCTTGGATTGATTTGGGATTCTTGTTAGATGTTGTCTCTTTAATGTTGAATCCTTATATTGTTATCCTTGAACTGAAGTAGTTATGTGTGTTTTGAACCTATTTCTATCTTTCAGATGATTAGTGAATGGGGAATAGTATGTATTGATTCTTCTTCTTTTTCTTAAGTTGTAGGATGAATCATCCTAATATGAGCTATGTTGTAAATAACTCCTTCTATTATATAGTAAAGATGAATGTTGTATTTCTATTCTGATAGAATTATGAAACAATTGAATGACAACATCTATTGCTCTTTAGAAGTAATTGATAGGATCAATTAAACTATATGTTATAATGCAGATGTTGCGAGATTATATTATGCTCTTTTCTTAAAAGTGAATTCAGACTCTTTATTTGTACTTCTTTTCTAGTTGTTATTATTTATGCTTATTTGTATGATATATTAATTGTTTCATTAAATCGAGTTTCTTTAGTGGAACAATTAGTGGAATGCACTTCGTTTTAATGTTTATTTCTTATCATGCTCGTTCATTGAATTGACCCATGCTAGCAATTTTTACGAGATGGACATCGTAAGTGATAAAAGAAGGAAATTTTTTTATGATCAATTGGCTTATTTAATTCTAGATCTTATATAAATAATTTCAATTCATTCTTGAGTGTATTGGAAAAGATAAGTGATGTTCTTTTAAGATAGTAATGATGATTGACATGCAAAGATGTATATGCAAATGCATAGTCTTGTAAATGTATATTTTATCATGATGAAATTGAAAGGTTTGGAGTGACTCCAATTTTTTTTGTATACTATTGATGTTATCAATTAATAAGTTGGATTAAGGGAATAGTACAATCTCCCTTACCATAATGAAACTTGTTAAATTGAAAAATATGTCGATCTCTAACTACACAACTATAGTTTAATAATGAAATATGCATTGGTCATACAATTAAACTATATGAATAAAGAATGATAAAAATGTTATGTTAACCCTAACATCTAACCATGTAGAGGGAAACTCTTCTTCTCTCAAAAGAATGAGAAATAAATGGAATGGTGGTTATGATCTTTAATCCTTGTGTTTCGTTTATAAAAAGTAAACACTAGTTAAATCTAGGTGAATGATAAACCTTCTTGGACAACTAGGTTACATTAAAAATTATTATTTTTATGTTTGTTGCCCTATTTTCAGGGATAACTGCTTGTTAGGCCATGTTAATGAACATCAATGCAAGCATGAGTTAATGAAGTTCTTAAAATCAAATCAGATTAATTATGGATAAAGAACTTAATGAATGTTGAATTTAGGGACTAGCGGGGTTGTTCCAATTTGAATCTTAGTCCAATTAAATTATGAATTTAATGTCCTCTAAGGGGTATGTACATCATGATGAATCATTTCTAATATATTTTGGCACATGCCAACTACAGGACTGTACCTTCAAGAATTCTAGGGGCTTCTCAAGGATACAAAGTGTCGCATTAACATGTTGCAACACCCTTGCATATTTGTTCATCTAGATCTACACACATCTGGACTTGAACTTAGTTTTCTCAGGTCAAGTTAGTAGCATGTTTAGGATAGGGAATATCTTTCTATGACTTAGGGTACCTTGGCACATTCGGTTGACTTAGGTCGACCAAGTACGCCCATATACCCTAAGTCATCGTGTCTTCCTATAACAAATTATGTTGCTAACATGGGCTAGGGTCAAACCTTGGGCAAGTGGATTAACGGTAGTTAGGAAATACCATTCTAGATATCAGAAGAGTATGGTGAAGAATGTATTCAGATTTGACGAGTATGTCATCTAGGAATAGTACAATGAACAATATGCTAAAAATCTTTAGCCAAAGTATCATGAGTTGCTGGTTGCATTTTCCTAAGTCACCTAGTTTAAAGCAACATGATGTTAGATGAATATTAGTAAAAATATTCAGATAGGATCTTTAAACAGATCACTCAGTACCTAGAATAGGGAAGGAAAAACCAAGTATACGTAGTATACATAAATTATTCTATACTTTAAGACATATGAGAGATCGGTTGTAAGGAGTCATAGAATGAGATATCGGTAACATACCGAGTCATTACAGTGCATATGGTTATCTCTGTTATGAGATTTATTGGCATGGAATGTGTGTTCTAAATGGTTTTTTATTTAGAATAGATAACATTGTGTTTCAAAAAAAAATTCCCTTGTTTCTAAAGTCTTAAAATGAGAATGTTACATTTTATAATTAGTACTAAATTTTCCACCCAATAAGAATATCTCGTAGGTTGTATAATACCTCCAACCCCGAGTCTCTTGATTTCTTGTTGTATTTTCAAATACAAGAGTGGATTAATTGACCTCTTTTCTTTCCTAAATAGCTTGACGTTAGATTCCAGAGGTATTTCATGTTGGAAAAGACCTCCCTATATGCCTTCAATTCTGAATATGACCATGCTAGGAAATCCTGGTACTTTTTTAACAACTTGACATATGAATTATTTTCTTCTTTACTCAAGTTACTTCCCAACCATATTTTTCTAGGTTTATCATCACTCCCAAGTTTTTCTCTTCTACATCTCTTGAAACATGGACATGTCTATGAACAACCCTATCAAGCATTGTCAAAATTTGATTCCAAAGCAACTAACCCTCTTGGAATTGTATTTTTTAATTGAATAACCTCTTGTCCAAAAATATTTTCCTAAACATCACATAAAGAAATCATAGGTTCCCAATCTATAATCATGTTTGTAAATTCTCCCTTATTTTGTAAAAACCTCTGAACTTGGGCATCATCTTCGAAAACTTGCCAATGTTTTACATTGTCTAGGATAGATGGTCTTATCAACACTTCTATATCATACTCATAGTAAGGAGACATTATACAATTTTCAAATATAGATCCCAATACTACCAACCTATCTACAATAGTATTCTACTTCTGTCATGGTAAATATGTTGAAAGAATCAAACATTTAAATAAAATCCCAAACTACATGCTTATACTATTTCATTCTTTGATTTTTGGTTGCATATAATTTCCTAACTTGCTTGACTACCAATTCTGAATCTCCCTTAACAATAATGTCCCTAATACCATACCTCCAAGAAATCCTTAAACCCAAAAGTAGTGCTTCATATTTTGCAATATTGTTAGTACATTCAAATCTAAGTTTAAATTAAAAATGAAAACCTCCTGATTTGGACATATTAGGACAACAACAACACCATTCCCAAATTTAGAGTAATCTCTATAAAAATAAAAATCCAAGTGGAACCAATTTTCTTTGGAAACTTACAGTTGTCAATGATATACTCTTTAAAACATGCATAACCCAAAAATTATCAACATCCACATCATTATACAACACCTCATAGGATGCATTCTTGGGATCCTCAATCAGATGCAACATTTTTTTTTCTCCACATAGTCTAACAAGGATTCCTTCTATTGGTATAGTCGCATATGAAAAATCCATCTACACACTCCCTCCAACACTAGCAGCCCATTTCCATGACAACAACATTCCCCATTTAGCAGGACAATCCACAATGACTACATTCATGGTTAAAAACTTTCCCAGATAAGCTGCCAATTGTACTACCAATCCTTTGACATACCCAATCACCAATGGTACTTCTCTTGAATCCATAGTAGTGCACTTTCCAAAATTTGTTGTTACTTTGATATTCAATTCATTCATTACCTCAAGAGGCATCACATTACAAGAGGCCCCTGAATCAAACATGCAGTTGTGCACTAACCTATCTTTTATGATTAAAGTAGTATAAAAAGGGTCAACATCAAGTTGGGATTCAACAAGAGAAGTTCCTAAATATACCTCAAGTGGTTCTCCCAAATCCTCTAATACTTGGGGTACTTCCACTTCTACAATGATAGGGGGAGTATCCACATGATTCACATTTTTACATAAGGGTAGTGCATCCTCTTTGAACCCCATGATTCATATTTTGGTAAATCATGTTAGGGGAAGAGAAATGGTCCCTTCTAGTGGTAGAAGACATTTTACATTTTGGGAATGAACTAGGGTACAAATTTACATTTGGGATAATCGGACCCTTAGTTGGTGTATCCTTCTTAGGAGACTCATTTGGGATATTGGTTAGCAAAGTGAAGTCTTTGGTTTGGGTTGTAGTCCTCCTCCCTTAAAAATTTGAACTCGAGATTATATTCCTTTTCTTGAGCAGAAAATTCATTCATCATAAGTTTCTTATCTTCCCAGGAAGGAATTACTCCACCATACTTCTTAATCATTAAAGCCATCATATTTTCAAAACAATGATTCGGTAAATCAAATGCTTGCACCATATAAAATTCAATATCATCATTAGGAGGAAGAGGTAACACCCGATGAATGTAATCCCGAAACTTTGTAGAGTCCTATCACTTATAAGCTCGCAGTTAAAGTGGCTCCTTGCTATGGATTTTTAGGGATTTCCATCATAAATACATCGCCATAAGTCTCACCATCATTTTCCTCCACTACTTCATCAACAAGTTCACAATGGGAATTTGGAATAAAACACATATCAAACCATTCAATAACATGATTTTCTTCCACCATGAAAACCCTAATAGTCAAAGGATCGAGATCTATCTATTTTCTCTAGGTTTTTTTGTTTATTTCCTGGCCCCATGGGTACTTTTCCTCTTTCATCTATTTTTTGATCACGCCTAAGATGATTTCAGAATCTATCTTGGCCCTATGGTTTGTGGTGACCTTAAGAAATTTGTCCTATTTCCTATCTACTCAGTAAAGCTTTTAAGATATTTCTTTAACTACTTCATCCAAAGTCTTCGCAACCTCCTCTAGATCCACCGCTTTATTTCACCGAGGTCTATCTAGATTAATTAATTTGACACCCTCCCTCTTGGGGGTTTTCCAACTTCCTTAATGTTGTTCTCAATTTGCAAGGCCATTTTGAAATCCCGACTTAAAGTTCCAACATTATTATCTCTCAAATAATAAACAAATTTCTTATCAATAGATCGAGTACTTGATTAAACAAGACACATCACCAGGCCTCAAAATTATGGGTAGTCTATTTAAAGTCTTATTAAATCTAGTATTGAAGTCCTAGAAAGAATCATTGGGATTCTTCTTTATATTACCAAACTCATACAAGAGGAACCCTATAGAGTTGTGTGATCTTCAAAGTAAATATCCCTCATGACTACATTTTAAAAAAAAAAAAAAAAACCCTATCAATGATTATTAAGTGATAAGGGAAATAAATAAGGGACACTTATTCTAGATACAATTGATGGTCCTTCATGACTTGGATTATTTAAATTCACCTGAGGACTATTTTATTCTCGAACTATTTAAAGATGTATGATAATCATCAACTATAGGTTGATCACTTTCCACAACTAGTACTACCTTCTCTCTTGGTTCTGATCATGATGCTTTCAGACTTGTCTCCTTTTTTTTATTTATTTTACCTAGATCTGGAAACAATTTTCTAGTAGGATCCTTGTCAAGGAAAGACCTTCTTCCTTCAATATTTGAAAATATTAACAACAAATCTTAATTGATAAAGCCTAAGAAACTGGCATTTACCACAATCTCAAACCAAAACAGAGTCACCACCAAGGATTTTTACCTTAGATGTGCCAAAGAACTATGAGTAACTTGTTAAGTTCCTATCAATACTCAATCTCTATAAATCTTGACAGATATGGTCATCCTTTGTCAATGTTTATCACTAGTAATACAAATCTTGTGCAACATTCACTTAAACAAGGAAATATTACACAATGAACTTCTGATCTTGCTAAATCTTCACAAAGATTAACAAATGATGATGTTTAAACAACATATTTACATCTAAACATGTAAGAATAATTACCAGACATCATTACACATATGTATTTGCATAAATAGTCCCGAAAACGATGCTAGATGGATGTTGGTACCCAAATCAGTTCTCCCTTTAAAGCCATGAAACATCAACATGAAGAGCGGGATGCTTAGAGGCAAGATAGATTAGAATTTGAATCATTTTGTATCCGAGGATAGATTTAAGCTCGACTCTTTTTTCACTCGAACTTAGAAAAGTTGGATAACACTATGTTGAGGGTATGACCTACCCTCATACTGTAGGTTGTGCCTTCAACTAGGGTGAGATGACCTATTTTGTAACTTGTATTTTTAAGGAATATAAATGGATCAACAATATTTGTCTCTCCTTCTATGATATTGAAAGAAAACCTTGAGAATACATGGTCAATGCAACATAATCTAACTTTCATGAGTTGTCACCCTAGAGAATGAATATATCTCCTAAATAAGGTTAAGGTTAATAAATACAACATTAATTCCTAATTACTCCTACATATTCTGAGTAAAGGATGGGTAAATTCAACAAATCTCCTTAACATTTATGCACACACAAAGGCAAGGTGTGTAGTTCTTGTATGATTTATTATTTGTAGATGGATTTTTTTGGGTAATTAAGTAGGATAAAGTATATTATACCAGATTCCTGGGAAATTTTAACAAAAGTTGGAAAGTATGCCAAGCAAGATGATAAAAACTTTTAAATAGTCGATAATAAACCTTTAACCACAAGATGTGCACCATGGAAGCCCAAAGATGCACGGTTTCACACATTCTTTGAGAATTTAACATAAAATCTCATGTCAAAGACTCAACTAAACATCAGAAATCCCTAGTTCATCATGCCTAAGATACACTCATAGACTAACAAACAATCTGTATCAACAAAATGGAAGTAAAGTGAATTTAAATTATTTACTACGTGGTAAAATGAAATCTATTCTCACATCACAATTGTAAATGCCACAATACTACCACAAGGATAAGATCTTGTGTGATTCAGACGAATTCCTAACATAATATTTTGATTAAAAATGAATAACTACTTGAAACATCTTCAAATTGAAAGAAGACACAACAATTCTCATGATTAACATAATTAACTCAGGGCTCATCAAATTTATTAGCAAGGGAAAGTTTCATTTACAGTATCAATGCTTGTCAATGGATGTACACTTGTAACCATCTTGACATGATTTATTTTGAAGGCTCAGAAATTAACAGGTTTCTCAAATAATTATTTTGGAAAATGGTTTTTCTCAGTCTCTTCTCTCTTTTATCTTTTATTTCTCATAAATATTAACTCCTATTTGTGAGAGTATTCTCATTACCTTTATACAATTCCATCCCTATTTTTTTTTAAATTATCCCCCAAACACGAGATATTTAAATAGTATATTCTTATTTTTAAAATGTCTAGGTGTATCGATGATAATTTTATGAAAATATTTTATTTGGCCTTCCCATGTGTAAAGAGTACATGCCTTATTAATGTTGCTCCTATCATATAGGATTAGAATATCATGTCATTACTTGTGATTAATGTTTTCATGATTCCTTCCACCTAGTGATTGGATGGGTGCTTCGATATCCTTTGAGCACTTTGAGGTGACCTGAAGTGACAGACACCTTTCATCTACTATCTGAAGATACATCTTGGGTGTTGTGCATTCCTTCTCACATTTTCTTGGTTTAACTATCCCACGTGGTTCTTTTCAAATCCAGTTAATTCATTAATCATGCTTGTTCATTCGGATTCACTTCAACCTTTAAATTTTCCTCGTGTGAGCTGAGAAAGATATTCCTTTATCGGGTGTAAATGATTTCTTTCAATTCAATCAATTTGTGCCACTTCTACTATAAAACCTAGTTTTATCCCATTACTAGGATGCGTTTAAATTCTAACTCGTAAGTGAGGAAACTTACAACTTTCTACCATCAACATGGATAAAGTACTTGTGGAAAATATTTTGAATGAATTTTTTTATAGAATATTTGAATCAAATATTCAACCTGTGTGGTCCTGATGAGGCTTTCATTAGGGCCTTGTTTGATATAGAATGTGTAGGAGACACCATAGGAAATTTGACTTATTATCAAGTCCGGCTCGCACTTCTCACAAGGCTAATTAGGATCAATCCTAAGTTCGTAACCTTTCAATTCATATCTTTTGATGGGAACATCTGAAGGCTCCTAAAGACTTGAAGAAATTCTTGATTAAAAGGATGCCTCACTTGTCTGAGAAAACTAACTTTCAATTTCCATTCCTATGTGATGAAGAATTTTTATTAAAGGAGATTCCCAAGGAATATTATGTGTTATACGACAAATATTCCATTGAAACCGTGTCTACCATTTCTCACAAGGTGGATGAATTAGAACAAAGGATTTCCTCTATGGAGAAGGGGTAGACAAGACCTGTACCCTCACAACCAAGTACAATGCTAGCACCATCTTTGGGCAAGAGAAGGGGTGAATCAAGCTCTCATCCCCAATCATTATCTCAAATGGAGAAGAGGAGCTATCCATATCTTCTCGTAATTCAAGAGCAGTAAATCTCCTCTACTCGGGACAACAGGAGTAGGTTTACAATTCAGTCATCCACTCGCTTAGGGAATTATGATCCTTCATCAGGGCATGGATTCTCAGGTCCTCGGCTAATCCCTTCCCCAAGAGAGCATCCACCTTTATAAGGAGATGGAAAGTTGAATCTAGCTCAAAGTCTCTCGTTCCTCCTAGCCCCTGTGATGTAGTCCTTGGTCTTTCAAAACTACAGTCATTCCCTCTCAGTCTATTCTCAACAAGTCTACCCTTCACAAGTGGAAGGGAAGACAACATTATTCACAAGTGGCCTGGATCTTCTAGCACGTGTATCTTCCTACTAGAATAATATTGATCTAAATAATATCATGAATGAACCAAGAATTAATCTTGATTTGTTAATGGATATGGGGATGTCATAGGATTTAGCAGGTTCCATCGTGTTTATCTAGACATCACAGGGCTCTGATGAATTCACGTTAAGGAAGAATAAGTTACGGAAAAAATTTCCTCCACTAGAGGGAACTTACGAAGGAGTGAAGGGTCTCTGAGCATTATGTTTGTATTTTATGCCTTTATTTTCAATTATGTAAACAAACCCTTTTACCATGGGTTGGGGCCCTTATAGAATCCCCATTTTGAATTATATATGATACTACTTTCAAATGATGTCACATCTAAATTTTTCAAGCTTGTGATGGAAATTCTCTTTTGTTCCTACATTACGGACTCTTTAGTTTAGACTAACACCAATAATTAAAACAAACCATTATTGTGCTTTCAATGGTTTGCAATAATGTAATTTTCCTCATCCTTTTAGTGTATCACACTATTTCACACATGTTGCAACTCATTCAAAAGAGACACCTTATCCCATGATGAGTCACAACCCTCCTTACATTGTGTTCTTAGCTCACAACACTATCCCTAAGTTGTGTGGCTTAAATCATCTCTTCTCGAGCTACTTTCTCTTTTCGTTGGGATTTCATTCCTTCTATGGGCCCTTACCTTTTCTAAATTGTTCTTAGGTGACACGTGCAAACATCTATACTCTCCCCCTTTCTTTGACTTTTCACCACTCAGGACTACCTTGTTGCGCATAAGCCACGTGGTGAATGCTCATAACTGGGGGGATTGATTTGTTACTTTTTCAAAGGTGCTTTGGGGAGACACATAGACACCCTTCTTTTCTTCTATGGGGATTGTCCTCTTCATGGTTTTTTAATTTTGTCTTTGACCATCCACAAAGTTTATGGAAATTTTCAGACCTATAATTCTTACTTGGGACAAGTGAGGTAACATTTGAAAAGGAAAAGAGTTAGAGGTATTTTCCAATGATGGCATACCTTTACAATCATCAACCATAAAAGGGTATTTTAATAAAATAGAGACTTTGACTAGAAAATATGACTTCAAATGCAAAACTCAAAGAAAAAGGGGCAAGATTATTTGAGCTCTAAGAAAAGTTATATTTGTATTTTTATAGATGTGAGTATGTCTTTTCTCAAAATAAAAATACAAGAGGAATAAGATGTTTCTTAATATATGAAAATGATAAAAATATCTATTATAAAAATAGTTGTAATGAGAAAATTCACATTCTCATAACGTAGAATAAGACTAGATGTTTAGAAGGGAAATTTCCCATTCTCATATAAGAATCATAGAAGAATAATAAAGACACAATTTACTTTATTTTAGAATGAAAATATGTGCATTCTCACAACCGTATGTTTTTAAAAAAAACTGGAAGTTGTGTGTTCTCACAACCCTTATACATTGAAAATATTTCTAGTGAAATAATTTTTATAATAGGCACATGAGCCCATTCCTATAACAATATATAATTTTTGTTTTTGTAATTATTGATAATTGTATTACACTAGTTTGATTATCCATGGTAGAGCCAATTGTTACAATGGATACCCTCGAGAGGATCAAGCCTTATGTAGTTCTCCTCATAAAATATATTTATATGATTGTATAGTATTTTTGAATGGGTTGTGAGAATGGGAAGATTGTTTAGAAAAGGAATATTGAATTTAATCATTTTAATACCTCTCATGTAATAGTCATATAGAAAGGTTTTAAAACAAAATAGATTTTAATAATGTTATTCTTATTTGATTCAAATATGAGAGTTGGTATCTATTGTCACCAAATCAATGCACTATCTGAATGGCCAAAATGTGAAGAGGACATTCAATTTGATTGGGAAACATGGGATCACCTCTCAAGCTGTGGGACTTGGGCTCGAGGTGAACCTCCGGAGAAGGCAACCTTCCTCTTCACAAACTAAGTTTTTTACTACTCCTAGTGCAATAAAATGGTTATCTAGACCTATGCTAACATTTTCATGGGCTTTAGGGAAAGAGATTTGCAGAAATGAAACTATACTATGGATAGCGATGGACCAAATAAAGGGTTTTTCAAGACTCAGAAGGGTTAATTTGAAGATGGTGTGTGCACCACAAGTCAACTTCACCAATCAACTTAGAGAGGGTATAAAATACCATAGACTAGGAAACACATGTTCCCTTTGTTAAACTCGATCAGACAAACACATTATCAATATTCCTCAATTGAGAGAGAGGAGGGAGTCATAAATTTCCCTCCTAAATTGAGGGTACATGATGTATTTATTTATTAGAGTTGGTCAACCACTTTGAGAAGCTTCCATCATGTTTCATTAATTCCTAGTTGACCTAGTTCTCCTTAATTAATTAAAAGAATACTTAAATACAATATTTTAAATAAAAATGATAATAATAATTATTAAAATATTTAAATAAAAATATTAATTTAATTAATATTTTTGGTGGGCCTCCCTATTGATGGGTTTTCTTTGAAGGGGGAATCATGAGGAAAAGGAAAAAAGTGCCCAACTCGGTGGTTGGCTCACCGAGCCAACTCACTGAGTTGGATCCGAGCCCACGCCATCACATTGACCGAGCTGCTTGGTTTCCCAAATGATCTCACCTCAAATGAGCTACTCCATCGACTCAACTACTCATTTAATTGAGCTCACTATAGAATTTACATGAGGTACTTTGGTATTGAGCACCCCGCTTGTATGGAAAGTTGAGCTCCATTTTTAATGGATTTCCATAGCAGTAGCTCTTCCCTATTCATCGAGTGGGTTCTCCACCATTGCTGCCGAGATCACATTTTTAATGCATGGCTAAAATCAGATATTTAAGATCCTTTCAATTTTTTTCCTCAAGCCCCTCGTAACTACCCTAGACCACCTCATGCAACTTGTGCATATTCTTGAGCGAGTCATGGATCACCCGTCACATTCATTTATACATCAACGGGCTTAGGGATCCCCACTAGAGTCATGTCTTATATTATACCGGTCAAATTCATCACATTCGAGTAATTTGTCCTAAATCTCTCCATCCTGAGCTACATAGCTAGAACTTCCGATCTCTTTCGATGCATCTTTCCATTCTCTATCTCAACTCATCTCTTCCACATAAAATCCATCATTGGAAGCTCCCAAACTCCAACACGTCTTTCTCTAGAAATAATACTTTCCCTCCTCAGAAGTTAACGAGATACTCCTACTATTCCATTATTGATTGCTTAACTGAGTACCCCCATTAACCTTGCCCTCGATCCTGATCAAACCAAATGCTTTTAATCAAGCTCACTTTGATTTCTAGTATGAACTAAATCACAATATCAAATGATCTATGCGAATAGAATCACTTCTCTTGCATCACGCAGATAACACTTCATTTCCCATAAGTTTGAGCCCAAAATCATTATATACATCTATATGACATGGCCAAATATTTTATTTCTTTTCCTAGATTTCCAACCTATCATTTTTTATCCTATATTTGAAATTGACTCCCAAAAGTGAGTCATCTTTGATGCACTCACTTGATCTCACGATGTGAGCCATTTCAAAGATTTGAGGGGAAAGAGTTCGTTATGTTTCAACCGATTCCAATTTCTTAGCTAAAAGAATTGAGACATTCTTCAATGACTTGGTGATCTTGTCTCTAGGATACCATCATGTTAGCACTAAAACCGGTGTTTCATACTTAACCGCTCAAAAAAATTTCATTCCCATGATTCCTCACCTATTGTTTGCATAAATATTTTATAGACCCAACACATTTCCTCGGTAGAATCAAAGACCAAATCTCATCATGCCTTTCCAATCTCCACGCTTTGGATATTTTGACATGGGAACCTAGACGTAATTTTTCCAATCTTGAGATGATGAGTTGGATTTGGATATCTCTCACTTCCACCATTGTGGATTTTAGACTTCATATTACCAACACATCAATCTTGGCGAGTTGGTCTCTGATCTCCACTTCTCCATGATGAAATGCATCAAGTCATACACTTATCTTTCGCACATGAGAATTCACTACATGGCATGACATCTTTGGTAACCCAAATTTGGCTCCAACTCAGATTTTCCCCGCAAGGTTAGTGTGGCCCTTAGCTCTACATTTCAATAACTTCACAATGAAATCCTTCGATCCTCATCCTGGATTGAATTTTTCTAACATTTCATGGAGTTCTACTCTTACGAAAATAATCACATCCCATTCAATTCCATGAACCACTTCCCTAGACTCGATGTCATGAGCTATTTATTAACTCAGCCTTTTGTGTTATTCTCTCTACTTGACTTAGCTTTGTTTTCTTTCTTCGAACTCACGCAAGTCAAGCCGTGCATTTTTATTTCAGAACTGAGTTATCCTATGTCGAGTTCCACCGCTCAAGTGAGCCACTTTCTCTCCTGAATTAGCATCATTCTTACTCCCCTAACTATCGTGATGGCTTGGTTAACTTAGGATGACTAAGCCATTTTACTTATGGGTTATCGGAAAATTTTGTCAACATAATTACTCTTTGAAAATACATCTGTTGATCAAGCCCCTTTTGTCTCCATGATCTTCAAAGTGAGTATCTCAAGTACACATATCCCAATTCATTGAGATAACCTTCTTCTTAGCTTCATGTCAACTCATATGAACTATAATAAAATTCAATTTGAATCACTTGCTCATTCCTTATGGATTTCACCGAGATGCCTTACCTTCCTATGCATTTTATTCTTCATATCAATCCAATCATAATTCCACGTAATTCAGCCTTCTTGTATGATTTCGAGCTCAAATGAGATCTTTATTACGTGAAAGATACATCTTCAACCTCCGAGATGTGAACCGCAAGATTAATTACATGACTTGATGATATGAATTTACCGAACTTGAACATATCAATTCAACTAGTCACATGGCTCAAACAATTCCAATTTTTCAAATCAACTCTTCCTTTATCATTCAACATAAAAATTAATTTTCTTCACTATCGATGACGAGCTCCCATGATTCAATCGAATGGCTCATTTCTTTCACTTCCACTCATCTATTCAATCCGAGCTTGCAACTCAAATCCATTTGCTCTCCCAAATTGATCCTATGTTGAGATGTACCACCGATGTTTACATGGACGAATGAGCTTCGAAAATAGCTCGACCCCGAGTTCACCTCCTCATGAAGGTAACTTAGTTGTGCCCCGATTTAGTTGTTTACAAGACGGCTCATTGCCACTACTTGGTCATTAACCACTATAACGTCACTCCAACGGTGGTGGCTTATCAATGGGCCTAACATAGTACATTGACTAACCCAGAGATAAGTCATAGTATTACCCAATAATTTCTCCATCATTGGCCTTTTTAACTTGGGATCCCGGACATCATTTTTCCAAGATCTATTTGGAATGGGGAATTAGTATTTTAGATCCCTTGTGGGAAAAAGAGATTAAATTGACTTGGTTAATCTATCTTAATTCTCCCACATCGTGACTAGATAGGGGAATTTTTTCATCATTCTTCCCACTCAATTGGAAATGAATCCCACATTTCCACCTTTGGATTAGATCAATTGAGAGAATTCTATCATGGTCATGGCTCGGCCTTAGCCTCCATCATCTACTTGATCAAAAATTGGTCAGGGTTCATTCCCAAGTCTTCACTGTGCCACTTTTACAAGATGGCCTTTTTGAATTTTGTTTAGTGAGCCACCAAGCAACCCAACTCTCAAGCTCAAATTTTCTTGAGCTCGGTTGCATGCACATGGTCATGGCTTGGCCTTATATGATATCAGTTCAACTGAGCCTTTTATAATGTTTGATGCTTCACCGAGTAATCTTGCTTGAGCCCGTCAAACTAAGCTTCAATGATAAATGGCCAATTTATCAACTGAGATGAGCTTTGTATTGAATCAAATCCACCCATCCTGACTTACCTTCTGATTTGACTACACCATCTCGACTATGTTGATGAAAGAATCGAGATTGCTTTGTTATATTTTCATCAAAATTGCCAACCCCTTCCTACCATCGAGCTACACACCAAGCACCCTAATTGAGTTGGTAACTTAGTTGAGCCCGAGTTAGGATTTGAGTTGATCATGTTTAAATATAGGTGAGATCACTTATCAATTTATTAATTATTTTAATTTTTTTATCTCTATGATGACCAAAAATGGGTTCTTGGGACCAATGTCATGATTTGATCAAAATAGGACCTTATTGTCCAATTTTTCCTTGTGCTCAAAATTGGATAACATTTTGGCAATCTCTCAAGGATGATTTCCTACTAAGCATGATTCCAGTAGACTTAAGTCATCTAATGGGCATGGAGTCAATATTTGAATCCTAAAACTGATTTGGTTACTTGTGATGGATCTTATAATCCCCTTAAACATTTATGATCTTGGACCTCCTTGGAATGATAAGCATGAAGTATACTAAATTTGATGAACACTTGGCATCCATAACATACTATAGAAATTTTAATGAAGCATCTGAGGAATTGGGGATAACTTGAAAATTCCTTTGAAACTTTGAACTTTTCTCTTCTTTGAAAAACCTCCAATGATGAAATAGTGTGTAGAACAACACAAGAGCAACAATAGAAAACAAAACACACTAAAACCGAAACCATACATACTTCAAATGAAACATGCAGGTTGTACACGGAACTTGTTCTTCTGTAAACAACCCTATTCCTACCCTACACTAACTAGAGGAAAATGTGAGTTAAACAAACCCTGCAATGGGTTGTGTTAAATAACTCCCTTTCCTCCTCAAATGGATTTGCGTACATGAAAATGAGAGTGAAAAACTGAAACAAGCCCAATTCTCTAATAGATCCATCAAGGCATCAATTGGAAAGACAAAGATTTCCTCTTTTAGTTACCGTGCATTTGTCTGTAGAGGCATTGCAATTGATCCTCAGAATTATGAAACTCATCCTCACATTCTGGAATGAATGTGACTAGTTTTGGCTTCTCTTTTGGCTTCAATGAAGCTAGGTACCTGATGGGACATGGTCGCATCCTTTGAATTTTCCTGCTACCCCAAGATTCAACTTTGATAATGAAGTCTTGTAGACATTCCTAGATAAATGGTGTTGAAGTGATGTCCTCTTCATACCCATTTTCCTCCTTGGCAACAAGGATTTCTTCCACAACATGCAACTCCTTTGGATTGTTTGTAGTTTCCAATGTTGAACCACTACAAATGTTTAAAATGTGTTGCTCATCTAAAAATTCCTCCTCCTTTGATTGACATTCACTATTAATCTCCTCATTCAACATAAAACCTTCCTTCATCATTGGTTCATCAACTACATTAGATTCCCAATTGAGAGAAATAAATTCTCAATGACATCATCTCTATCAAATTATAAATCTGACTTAGTATTTCCCATGTGCTCCTCTTTTCCTTCATTCATCGAGCCGCATGGAAGATTCAATTCCTCCACATCTAACAAATAGCTTGTTTTTCCATTCTCCATTGTGGCAAAGATTTAACTTCTTCCACCATGGTATTCTCCGGATTGGAATTTTTTTTATCCTAATTGTCCTCATCCTCAAACATGAAATTAGAAAGATCAAATTCATCTAGGAGATCAGAGTTTTGTAAGAATGAAGAAAGGGAAGGATTTGAAAACCTCTACATCCACATTAATGACTATTGAATCTACCTTAGTCTCATGAAATTCCTTGTGGTTGATTGTAACATCTAATGATGACCTTGGAAAGCTAATACCACCTTCCAAAAGTACTATAATTTCTTGACATGCATGGCATTTAGGATCATTATACTCATTAGAATGAGTTAGTATACTTGAGAGTCTTTCAACTTGCACATGCTTTTCTCTTGGTGAATTCGGAGTTGGCTCTTTCTTTTCTACAACTACTTTTTTCACTTGTGGTGATTCAACCTCCTCTTAAGATATGGAGCATATATGAATACTACATTCGGATATGTAGATTTTTGGTCTTCCATTTTCAGCTCTGGATTTTTTTGGTACAAAACTAGATTTTTCTACTTAATCTTGAGCCTAAACTTCTACATAACATTTATTTAGGAATGAAGTTTTCTTCATGCTAAGTTTTACATCCCGTTCCTTCAGATTCTTTTCATGCCCTCCTTTCCTAGTCTCCTCAACCATATACTCATCCCTTTTACTCATTCTTGAAGATGCTCCCCCAAAATGGGTTTCAGACAACTAGACAAGGGACAAATTGAGATTCAACTAATTTACTCACCATTTGAGGAAGTGGAAGAGATTCAACTTCTTTCTTGGTAGCCTTTGTAGAAAAGAAGGAACTTTAGAAGGAGGCATGGAAGATTCATGATGGAATGGAGGAATAGAAGATGTAGTATCAAATTCCACCATAGGGGTAGTAACTGAAAGGTTAGGATCATGTGCTTCAAGTTGAAACTCTATGGATGGAGACATGGAAAGAGGGTTGTAAGGTGGTAATGCAAGGACATCTCATTGATAGGATTGGTGAACATTATATTCATGGGTGATGAGGCCATAAATTGACCTTAAATTATCATTATTTTGTCCTTACAAGTTGCCTTTGAAAGTGGATTTAAATGTAATCTAGGAACTTATAGTTTGCTTAAGATAGAATATAAGATATATATCTTGTTAATTCTTTAGAAATATTTTGTTATCTATTTTTTGACTAATAATTTTTATTATTTGAAAATATGTAAAGTCTTATATATGCAGTCATACAAGAAAGATAATGCTAGTATTGGGAAAAGTGGAATTGATCATGTATGGTATGTCTAAACTCAAAACTGATTTCATATCTAGATTCCACTCAAAAAATTATGCAAGTTCACAAAAATAATCATGTCAATTTGAGATCGTATGAAAAAGTTATATACGTTTTAAGTTAGCTCTAAAACTTGTAGATTTAGTTCCAGAACTCATAGAGTTAGTTCTAAAACTCGCAGAGTTAGTTCTAAAATTCATAGGTTTAGTTCCAAAACTCATAGATTTAGTTCCAGAACTTGCATCAAATGGGGAGTGTGAATAATAAAGAGTCAAATGGAAAATCTCACAGAGGGTTTTATTCATAGCAATGTGTTTAAGATAAACCTCATTTAGATTTTACTACAAGTTTTACCAATGAAGAGAAATCTAACTTTTAGTGAGTTGCAGTTTGAGAAAAAGTGTATCAGATGAGCACTAAAAGTTCCATAAAAAGAAATAGAAAATTTAAATGGAAAATATGAGAGGTTTTTGTTCATATAAATGTGTTTAACAAAAAAATCATTCAAATTTTCTACAAGTTTTACCAATGAAGAGAAATCTAACTTTTAGTGAACTGCAGTCCAAGGAAAAAGCGTATTAGACAAGCGTCAAAAGTTTCACAATCAAAAACAACAAATTCAAATGGAAAATATGGGAAAGGTATTTGGTCAAAATCATCTTTTGAGGAAAAACCTCCTTCCAATAATGTAGGAGAATAAAATCATTGTGATTCTTGTTATCGAAAAGTAAGGAGAATATTTGGGAGCAAATATTCCTAAAATAAGTGAGATAAGACTTTGACTCCAATAATATATCTCTCTCCATATTTTGTGGAGATGGAGATCTTAGTTGTTAGGATTAGAATAAAGATAAGATCAAATTATATCTCCCAAAATAAGGAGTTTGTTCGACACATAAATTATAAATGCAACCTTCCACACTCAGATATGTAATGTTTTACTACCAAGAAATGAATATGTTCTTTTCTCTTTATATTCTGCAGAGTTCCGAGTTAAGATCTTGAAGCATGGTTTAAATCCTCTTCCAAGGAATGAGTTGGCCACTCATTCTAAGGAAGAAAAATCATATATTTGGTTTTTATTTTCTAATAATTTGTGTTTATTTATTTTTTCTATAATTATCATCTTATTGTGTTGTTCTTCTCTTTGTATTTTATCTTTCATTATGTTGTAAACTTACAGTGTTTCATTTATTTTTCTTATTTCCAATTCAACAATTTCAATTTATGCAAGTGTGTTTTATTCCCGCAAGTGTGATTTTCTTTATGCAAGTGTTTTTACACTTCGCAAGTGTGCATTTAAATTTGAATGTGTGCTTTCAATTTATGAAAGTTTGGATTGTATTTAAGGGAACCGATTTCAAATATATTCTTCTCTTAATGCATATAGCCTTTGGACACCGACCCAAATTGACATTATTAATGGAAAGGATTGATGACCCTCATCATTTTGGTGCGCTTTCTTAGGAAACAGTGTTATTGAATAATCATAGTTCTCTAAAATAATATCCTAGTGTCAATAGAATACCTTTTCGCAAAGTCTATGATAGGAAGTATTTGGTAAGTAGTTTCTTTAGACATTTATTTTTTGCAAGTAGATTAAAATTTTATTTATCTAATTAGGAATATTAGATTGTAAATATTTATGTCCCCACAAATTAACTTTGTGTATAAGAAAATGATTGTGATGTTTGATTTTGAAGGTATAATGGTATGAAAAAAAAAATCAAATTTGGAAATGGTAGAATATGATATTGAATGCGGAAGTAGATCCAATTGATGAAATATCATATGTCATTATTGATAACCACCACCATTTTCCCTTGTGTCAACTAATAACTCAGTGATCTTATTACACACAACCTTAGTCAAAATTTGTCTTATCCAGTTTGTAATAATGAAATGGTAGCATTTCTATTTAACTTCATCCATATTCAAAGATTTCATTAAAACCAAAATAAAAACCCACTCATAATAAATTCACCCATCCAAATTATTTTTTCATCCCATAATCAAATTCAATCCTTGAACCATATCTATTAGAAAAATTTGTTTTCATATCTTTTAATTTCTTCATTTTTGTATATGCTTGTATAACATGAAGAAGTAATTATTGTGAATATCAAGACAAACACTTTTTTTTTGTGCTAACATCCACATGAATTTCCAAAGTTATTCTTGGTACCAAGATGTAGATTTTTGCACACCAACAATGTCAACCAAGGAGAAATTTGGAGGGACCCACGAATACATAACACAATCCATCTCCTAAGATCACTAGTTTGGGATCTGAAGATTATTATGGTGATTCCGATTCAAGTTGGGCTTTGAAGACCTAGAAATTGTCTACACAATTTTTGGAAATCTTCTTGGAGTTACCAAGTATGCAAAAAAAAATTTTATGAGATCTCATACATTGCTTCCTATTTTACACAAGTTATACTTTGATGAATATATTCTAATGATGGATCAAATTTTTCTCTAATCCTTTTCATCCTATCATTTCAACAAAAATAAAGAAAACATAAAAATAAATAAATAAATATTTGATTAGAAAACTAAACTTGATGGCCAATCAGAGGCAAAAAAGAAAACAAAAATAAAAAATATTTGATTGGAAAACTAGCTTTCTAGCCAATTAGAGGTAAACAAAATTAAAAATTAAAAAAATCTTTGATTGGAAAACTAGTTTCACTTTTGGTCAATCAAAGGCAAAAAAAAATTAAAAATTGATTAGAAAGCCAACTTGCTGCCAATTAGAGGAAAAAAGTCAAAAAACTTTGATTAGAAAACTAACTCACGCCAACCAAAGACAAAAAAACAACTTAGATTGGAAAACTAACTTGTTGGCCAATTAAAGACAAAAAAAAGACAAATTTTCTTCAAAAGCAATCAACTGTTTCCTGGTGGCTTCTTTCTCGACACTATTTGACCATGTTAACAATAGGATGATAAGGACAACTAGAGTTATGATCAAGTTATTTTGTTCTACTATTTTATTTTAAAACTTTCTTGTAAGTTTTTCTAGTACAACTAGATCCACTTTTAAGATCTCCAAGGAAGGAAAGATAAATATATATGCACATTTTTACAATCAAACTTTTAGAGTCTAATTTATGGGCAGCTATGAATAAACAACATGCATGAGGACATGCATGAGCTTAAGTGTGGGAGAGAAGGAGAAACACAAGGTATGCATTTTGATTTTAAATATGAGATATAACAAAAGGAGATCCACACAAGAACATGTAAAGAAAGGAAAGAAAGGGATCACACAAGAACTTGTTGTAAAAGAAAGGAGATCAAAAGAAGGAGAAATTCACACAAAGAACTTGTAAAATAAAGGAGATAAAAAGAAGAAGAATGAGATGCACACAAGAACTAGTTGTACAAGGAAAAAAACAAAAACAATAGAAGGAGATCCACACAAGAACCTATTGTAAAAGAAAGAAAATCAAAAATAGAAGGAGATCCACACAAGAACCTGTTGTACAAGAAAGAAAATAAAAAACAACATAAGAAGATCCACACAAGAACCTATTGTACAAGAAAGAAAATAAAAACAACAGAAGGAGATCCACACAAGATCTTGCTGCAAAAGAAATGAAATTAAAAATAACAGAAGGAGATCCATAAGAACTTGTCTTTGAACTATATATAAAATGCATACATGTTTAAGCTCAATGTGGAGAAGAATCTAATAAAAGGAGGTAATAATTTAATGCATGAGGACATGCATAAGATTAAGTGTGGGGCAATGATGAGATCATAAATTGGCCATAAATTACCATTATTTTATCCTTTCAAGTTACCTTTGAAAGTGGATTTTAATGTAATCTAGGAACTTATAGTTTGCTTAAGATAGAATATAGGATATCTATCTTGTTCATTGTTTAGAAAAAAAAATTCTTTTTTTTTGACTAATTCTATTGATTATTTGAGAAAATATGAAAACTCTTGTGTATGCAAAGCCATAAAAGAAAGATAATGCTACTATTAGGAAAAGTGGAATTAATCATGGATGGTATATCTAAACTCAAAAATTATTTCATACTCAGATTCCTCTCAAAAAATTATGCAAGTTCAAAAAAGAATCATCTCAATCCGAGATCATATGCAAAAGTTATAGTTGTTTTAAGTTAGCTCTAGAAGTCACAGATTTAGTTTCGGAACTCACAGAGTTAGTTTTAGAACTCACGAGTTAGCTCAGGACCTCACGGGTTTAGTTCCGAACTCATAGAGTTAGTTCCGTAACTCACAAATTTAGTTCCATAACTTGCATCAAATGAGGAATGTGAATAATCAAAGAGTCAAATGGAAAATTTGAGAGAGGTTTTTTTCATAGCAATGTGTTTAACATAAACCTCATTCAAATTTGCTACAGGTTTTACCGATGAAGATAAATCTTACTTTTAATGAGCTGCATTCTAAGAAAAAGTGTATCAGATGAGCACTAAATGTTCCATAAACAAAAATAGAAAAGCCAAACGGAAAATATGAGAGATATTTTTGTTCATATAAATGTGTTTAACAAAAATATCATTCATATTTGCTATAGGTTTTACAAATAAAGAGAAATCTAACTTTTAGTGAATTGCGATCCGAGGAAAAACATATCAGACAAGCGTCAAAAGTTCCACAATCAAAAACAATAAAGTCAAATGGAAAATATGGGAAAGGTATTTGGTTAAAATCATCTTTTTAGGGAAAATCTCCTTCAATAAAGTAGGAAAATAAAATCATTTTGATTTTTGTTACCGAAAAGTAAGGAGAAGATTTGGGAGCAAATATTCCTAAAATAAGTGAGATAAGACTTTGATTCCAATAATATATCTCTCTCCATATTTTGTGGAGATGGACATCTTAATTGTTAGGATTAGAATAAAGATAAGATCATATTATATCTCCCAAAATAAGGAATTGGTTGGATGCATAAATTATAAATGTAACCTTCCACACTCGTACTATGTAATGTTTTTACTACTACCAAGATATAAATATGTTCTTTTCTCTTTTATATTCTGCAGTTCCGAGTTTAGATCTTGAAGCATGGTTTAAATCCTCTTCCAAGGAATGAGTTGGCCACTCATTCTAAGGAAGATAAATCTATATATTTGGTTTTTATTTTCTAATAATTTGTGTTTATTTATTTTTTCTATAATTATCATCTTATTGTGTTGTTCTTCTCTTTGTATTGAAACATTCATACTATTATAAACCTACACGTATTTCATTTAATTTTACTTATTTCTAATTTAGCAATTTCAATTTATGCACGTGTGTTTTATTTTATGCAAGTGTGATTTCCTTTATTCAAGTGTGCATTTAAATTTTTGCATGTGTGCTTTCACTTTATGGACTTTGGATTGTGTTTAAGGGAGTTACTTTACAAGATCTTCTTCTCTTAATGTATA
Source organism: Taxus wallichiana var. yunnanensis (assembly GCA_018340775.1). Classification (NCBI taxonomy): domain Eukaryota; kingdom Viridiplantae; phylum Streptophyta; class Pinopsida; order Cupressales; family Taxaceae; genus Taxus; species Taxus wallichiana. The sequence goes on from CM031236.1 coordinate 159,656,365, forward strand.
CGACCTTCAAACACCTACCCGAATTGACATTATTAATGGTGAGAATTGTGACCCTCATCGGTGGGTATCCCTCTTCTTGACCCATTCTCTAACTTGACTCATTGTATTGATTATGAATTGAATCTTTTGTTGAGGATTAAGCTAACATGGTATAGGGCCATCGGTCCAGGGGTATGTAATGATGAATTCAATTTGGGATAGCTTTTTCATGTCATTAATTCTTATTTACACCATGCTATGCTCTAAATCTCGAGCCTTCTTCTGTAAGTGGTCTTCTTCAGGGGTAGGATAGGTTTTAGAATATGCATGCCATTGCTCTTCAGTATCCCCCCAATCTGGTGGGTGACCAAAATGATCTGCATCTTACTCATGTGGGCATGCTGAAACTGATATTTTCATGAAATTAGTTTGGAGGTAGATTATAATAGCCTTGTGATGGAAAGAAACACCTTGCAAGTGCAAATCCCACTATGGAAATGAAGTGATGGTGGCACCACTTCATGAATAGAAAGATGTCAAAGAACACTATATAGAAATGGGTAAAACTCAAAGTCTACAACATAGAGAGTGGGGCACTTTGACCATTAGAGTTGCTAGTTGTGCTTGGGTATTCCTCGTATGGCTAAAATTTCACTAAGATCACAACAAATTAATGAAATGAAGTAATGCTACAATGGGTGATGTTGAGATGCCTCTTCTCCTTTACTTGGAGGAGATAAGGAAAATTTGATATGATGATAATTTCCTTGCTTTGAAGAATCTCTTGTTTGAATTATTCACATAAGTTGACACACCGAGATTTGGAATCCAGGAGATATAGAGTCACCGGTACTTTTGCGTAAGTGAGAAGAGAAGTACCAACTCTATTCCCACTGCGTGCCAAGAATTATTGTCGCCAAATCACTGCACCCTATGAATGGCTATAATGTGAACAAAATATTTAGTATGATTGGGACACATGGGATCACCTATCATGTTGTGGTAATAGGGATTGAGGTGAACCTCTAGGAGAAGTTTGACTTCCTCTTCCTAAACTAAGTGTTGTCCTACTAGTGCAATAAAATGGTTATCTAGACCTATGCTAACATTTTCATGAGCTTTAGGAAAATAGATTTACATAAATGAAACTATACTAAGGATGGTGATGCACCAAATAAAGGGTGTTTCTAGACTCAAGAAGGGTTAATTTGAAGAGGGTGTGTGCACCACAAGTCAAATTCACCTACCGCAACTTAGAGAGGGTAAAAATATCATAGACGAGGAAGCACACGCTCCCTTTGTTAAACTCGATCAAACAAACACGTCATCAGTATTCCAAAGTGAAGAAATATGAACTTAAGAAGGGTGAATGGGAACCACAACTCAACGTATGTAATAATCCACCACTTGATAAACTTAGAATGCTAAGAACTTGTAAAAATATAGACTTGCACAAAGTGTACTTGCAAGCATGAGAAAAGGCACACTTTTATTACTTCAACAAAACACACATTTTTGTTGCTTCAAAATGTGCATAATGCATCATACATTCAAAATGGGCAATGGTTTCCATTATAGTCTTGGAAAGGAGGATTGATAGCTCCCTCATATATAACAACTTACAGAAGAAAGAGGACTCTTGAAATACACACACTTTCTTGAGGATGTCTAAGCTGTTCAACCTATCTCGACCTATTGGAACCCTTTGGAACGAAATTCTAACTTACATTTATAGAAGAAATTGTGAGAGAGAAGAGGAGTCATAAATTCCCTTCCTAAATTGAAGTTACATGATGTATTTATTTAGTACAATTAGTTGAACCACTTTGAGAAGCTTCCATCACGTTTCATTAATGCCTAGTTAACCTACTTATACTTCATTAATTAAAATAATACTTAAATAAAATATTTTAAATAATAATAATAAACATTATTATTAAATTATTTAAATAAAAATATTAATTTAATTACTATTTTTGGTGGGGCCCCTATTGACCGGTTTGTGCTGAAGGGGGGAATCATGAGGAAAAGGCCAAAAAGAGCCCAACTCGGTGGTTGGCTCGCGAATCCAACTCATCGACTAGGGTCGAGCTCCACGCCATCAGTTGACCAAAATTCTCGGTTTCCCAAACAATCTCACCTTAGATGAGCTCCTCTATCAACCCACGAAACCAAGCTTTCATTAAAACGACCTCCTCCATTGGACCGAGCTACTTGTTGAATTGAGCTCACTTTGCCAAATTTTCATGAGCTCCTTTGGTATTGAGTGCCCTCACTTGTATGGAAAGTTGAGCTCCATTTTTAATGGCTCACCGCATCAACTCTTCCTATTCACCAAATTGGTTCTCAACCACCACTATTGAGATCACATTCTCAATGCATGGCTCAACTCAAAGATTTAAGATCCTTTTAAAAATTTTCCTCGAGCCCCCTCGCAACTACCCCGGACCACCTCGTGTAGTTGATCGAGTCATGGATCACTCCTCATATTCATTTATACATTGGAGGGCTCGCGGGATCCCCACTAAACTCATGTCTTGCATTATACCGGATTGAATTCATCACATCTGAGTAACTCATCCTAAAACTCTCCATTTTCCTACATATCTCATCCTTCTAAGCTCTTTCCATGCATTGTTCCATTATCTAGCTCGACTTAGCTCTTCCACGTCAAATTCATCATTGGAAGCTCCTAGAATCCAATACATCTTTCTCTAGAAATAATACTTTCCATCCTCAGAAATTAACAAGTTACTCATGCTATTCCACTATTGATGGCTTAACCGAGCACCCCCATTAACCTTTCCCTCGATCCTGATCGAACCAAATGATTTTATTCGAGCTCACTATGACTTCTACCATGAACCGAATCACCATATCAAATGATCTCTAAGAATGGACTCACTTCCCTTGTATCGCCGAGCTAACACTTCATTACCCATAAGTTTGAGCCCAAAATCATTATATACATCTACATGACATTGCCAAAGCTTCTATTTCTTTTCTGGATTTCCAACCGATCATTTTTCATCCTATCTTTAAAATCAACTCCTAAAATTGAGTCATCTCTTGCAGACTCACGTGATCTCACGAGGTGAGATATTTCCAAGCTTTGAGGGGAAAGAGTTTGTTATGTTTCAACCGATTCCAATTTCTTAGCCAAAAGACTCGAGATATTCTTCAATGACTTGGTGAACTCATCTCTCCGTGATGCCATCATGTCGCAAGCACTAAAAGCTGGTTTTTCATACTTAACCACTTGGAAAATTCCCTTTCCCACGATGCCTCATATACTTTTGGCATTACTATTTGATGGGCCCGACACGTTTCCTCACCGACTCGGAGACCATCTCTTGTCATGCCTTTTCAACCTCCATGCTTTGGCTATTCGACACTGGGAACATGGCCACACTTTTTCTAATCTTGAGATGATGAGTTTGATTTGGATATCTCCCATTTCCACCTTTGCAGATTATAGACTTGATTACAACACATCAATCTTGGTGAGTTGGTCTCCGATATTCACTTCTCCATGATGAAATGCATTGAGTCATACACTTATCTTTGATGCGTGAGAATTCACTCCATGGCATGACATCTTCTACATCCCAAATTTTTCTCCAATTCATATTTTCCCTCTTAAGGTTAGTGTGGTTCTTAGCTCTACATTCCGATCTCTTCATAATGAAATCCTTCAATCCTCATTCGACTCGAATTCATTCAAACGTTTCATGGAGTTCTAATCTTATGAAAAAAACCCACTTACTTCCATGAACCACTTCGAACTCGATGTCATGAGCTATTTATTAACTCGTCCTTTTGTGTTAACATATCTACTCAAGCGAGCTTTGTTTTTCTCTTCGAACTCATGTGGGTCAAGATCTGCATTTATCTTGCAAGAGCGAGTTATCATATGTTGAGTCTCACTCGTTGGGTGAGTCTCTTAATCTCTGAATTGTCCTCATCCTTACTCCCTAGCTGCCCCAATGGCTTGGTTAACTTCAGGACAACTTGGCCATTTACTTCTAGGTTATCATAAAACTTTGTCAACATAATTACTCTCTCGAAAATACATCATTACCAGATCTCCTTTTTTTGCATGATCATCGGCCGAGTAGGTTGGATATACCTATCCCAATTCATCGAGGTAATATTCTTCTCATATTCATGCCAACTTGCATGAACTATAATGAAATTCTATCCGAATCATTTGTTCATTCCTTTAGGCTTTCAGAGATGGCTTACCTTCATGTGCATTTTCTTCTTCATATCAATCTCCTTAGAATTTCATGTAATTCACCCTTCTTATATGATTTTAGCTAAAATGAGCTCTTCATTGTGTGAAATAGACATCTCTAACCTCCGAGATGCGAACTTTGAGATTGATTATATGAATTGATGATATGAATTTACCAAACTTGCACATATCGATTCTACTTGTTACATGGCTCAAAAAATTCCCATTTTTCCGATCGAATCGGCCTTTCTCATTCAACATGGAACTTCACCATCTTCAATGATGATGATATCCTATGATTCATTTGATTGGCATGCTTCTTTCATTACCTCTCACCTATTCATCCGAGCTCGCAACTCAAATCCCTTTGCTCTCCCAAATTGATCCTATGCTTTGAGATGTACCGTCAACACCAACCCGACACTATAATAATTCTTCATCGGGAACTCGTTGTCTTTATGATTATTTACTAATGCACAGCCTTTAGTTTGGTGGATTTAACTGAAACACAACAACAAACATAACACAAGAATACCATAGACTATGATAAGAAGGAATGATGACAAATCTGAAATATCAAAGTAAATTATGATATTAACATGAAATTGTTACAATCTCACCCATGAGGTACTTCAAGTCTTATTGACTTCACTTGCCTTCCACCAATACTATGGGAGAAACTTTACAATTACACTTCTAAATGGCTTCTTCAACACACCTTTAAATTGATGGCTTCCTTTACACACTTTATACAATATTTCTCACTACTTCCTTCTATGCTAAATGAGGGGGTGGCCTCTTTATTTATAGAACTTCAAGGCTTATCCATCTTATCTGTAAGAGATAGGATAAAATCCACTCGACGAATCATATTCCATACCTTAACTCTTATACGTACATGTAAGCTTATCTTTTAAGATAAGATAAACCTTATCATTTCACATGGGTTCCACATTTTTAGAATTTTTACAAATAAAATACACAAAATATTTATGACCTCACTCCTTGTCCTTATTACCAATATAATATTTCTAATTCCTAATCATGTAGACCCCACTTCTCTACTTACCCCAACTTTGACATTTTAACATTCTTGGACCACTTACGACAACTATTTACTTTTTTACCACAACATTCCTATTATTCTTTTGACTATTTTTGTACTATACATTATTGGCGGCGTAAATCTTGGCGGCGCCGTTATCTTCGATCGGACGCTACTACTAATTATACTTAACAACATCCTATTCTAATACATACATTAATGAAATAGAAATTACAGAGGAAAATTTTAGTGTCGACATTTTCCCCTTCCTAGCTTCTACTCCGTCCTCCAGAGTAGATTATTCTAGTGCTTGGAAAATCTTCAACTTGTCATGGTTGACCCATTTCGTAATGGGAGTGCCATCCAATTCCTCCAGTCGATACGTACCATTTTCATGCAATTTACTTTATTTTGTAGGGCCCCATCCATTTTGGAAGAAATTTTCTCTGTCTTCTTTTTTTGTATTTGGAATCATATACTAGAACCAAGTCATTCACATGAAATGGAGACCAACGGATCTTTTGATCAAAGTATTCCTTTTGCTTCATTTTCTTCTTATAGCTTTGAATCACTTTCATCAATCCTTTCATTTTTCATAACTCTCACGGTGGGAATATCAAACTCAATAGGAAGAGCTGGATCAATGTCATAGGCCAACTTAAATGGGAGTATCCTGTTGCTGACTTTGATGTTGCCCTATATGCCCACAATGCTTTGCGTGAATCCTTTTATTGCACTTATGTACTGCAAGGCTGCATCTTTGCTAGAATTTGACACAACACAAAATTTGTTCGATTCCACTGTCCATTTCCATTGTGCTTGGCTTGTATGTTGTTGCCTTCATGTGCTTAATAGAAAACTTATTAACTAGGGCTTCTACCACCTCATTAATGAAGTGGCTTCCTGATGATCTATTACAATTTCTAATGGACAACCAAATCGGTGACAATGCATTCATATATGAACCTTGCCACTTCATCCATGGAAGTTGTTTTCAATGGCCTAGCTTCAACTCACTTGGTTAAATAATCTGTGGCAACTATAATATACTTATTTTGGCATGAGGTAGTTAGAAGTGGACCTACTGATGTCTATTCCCCACTTTTCAAAGGGACCAAGTGGAAGAATAGGGCATAATGGAGCTGATGAAGTCTTACGGTTACCATGTGTTTGAAAATATCATATGTCTTACAATAATTATAACAATCTTTAAAAGAGTGGGCTGATAACCTACATCCAAGATCCTTCTTGTTGTAAGTTGTCAGAGAAGTTCCCTCCACATATACCATTGTGGAATTCTTCTAGCAGCTCCTTCCCTTGATCGCGTCCAGCGCCCTCTTGTCTTGTCCATCGGGTCCTATTCGAAATAATACTCCATACGAGAATAGAATATGGATGTACTCGGCTTGAGTAATCTTTCTCTTAGTCTTTGTATTAGCACCATCAGGAAACTTGAATTCATTCGAGATAATTCCACAAATCTATGTATTCACTAGGGATTGTGTCGAGGGATAACAATCTTTGCAGACGGGGAAATCATCATCATCACAAGATGATCCTAAACCATCATAGGCTCGAGAGAGTGCATACGCATTGACATGATTCTTTCTGTCCTATCTATAATATCAAATTCAAATTCTTGTAGAAAAATTATCCATCTTGCTATCCTCCCCGATGGGTTAGGCTTATTGACAATATATTTTAGAGCACGATGATCTATTACAACTATAAATTTCTGCCCTAGCAAGTCATTTCTAAACTTCTTTGACAAAAATGATAGATAGAGCCTCTCTTTCGATTATGTATAATTTACCTCAAGACTACTCATTTGTCTACTCCCAAAGTAAATTAGATGTTCATTCCCATTTTCATCCTTTTGGCTCAAAGTACTTCCTAGTCCGCATCCGAGGCATCAGTGTACACAATGAATGGCTTGCTCCAACTGGATTCTTTAAAATAGGTGAAGACACCATTGGGCTTCCATTAGTTGTCCAAAAGCTTCATGTGCCTTATTTTTGGTTCATAAGTAACATCCTTCTTCAAGAGCTGGGTTAGGATTGTGTAATCTTTGAGAAATTCTTGATGAACCTTCTATAGTAACCCACATGGCCTAAAAATGATCTCAACTTACTTCTATTCATAGGAAATGGTAAATCTTTTATTTTGAAACTTTATCGGGATCGAGTGCAATACCATCTCCTGGATCTGACATGCCCTAACAAAACACCTTTAGAACATCCAAAGACACACTTTGTAAAGTTTAGTGAGGCTTGTGCTTCATCTAAATTTTGAAATGTTGTCTCCATCTCAAGTGCAGGTGGTCCATCTTGCTCCCATAGATGTAAAATCATCCAGAAATACTCTGATGAAGTTCCCAATGTAGGGTTCGAACACCCTATTCATCAAATCTTTGGAACATTGCTAGAGCATTACACAACCCAAAAGGCATAACTCTATAAGCAAATGTTCCCCAAGGAGTGGTGAACGTGGTCTTCGCTGATCTTTCTCCGCTATACGGACTTGGTTGTATCCGTTATATCCATCAGTAAAACTATAGCACTCTTGGCACACTACTTGCCGCCCAAGATCGATCGAGAATGGAAGAGGGTAATGATCCTTCTTTGTTGCCTTATTGAGCTTCCTGTAATCAACACAAATGCGTAGCTTCCCATTCTTTTTTATTGAGATCACAATGGGAGAAACCCATTCTAAATTCTCCACAGCAAATATGAATCTTGCATCAAGCAACTTATATATTTCTTCTTTTACAGTCTTGGAAAAAATAGGATTCATTCTATATGGCATTTGCTTTATAGGCTTAGCACCATCTACCAGCTCAATAGAATGTTCTACCCAACTTACTTGATGGAGTTCCTTATAATCAAAAGTGAATATGTGTATGTACCTTCGAAAGAGCTGGAGGTAGGATTCCTTCTCACTCTCCATCACAACATCACCAATTAGTAAAAGCACAATAAACTGTCCCACTTTTTGGTATGTTTTGTACCATTATAAACATGAATTTTCAGTTTCATTGATTTTCTAAAGGTAATAGCCATAAAACCGTACACATTCATGAAATTCCACAAACTAACGAAATGTTGTATTTAGAGTGTAGAATACATATCAATTTTTTTTAAAAAAAAATTGCAAAAAAAAAGGTCTTTTTCTTAATTTTATTCATACGTTGTTTCTTATGTTATAAAAGAGGAATGACTGTCCTCGGGTGGTTTTTTTGAATGAAAATTTATTTTTTCACCATGAAATTTTAGATATATGTTCAAGATTTGAATTTTGAGGTGCTATCAAATTTTCATATTTTTTGGACTTATATTTTTTTTTAATTAATTATTTAGTAAAAATATTTTCAAATAAATGGCGTACAAATGTTTATACCAATAAATTTTAAGATTTATATCGAAATTGAATTTTTTTTTCACAGGTAAGAAGAAGACTTCAATAAATAGTAATTTTAATTTTTTCAATTTTTTTATATTTTTTGCTATTTTTCAAATTGGGTTGATTGTGTACGATCGATTGTCCTAAAATACCATATGTTAGCAAAATATAAAAAATAAATAGTAAAACATATTTTTAAAAATGAAAATTATATTTTTAGAAAGCTAATAAAATTCTGTATTTTGTGTTAAAATTTTGTAATTTTATTCATTTGTTAACCCTAATTACGTGGCACCTAAATGGCACATTTTGGCATAAAATTATCCTCCAAATGGATTTGGCGCCAAAATGTGCCACATAAGTGCCACATAGGTGCCACATAGGGGGGTTCGCGCGAAGGGGGTTCACGTGAAGGGGGTTCGCGTGAACCCCCCTTCGCCCGAACCCCCCTGAACCCTAAATCCACCGCCCAAAACTATATAAATATCTATATATAACTCTTTGCCGCCAAAATTATTTGAATTCGAGGGGTTCGCGCGAACCCCCTTTCGCGCGAACTAGTTTCTTCATCCTACGTGGCAGTTCAGGCGAAAGGGGTTCACGCGAAAGGGGTGTTCGCGCGAACACCCTCGATTTCGATCTGCCTAACTTGTTACTCGCGTTTTTGGGACATGAAGTGGGACACTGACATTGTGCTTTGACATTTTGATCTTTATTTGTTGGATACGATCATCAACTTCTTCTTGAGATAATTTTATGGGGTCATGAGTCGGTGTATTTGGAAGGATATCCATGACTGAAACATCAACCTCACTTTCTTCATCTTGATGTCCACTTCTTTGGTACTAGAGTAATCAGAGGATGTCGATCATCGGTTTCATCACTTGAATCCATAGGTTCTACCTTATGATGTCGAGGATCACGTTTATCTTCACCCTCTCTCTACCACATCCAAGTTTCATGAAGCCTTCATTCCGGTAGTTTCTTGCATGAAATCTCCTTAGCCATGGTCTTCCCAGCTGACATTGGGTACCCAAGCAAAGTACCATTTTTCATCAAGCGAAAGTCTACCACACATACAACACCCATAACGAGATATTACCACATTTGAAACTACACCTTTTGGTTTAGTTTTCCCTTATTTAATGACCTTAACATAAGTGTTGAAGGGCGATCAATTTTTAAACCTAACATATTCATTATAGACTCGGTCATTACATTAGCTGCGGCGCCTCCATCAACTAAGACATCATGAATTGAAATACCATTACATAATACCTCAACTTGTGGAGCATAGGATCCACCTCTGCCTCCAAAATAGGTACCTCAACCTCCTTCCTTTATTGAGCATTGAGTCCACTTCGCGGCTCCCGCCTCTTCTCGAAGACATAGCCAAGAATTGACCATATGTAATATTTCGGAGCCTTTTGGATAGATCTTCCAAGATGGAGTATGGTCCTTGCCCCTGTGAAATCAGAAAATCCTGCACACCCAACTTTCTTCTCCTATGTTTCTTACTAGTTTCTCCTTTTATCTTCTTAGGATCATTTCCATCTTGATTATCTTTTTCTTTCTTTCTTTTTGTTACAAACACATCTACTTCATTATTTCGCTCTTATCTACTACATCAAAAGAATTCACGGGTACTTTTCCTTTATCATTATCTCCTTTACCGGATGTAGAAGTTCTATCCGGACAATTATACTTATAATGACCCTTTTTATAACAACCATAACATACAACTTGAGAAATATTTCATTTTGGACCTCTATCTCCTCCCGAGAACTAAATTCTTTTCCTTGAAGAAGATTAATAGTTAAGCTCGACCCATCTTTTGAGAAGATCTTCATACTCGGTAGATGTACTAGGAGAAAGATTTGTGCTCACCGAGAGTGGTTGTGGATTACGGAGCAAAGGTCTTTGGTGTAGGTTCTACTTTAGCAACAATTTCTTTGGGCTCCTCTTCCATGCTTTCTTCTTGCCTTCTTGCAATCTCCTTTGCTTGTTCAATGGTAGCTAGGTGGTCATAATTCACTCATTGTTTGATCTACGGCTTCATCCCAAGAATGAAGTGCTTACATAGGAGATTATCCACACCATTCATCAACCCATCCGCTAATCCTTCCTTCCGAGATACGGGCATCGAGCTTCCTCCTTAGCTTTAGAACACGAGCATGATAATCCCTTATCTTCTCCTTCTCTCCTTGGGATAGCTTTTGATATCGATCATGAGATATGCATATCTCGTTGTTCACCAAATTCTTCAAGAAAACTTTCGAGTTAATAAATCCCATGAGTTTTCACATTATCACCTAGTGTTTCAAAACCACCTAAGGGTTGAACCATCCAAAAAGGTAGGAAAAAATTCAGTCCATTGTTCCCTTCTTATAAGGCCATTACAAATACAAGATCGTTTAAACTCTTGAATGAAAGAGGAAGCATCTTCATTAGATTGGGCTGAAAAAATAGGAATCTTCCCCATTTTCAAAAGTAACCACAGTGAAATACCAACCCAAAAGTACAATCAACAAGACTTATGTGCACCAATAATTAAAATCACTATAATAGAAAATAGAAATGACCATGGTAAACTATGGTAAAACTTGACTTACTGCGGTAAAAACTGACTTTACTGTGGTAAACACTATTCATAGTAAAAAGTGAAGTTACTGCGGTAAATACTATTCACGGTAAAAAGTGACTTTACTATGGTAAATACTATTCACAAGCAAAAAGACTTTACCATGGTAACTACTATCCATGGCAAAAATGACTTTACCATGCTAACTACTATGTATGGTAAAAACAACGTTACCCTCAATTGATTTTTGACTAAGTAGGAATATCTCTCCGCATAATCCACCAATGAGGAATGGTCGGCAGCGGAACCATAATGTCAACACCAACCCGGCACTATAATAATTCTTCACCGGGAACGCCTCGTCTTTATGATTATTTACTAATGCACTGACCTTTAGTTTGGTGGATGTAATCTGGAAACAAAACAACAAACATAACACAAGAATACCATAGACTATGATAAGAAGGAATGATGACAAATATGAAATATCAAAGTAAACTATGATATTAACATGAAATTGTTACAATCTCACCCATGAGGTACTTCAAGTGTTATTGACTTCACTTGCCTTCCACCAATACTATGGGAGAAACTTTACAATTACACCTCTAAATGGCTTCTTGACACACCTTTAAATTGATGGCTTCCTTTACATACTTCATACAATATTTCTCACTACTTCCTTCTATGCTAAATGAGGGGGTGGCCTCTTTATTTATAGAACTTATAGGCTTATCCATCTTATCGTAAGATAGGATAAGAAATCCACTCTGACGAATCATATTCCATACCTTAACTCTTATACGTACATGTAAGCTTATCTTTTAAGATAAGATAAACCTTATCATTTCACATGGGTTCCACATTTTTAGAATTTTACAAATAAAATACACAAAATATTTATGACCTCACTCCTTGTCCTTATTACCAATATAATATTTCTAATTCCTAATCATGTAGACCCTACTTCTCTACTTACCCCAACTTTGACATTTTAACATCTTTGGACCACTTACGACAACTATTTACTTTTTACCACAACATTCCTATTGTACTTTTGACTATTGTCGTACTATACATTATTAGCGGCGTAAATCTAGCATGACACCGTTATCTTCTATCGGATGCTACTACTAATTATACTTAACAACATCCTATTCCTAATACATACATTAATAAAATAGAAATTATGGAGGAAAATTTTAGTGTCGACAATTACCGATGTTTCCATGGATGTGAGATCCTAAAAATAGCTCGACCACGAGATCGCTTCCTAATGAAGGTAACTTAGTTATGCCCGATTTACTTGTTTACCACGATGGTTCATCATCATTAACCACTCTAACGTCACTCGACTTAGGTGGTGAGTTTTCGATGGGCTGTCATACTACATTGACTAACCTGGAGATAAGTCATAGTCTTCCCCAATCATTTCTCCACCATTGGAATTTTTAGTGAGGATCTTTGACATTTTTTTCCAAGCTCTATTTGGAATGGGGAATCTGTATTTTATATCCCCTTTGGGCATAAGAGCTCGAATTGCCTCCGCATTAATATGTCTTAATTATCCCACATCTATGATTGGAGTGGGGAATTTTTGCACCATTCTTCCCATTTAATTAGAAATGAATCCCGCATTTCCACCTTTGGATTATCTCGATTGAGTGAATTCTCACATGGTCATGGCTCTGTCTTAGCCTGCGCTTCTGCAGCGATCACAACTCGATCGAGTTGTTTCCAAGTCTTCACCATACAAGTTCTAAAAGATGGCCTTCTCGCATTGCGTTGGTGAGTGACCGAGTAACCCTGCTCCGAGATCAAATTTTCCCTAGCTCGGCTACATACACACGGTCATGGGTTGGCCTTATATGATATCATTTTGACTAACCCTTTTGTAATGTTTGATGCTTCTTTGCGTAATCTATCTCGATCCCATAAAATGGAGCTCTAATGATAAATGACCAAGTTCTCAATGAGATGAACTATTTATTGAGGCCGAATCCATCTAGTCTAAGTTACCTTCGAAAGTGACTACATCATCTTGACCAAGTTGATGAAAGAATCGACATTGCCTTGTTATATTTTCATAAAAATGGGCAACCCATTCCTACCGTCGAGCTATACACCAAGTACCCATAACCAAAGCTGGTAACTTAGTTGAGTCCAAGTTTGGCTTTGAGTTGATCTGTTTAAAGCTAGGTGAGCTCACTTATCAATTTATTAATTATTTTAATCATTTTATCTCCATGATGACCAGAAATGGGTTCTTGGGACCAATGTCATGATTTGATCAAAATAGGACCCCGTTGTCCAATTTTTCCATGTGCACAAAATTGGATAACAAGTATCTTTCCATTATATATGTGGAATAATGAGCTTAAATATTTTTAATACCTCTATAAAGGATGTGAAAATGGGAAGATTGTTTATAAAGGATGTGAGAATTGGCATATACCTCTAATTCAATACAAGAACAAAATGTTTGTTATTATATTATTTTTATCTCTAATATTATTCTATGATTCCTATACAAGAATTGGCATATTCCCATTGTATATGCCCACTCTCACATAGGAATCATAACATAATAATAAAGAAAAAAATTATTTCACAGTTTTAGAATGTAGTAAATTCTATATCTATTCATCTATGATCCCTATATGAGAATGGTCATATTCCCATTCTCACATAGGAATCATAGAAGAATAATAGAAAATTAAATTTCATCTATATTGATTCTTGTGATTTATTCAGAGATGAAGAATATAATATGGTCATTTTAACTTACATAGTAGTGAATAGGCCATTGTACAACAAAGTAAATTTTATCTCTATTCTACTATGATTCATATATGAGAAAGGGAATATGCCCATTCTCATATAGGAAGAAATATTAAAGTAAATCATTTTGAGAGCTATATTAAGGCTGCGAAAGCTGTTAGAGTTATGAGAAGTTTACGCATCACATTGCATGCATTCCCCAACTTCTCTATTCCATGGGATGTATTTATAA